>SJYA01001512.1:1519577-1625228 GCA_006410615.1 Neotragus moschatus
CCATGCAGACTTCATAGGAGCCAGGTACATAACTAATGACTTCTCTGACTAGAGCAATTAGGACTCCCCTCCCCCTAGCCCCCGCTACTTTCTGATGGATAATCTTTAATGAGGTTATTAACTGCACAGCTGGCTGAGTCTTCAGTGACTGGAGGAACTGTGGCTGGCCCTCTGTGTCTCTCAGCGTGTTTGAGATGCGAGCTGCCTATCTGGGGAGGGCAAGCCGGCTTTGTCAGTGAGAAAGGATGTGATGCTGGACACTGAGCGAGCATTGGATGAACGTTCTGCCATTGGATGTCTTCTGTGCGTCTTCATATAATGTAATTGAATATTGCTGAAATGCTTTACTTTTTCAAAGGAGAAATGACAGGGGCCAGTTTCTTCACATTTATTATGCATTAGACACTGATGAATACATTCACACCAGGATCACACAGCTAGTGAAATGGCAGGGCCGATATTCAAATTGTAATTCAGCCTGGGACCAAACGTGAGCTCTTGAACAGCGGGTTACCTTGTCTTCTGAGTTCATCCTGGAAGACAGGTGATTCCCAGTACTGTTCCCATTTTATAGATGATTGAACAGAAAAGGTAAATTACAGGCTAATAAGGTCCAGTACTCTTGCCTGGAAAATCCCATGAACGGAGGAGCCTGGAAGGCTGCAATCTATGGGGTCGGCTGAGTGTCGGACACGACTGAGTGACTTCACTTTCACTTTTCACTTTCATGCATTGGAGAAGGAAATGGCAACCCACTCCAGTGTTCTTGCCTGGAGAATCCGAGGGACGGGGGAGCCTGGTGGGCTGCCGTCTATGGGGTTGCACAGAGTCGGACATGACTGAAGTGACTTAGCAGCAGCAAGGGGCAAAGCTCAGAGTGGCTCAAAGTCCTGTGTTTTCTGTATCCTTCCATGACCATGTATTCCCTCACTAGTTCTGTGAGTTAGATTCAAATACAAAGGAAGAATCAAAGTCCCTTTCCCATCAAATTAGCTCATGGCTCAGTATGTGTGGTCATAGAGTTGGGGGAATGGAGAGAGAGTATCATTTATCATTGAGGTGTTATATTTTATAACAAAATCCAACCAAACCTCTACAGAAAATGTGAGGATGAGAGACTTGTGGAGGAGGCCCTCCCTTTCTGTAGGGCTGGTGGACACGCTTCAGGATTTCCATTTAGAACTCTGGTCTTACTGGGTACCACCATGGCAGTCAGCACCTTGGTTTTAGAGTAAGAAAGAGGCTAAATGGAAGGACCATTTCTAAATCTCCTCTCAATAATATTTTAATAGCAGAGTCTTATATTTGGGCTGTTTATCCAAATGGTTAGTTTTGATAGCCCTGACTCTGGGCATTTGATCTTCTAGAGTGCTTTATGGAAGGAATGATCATTAGTAAAGTTTGAGAGTGAAATGGTTGTCATAAGCGGGGAGAAATTCCTTCTTAATCTAAAATTATCAAGACACTTTAGAAGATCTGCATCAGTCTCCAGGATGAATAAAAAAAATTGAGTGTTTGGTATGTTTAGAATGTACTGTTATTGGAGATTAGCTATAGACTTACATAGTATTTCTGCACTTAATGCAAGAAAGTGATTAAAACATGTGATTATGTGAACTAAATGTTCTCAAGTAGCCTTCTCTCTCCCTGCTGCTAAAATCAAATGTTGATGCAGTTTTGCCTTTGTACATGTATAGAGAAAACTCTTGTTTTCCTCCCATGTTTCTTTACCCTTTGGCATGACTGCATTAAACAGGCAATAAAAAACACGTGAAAAAGTCAGAAGCGAATGTTGACAATATGTGTGATTTTCCATTAAATATTTTATGCATTATTTGTTCAGATGAAGATATTTTCACTTTATCTATGAATTTCTCTCTTTCTTTTAAAGCAGGCACCACCGTTCTTTTTTTTGAAAGCAAGTACCATGCCCTTTTAGTTTGAGAGCAGCTCTGCTAGGTATTTATAAAGTTTTCCCTGTGATTTTTGTTAAGGCAGGTATAAATGCAGAGACTTGCAGTATTTACTGTGGATATTCAAGAATAGGCAGTGGGGACCTCTGCCACTATTTTCAGCCATTTTTTCTGCAGATATTTGATTGCCTTCTGTCAGGCACTTGGTTTCCCTGATAGCTCAGCTGGTAAAGAATCCACCTGCTATGCAGGAGACCCCAGTTGGTTCCTGGGTCAGGAAGATCCCCTGGAGAAGGGATAGGCTACCCACTTCAGTATTTTTGGGCTTCTCTTGTGGCTCAGCTGGTAAAGAATCTGTGTGCAATGTGGGAGACCTGAGTTCGATCCCTGGGTTGGGAAGATCACTTGGAGAAGGGAACTGCTACCCACTCCAGTATTCTGGCCTGGAGAATTCCTTGGACTGTATAGTCCATGGGGTGGCAAAAAGTCGGACACGACTGAGCAACTTTCACTGTCAGGCGCCTGCCAGGCATGGAAGATCCCACGGTAAAGAAACAAAAAAAGAATCTTGGTGTGAATGCTAGTGATAGAGATAGAAACCAAAGAAATAGATAAATACACATAAACTGTGATAAATATAAGGAAAGACAAATTTAGAAAAGTGTATTTATTGTAAGGCATGCTGGAATGCAAGTGAAGAGGACAGAGAAGGTGATCATTAAGAAATGACATTTAAGGGACTTCCCTGGCAGTCCACTGGTTAAGGATCTGCCTGGCAATTCAGGGGATGGAGATTCGATCCCTTGTCAGAGAACCTCAGATTCTACATGCCTTGGAGCATCTAAGCTCTGGAAACAGAAGATGACACAGTGAAGATCCCACATGCCATAGCTAAGACCTGACGCAACCAAATAAGTAAATACTTTTTTTTTTTTTTAATAACTTTTAAAACAAGTCAGATCTAAAGCATAAGATCAGGTAGGTGAGAAGGATAGGGTTGGAAAAAGGGAAGGAAGAAAGGAACACTGTATTTGCTAGGATTCATTTCAGCCGAAACAAGGCAGGGATTTATTTTTCTTTTGCATTAGCTTAGTTCAGTATTGGCTGAACCCCATTATCAGAGATTCCTGTATCTTGGATTATGTTTCTCCAGCCTGTGGTCCACAAGGGCTCCCAGTTTCCGGCCAGAATGTCCACACTCCAGACAACTGGCAGGAGGAAGATGATGCAGGTCGCTTCTGCTTCTGTCCCATTGGCCAGGACTTGGTCATATGGCAGCAGTTGTAAGAAGCCTGGAAAGTGTAGTCTTTATTTGGGGCAGCCATGTGCCTAGAATGCTGTTCTTGAAAAACATGGGGATAGTGTTGAGAGAACTGGCAGTCGGCCACCATCACTTATCACGTGAGACTCATAGTCTGGCTTCTCTCCCCCAGTTAGAAGCAGCTGGTGCATCCTCCTGTCCACCACCTCCTGCTTTCTTCATCACACTTTTCTCAGTGAGAGGGGGTGATGATGCATTCAGAGAGGTGTGAGGTTAGCTAAGGCTGAGGACTACCTGTCATGGCATATTCAGGGAAACTGTGTTGTAATTTCTCCAACTAGTCAGTCCTAAACTCTTGACTCAGGCATAGTGGATACTTTCACTAGTTAGTAAGTAAAAACTAATTACATACTGTTAGTATTGTTTTTATCACTTTGGTGCCTAACAGAGCATCTGGCACACAGCTTACTAATTGCTTGCTAATTTAGTTATTGACTAATGGAGAGAGGGAAACACATGTGGTAGTTTTCAGTGGCCCACAGGGATAAATGACAAACAAAAGAAGCTAAAGCTGTGATTATAAATAATAATCTGAGTTCAAGATGAGAAAGATCAACATGGATTCACACTTTAGAATCAAAGCTTCTCTTGTGGCTCCGCTGGTAAAAATTGCACCTGCAGTGTGGGGGACCTGGGTTCGATCCTTGGGTTGGGAAGATCCCCTGGAGAAGGGAAAGGCTACCCACTCCAGTATTCTGGCCTGAAGAATTCCATGGACTGTATAGTCCAGGGGGTCGCAAAGAGTCAGACACGACTGAACGACTTTCACTTTCAACCTCATACATCATCAGATCCTTCTTTTTATAGGTAAATGGAAGCTGTAGCGTTGAGTTCCTTGTCTGGGCTTAAGCAGTTGTTGGTAGCAGGATTGTTTTTTCAACCATTTGTGTTTTTCTGGAAAGGCTTTGTAACCAGGCTGGGGAGTTGATCTGGCTTTGGGATGTCTAGTTTTGAATAGGTGGAGAAGACAACTTGGCAACCTTGTGATTAACTGCAAGGCCAGTGTGAGTAACATGACTTCTGAAAAAGAGTGAAATATAATCAGATTAGAAATCTCTTATTAGAGTAGATAGGAATTCATTGAGGAATCTGTAAGTGGCCTGGTGGATCTGAGGGAGTAAGAGAATGGCTTGGTGTAACTGTCCTATGACACAATCACTGGAGGCTATTTTTTTAAACTTCTTGTTACCCTTTTTCAAAATACCTGGTAGCAGAGTGGTTAGAGCATATCTTCTTGAGCTTGGATGCCTGGTGACCTTGGGCAGGTAATTTATCTGTGCCTCTATTTTCTTATCTACAAAATGCACATAAAGCAATGTATTGAATATGATGGTGATGTTATAGTGGGTCTTAAATGAGTTATTATAAAAGAAGTTCCTGGAACACCCAGTTCTGGCATAGGGTCAGTATTAACTTTCGTTGTTGTTACAGTTACTGGAAAAGAATATGTGTAGCATAATAAGATGAACACCTCTGAACTCACTCAAATTCTGAACCAGAACTTTAGAAATAGCATTGCTTTATACACTTATTCTTATCTCTTTTCTTCCTCTTAGCCCCCTCCTATGTAGTGTGTAATAGAGTAATTTTCTTCTATAGTAAAGGAAAAGAAGAGAATAAAGAAACCATATATATTTTTGATTCCTAGAGGAGGACTTCATTGTATTTACTACTGTTGAACTAGAACTTCTTGCTTAAAATAATTTTGTAAATTACTATACATCAGTTATCTACCTAGATATATTTAGGGTCCTAACCAGTAACCCTGACCCCACCATCTACAGAAAACACCCCACCATTTATCTGTGCCAATGAGTTCTTGCTTTGTGCTACCAGGCAGAGTTCTTATGCTTGTTTCACCTTAGTAGACAGAGTTCATGTGATTTGGATATTCTAGAAGAACTTTATACATTATTAAACCTTTAACATATAGAGAATCAAGTTGTCCTTAGCCTTTTATAAACTCTCTCTCAGGGCTTCATTGCTTTTGTCTGTAAGCCTTGAGTATAAAATTATCAAAAGCCTCATATGTATATAGGCAGATGATCTGAGATGAGGTGCCCTTTCTGCGAAGACTCTTAGAGGAAAAGAGAAAAGGAAGTGTAAATGTGTTATCTGAAACACACTCATGAAATTCACTTCTTAAAAGTCTAGCTTTGGAATTAGGCCAAAATAAATTTGTTACAGGTAAACTAGAAAAAATGGTTCCTTGGATTTTTAAATTTATTTCACTGTGAATATATTTTCATTACCAACAGTATATAAAACCTTATAAAACTGAAAGCAAAACTTAGACAAGGATTTATAAATCTGATAGAAGAAAGATAAAGAGGTACACAGTTGCCATAATTCAAGATAGTTGTGAGTGCTGCATGGGCTTCCCCTCTGGCTCAGACAGTAAAGAATCTGCCTGCAGTGTGGGAGACCCAGGTTTGATCCGTGGGTCGGGAAGAGCCCCTGGAGTAGGAAATGGCAACCGACTCTAGTATTCTTGCCTGGAGAATTCCATGTGCGTGTTATAGCAGAAGAAAAGTTTAGTGGGAAAATTCAGAATGAGAACCCATATTCAGCTGAACAGATCAGCATTTCAAGGAAGGGATACTATTTGATTTGGACTTTGAAAGGTGCTTGGAGTTCCTATCAGTTATATTGGGACAGTAGGCATTTTTGGAAAGAAAATCTTGGAGATGGAAAAACACAGGGTGGAAACTGGGATTAGTGAGGAATAAGTGATGGATGAGTTTGAAAAGGAGGTTGAAGCAGATTCTAGAAGGCCTGGTTAGAGTAAGCAGCTGGTAGTCCATAGAGATTGGAGAGTATTCAGAGTAAGCAGGAGATTGACATGTTCAGAGGTGTTAGATATTGAAAGTGGGGGCAAGGGGAAGGGGTTTTGCAGGATCTCGGAGAATAGGCAGAGCCAAGTCAGAGGCGCTAATAAGGTGGTACAGTACCTAATGACTATCAGCGCTGTAGCTAGTGAGTTGGTAAAAAGGGGAGAATCCAAGATGATTACAAGACTGGGAGCCTGAGTTTCTGGGTGAATGATAGATTTTAAGGAGCTAACTTAGGAAGGAGATGGTGAGTTCATATTGTCAGATATCAAAGAATTGTAATATTTTAAAAGAATAAATACAAGGAGTTTCACTTTACGGCTTTCCAAAATAGAAAACATTCAATGTAGATCTCATCACTGTGACTGACTTTTGTATATTCACTTCTAATCATATCTATTTGTATGTTTACAGTTATATTCATTGTGTATGTAGGGTTTTATTTCTTGCTTTTCACTTTGGATTATAAGCATTTCCCACATGGCTATATTTATCCCCTCACAGATAATTTTAATGGTTGCATAATTAAGAATTTCAGAGCAGGAAGAAGTGTTAGCTACTTACCATATTAGAGGCTTAGCGTGCTTGATGTGATTTTTGTGAAATTGCATATATTCATTGCTGATGTTTACAAGCCGAAGTTAAGGTTTGAAACTTGGGAGAAATCTTGGCTCTAAAAATACATTTGTGAGACTTCTGTTGTTATATTCCCTGGTGGCTTAGATGGTAAAGCAGCTGCCTGCAATGCAGGAGACCTGGGTTCAATTCCTGGGTTGGGAAGATCCCCTGGAGAAGGAAATGGCAATCCACCCCAGCACTCTCACCTGGAAAATCCCATGGACGGAGGAGCCTGGTGGGCTACAGTCCATGGGGTCGCAAAGAGTCGGAGACGACTGAGCGACTTCACTTCACTTCTGTTGTCCAGTTGCTAAGTCGTGTCCGACTCTTTGCAACCCAGGGGCCCTTAGCTATCTCCAGGAGTTTGCTCAAATTCATGTCTTTTGAGTCAGTGATACTCTCTACCTATCTCATCCTCTGCTGCCTCTCCTTCTTTTGTCTTCAATCTTTCCCAGCCTCAGGGTGTTTTCCAGTGAGTCAGCTCTTCACATCAGATGGCCAAAGTATTGAAGATCCTTCAGTCCTTCCAGTGAATATTCAGGGTTGATTTCCTTCAGGATTGACTGCTTTGATCTCTCCTTGCTGACCAAAGGACTCTCAAGAGTCTTCTCCAGCAACACAGTTTGAAAGCATCAATTCTTTCGTGCTCAGCTTTCTTTATGGTCCAACTCTCACATCCATACATGACTATTGGAAAAACTATATAACTTTGAGTATATGGACCTTTGACATCAAAGTGATGTCTCTGCTTTTTAATACACTCTCCAGGTTTGTCATAGCTTTCCTTCCAAGGAGCAAGCTAAGAGTTACGTATTTGTCAAGAAGAGAGTTTAGAAGAGACGAATAAGAGTGATTTGACTATTTGTTCAAGCAAATTAGCTAAGTTCATCGTAATTTAATATCTACATGTGGATATCACGGGTATAGTATGTCCTAGAATCAGGTGCAAAGGGCCCATCAGATGTATATAATGAATATTAAACTTGTGGCAACAAATAAAGACCAAAAAGAACACAAGACTGATCATAAACCAATTAGTAATTTGCAGTGTTTTCCAAACTGGGAAGTCATGAGCTCTAGAAAAATCCATTGACTAAAAATGACAAAAACTCTCAGAATAGCTGTTTGCCAGAATTGGGGTAAACTGAGCCAGAAAGTGATTGGCCAAAATGTTCGTTCAGGATTTTCCATAAGATGGTGCAGAAAAACCCAAATGAACTTTTTGGCCAACCCAAAAAATCAGTTTAAGTTGTAAGTGGTAGAATTTCCACACACTGAAATAATTTGATTCATTGTCTTTGGATCAAAATAAAGATTGGGGTTGCTGTGCACCTGAAATATTGTAAGTCAACTACACTTAAATTAAAAAAAAATATATATATATACATATAAAGATAAAACCCTTAGAAAAGTGAAAAAAAAAGAGATTGGGGTTGTGGCTCAACTCCTCCATTGTTCCCTTCAATCCAGGATCTCTGAAGCCCAGTGAAGGCTTAGTGGCTCACCCTAGGTCCTCTCTGAAAGTTCTGCATTCTAGATCTGAGGCTTTTGGAGGAGAGAGATGTAGGAATTCTCAGTTGTATCCACAAGGCATGGGTATCAGTGACCTAAGCATGGTTCCCAACAGGGGAGCATTTTGTCTCCTAGGGAATATTTGACCATGTCTGGAGACATTTTTGGTTGTCACAATTAGGGAAGAGAGAGTCACTGCCATCTAGAGAGTGAGGGCCAGTGATGCTGCTAAACAGCCACCAATACACAGGACAGTCCAAAATGTCAATAGTGCTGAGGTTGAGCAAATTTGATCAAGATTAAAAAAATGCGTATCTTTGACATCCACATTTTAAATTTAGATGATAAGAAGATGTCCTCTAAAATTCTCTGTTGACTTTTGGGGTACCTGACCCCGCTCACTCTAAAGATGTATATTCTGTGTTCTACTGTCTGCAGAAGACTGAGCCTTCTTTGTTGTATGTGGACTGTAAGGGGAAAAAAATCTGTTTCTGTTCATGGCTGGGGTACACTTCCAGCAGTTCATACTCATCAGGCTACATTCCTAGGAGGTAGACAAGCCCTACACCCAAGAGAAATGCATTTGATGTCAGTGTTCTGTCCTTGTCACTGAATTTTCCACTTTTGTTTTTGCTGAATTTGACAGAGTGAAAAAAAAGAACTGGGCTGTTTCTCAAGAAAAGGAATTATGCAGATATGTTTAAGTGTATGAATTTTTAAGCCAATATCCATGAGAGTCCAGAAGGCAATGTACATTAAGTAACACAGCTAAATTTTCAGCCAGAACCAGAGCTTGGGTTTGAAATGTGCCTGGCATCAAGGGTTTCCAGAGTTCTCTCCAAGCAAGGGAAGGATAAGGCCTCTGTGGGCTGCACTCAAATTCTGAGTTACTTTTTTGAGCTACAGTAGGTTACTTGGTTTGACTTATAAATAACATCTGATACTTGGAAAAGTAAAACTACCATCACCTCAAAGTATATATGTATAAATGAAGTACTTTGTGTATATTTTAATGGCTTGAGAAAGAGGGAAAGAAGGTTCCTTGTTCATTCAGCATGCCTCCCTGTTCCTGGTGTGCCTTAGTAGGTTGACTCTCCCAAATAAACTCACTTCTTGATGGTCTCCTTGTCCTCCTCCCTGTGTTTTTCATTCCTTAATTATATGCGTTGTTGTTCAGTTGCTAAGTCATGTCTGATTCTTTGCAACCTCATGGACTGCAGGATGGCCAGGCCTCCCTGTCTTTTACTATCTCTTGGAGTTTGCTCAAACTCATGTCCATTGAGTCGATGATGCTATCCAACCAACCGTCTCATCCTCTGTTGTTTTCTTCTCCTCTTGCCCTCAATCTTTCCCAGCATCAGGGTCCTTTCCAATGAGTCAGCTCTTCACATCAGGTGGCCAAAGTACTAGAGCTTCAGCATCAGTCTTCCAATGAACATTCAGGACTGATTTCCTTTAGGATTGATTGGTTAGATCTCTTTGCTGTCTGAGGGGCTCCCAAGAGTCTTCTCCAACACTACAGTTCAAAAGCATCAGTTCTTCAGTGCTCAGCCTTCTTTATGGTCTAGCTTTCACAATCATACACGACTACTGAAAAAACTATAGCTTTGACTATGCTGACCTCAGCAAAGTGATGTCTCTGCTTTCTAATGCATTGTCTAGATTTGTCATAGCTTTTTTTTCCAAGGAGCAAGTGTCTTTTAATTTCATGGCTGCAGTCACTGTCAGCAGTGATTTTGGAGCCCAAGAAAATAAAACCTGCCCCTATTTCCATTTGTTTCCCATCAGTTTGCCATGAAGTGATGGGACTAGAGGCCATGATCTTATCATTTTTGAGTGTTGAGTTTTAAGCCAGCTTTTTTACTGTCCTCTTTCTTCTTCATCAAGAGGCTCTTTAGTTTCTCTTAGCTTTCTGCCATAAGGGTGGTATCTTCTGCGTATCTGAGGTTGTTGATTACAACATATTAAATTTAGAGTTCCATTAAAGATGAGTATAGCATTACAAGTGTACTATATTGTTAGACCCTGATAACACTTTTCACAATATGGTGTATTTTCCCAGTCATAACAACTCTTCACAATTTATTGTAATCCCTTATTTTGTTACTATCTTCAAAACCCATTGTTAGCTTTATGGAGCTCAGGGACCATCAAGATATCTTTTTTAAGCTTACTTCTGTGCACCCAATACCTAATACTGTATCTGACCATTAATGCATCACACCTCAATGAGTATTTATGTAATAAAAGAATGGCAGCTTAAGTAATGCAGCCCAAGGTAGAGATGAAGTGGCATGCAGTTGCTATCCAGTAACTTTAAGAATCATTTCTTTACTCCTTCATCCCCTGGAAATGGTCCTGTAGAGGACTTATATACAACTTTAACAGAAATGAGCTCTTGGACCCAGAAGTGGTACATGTTACCAATTACTGTGTTGAATGCAAAAAATAATAATAATTTCTCAGAGCAGAGAGTGACAAATGTTCTATAAGTCTCATCAGAGATGCCCTTTAGTTTATAGAGGTGATTTTCTCCCTGCCCTACCTGGAGGTCCTGCCCAATAGCTGGACATCCTGAATGGGGGCTCTCTAAATTCTCATTGCCCTAACCAGGTCGTCTGAAACTCTAGTATAATTACCTATGTGGTTGCACAAGCTGTCACAGTCACACCATCTGGATTTTGCCGGTCATACCACCTGGATCTGACGTTTGGATTCTCAGAACAATTTCCTTCTGTGCTGCCAAGCTGTCTTATCACACTCTCGACACATTTTACAGTAATGTGTACACAGATGCAAGTCCCGCTGAAATTGTGAGGTTGATTACTCCTGTGGACAATGCACGGGAGGGATTGAGCTTAGACTGGAACTCACCACACCTCTCAGAGCACTACACGGTGCTGTAAACATGGTGGGCATCAGAAAGTTAGACCTCACTGCTAAGAAGCTTGTAATAGTGGGAGTTGCAGAGGGCATGCAGATTTTAAGTGGTGTATCTAAACTTCTCCAGATCTACCCATTCTGGGATGACCACATCTGTAATGTTTTATGTGATGGATTTTTGAACAAGGTTTATCTTCTCTAAAGCATGTTACTTTATTAGTATCTAATATAAAGCTTTATGAAATATAGGGGAATATGAGAGATTTCAATCAGATTGACTAGAATTAGAAGAGTCGATGGGCAGAACAGTGGTTGGATGGCACCCAGATTTCATGTATGAGTGACCATTGCTTTCTATTTGCGAATTCCCTGCATTCCTTCAACAAATGCACTGCAGTTAATTCATTGCCACTGGAATGACTAGGATCTGTCTTTAATTCATCTATGTCATATTGTCTGCTTTATCACCCTGATTTCCAGTTTCTCTCAGTACATCTAGTTTTAGTTGTGATTTGTTGCCCTGACCAGCTCTAAAATAATATGTGCAAAACACTTAAAAGGGGCATTTAAGTCGATGTGTAATAAGGTTCCTGCTATCCTTTTTAGCATCATCTCCAGCCTCTGTCTTCACAGCTCATTCCTTTATTCTCACCATTTCCTTTGCTTGGTACGTCTGTCCCTCCCTTTTCTCTCCTGCATCAGTGCTTTGCTCACATTATCTCATCTGTGATTCTGTTCTCCAAAACTGAGATGTCTGCTAACCTTCAAAACTATTATATACCTCATGGTTGCAGTAGCACTTATTAAGTCAGCCATGAAGTATAGTTGTACAAGCATTCATTTGCCCAATAGGTTGCAAGGTTTTTTTAATGGTAAAAATGGTGCTTGCTTTGTATTTGTGATCCCACAGTAATTAGAACCTTGGCAAATATTCCTTGAATTGATTTGGGACCTGAAAGAGAAAACACTAAGGAGAGAGGAAGTGGAGCTGGATCAGACGATGAGGGCTTTGGACCATAGGAATGGGGGCAGTGATATATAGTTGGAAAGATTTATGATTTTGAATGTGGATGATCTGATTTTTTTTTTTTACTTAAAATGTATGTAATTTACATTGAAATGGCTGCCATGAGTTCCATCAAATGGAGACTTGTTTATTAATCTCTATGAGAAAACATCCTGTAGATACATATATTGAATGTACTCTTTAAAAAAAAATGTCATTTAATTAATTTTCCTCTAAATATTCTTAGGAGCTAGGATGGGAATGTTAAAGAGCTAGAGGACGTAGGCAAAGTCACAGCAATTAAATATTAAAGCACATGCCACAATCATGTTACTAAAACACTTATGTTTTAACCCTGACATCACAGCCCCTGCTCTGTCATGATCACAATCACAAGGCAGTATGAGCCTGATGGAAACACTTCAATCTTGATGATTAGGTGCCCTTGGGAGACAATTCATCCAGGGTTTTCCTGATCAGAGGCTCATACCTGTGATCTTGTACTTTTCATCATTATCAATCCACTTCTCTCTCTGTTCCTCATGTGGGTACATTTCCAGATTCTTATCACTCGTGCCCAGGGCTTGCAATAAATCAGCTTCTCATTCTCCTTTCCAGTCTTGTCTTTTTTTCTCCAGGGTTGCTATGCACGTTTTTATTTGAAGAATTGTTTCTTACACATAGTAGACATTCAATTATCGTTTTTTAGTTATTGAGATTTTTACTAGCCTCTGTAAGGATCTTTCCCTTTCTGTGGAAGGTTTCCCCTGCCTGCTTTCTGCATCCCCTTGGCTTCTTTATGGAGGCAGTACCAGCAAGCTCGATTGCAAGACACTGCCTATCACTCAAGTTCCTGCTGTTCGTGATAATGTAGTCAATATGCTTTAATGACCCTGTGAGGGATGTATTAACGGAATTGCCCTCAATATTTAGGTGCTCCTGTTTGCTTTGAGGCCAACGTGCTCAGAATTTGAATCTAAACTATTTACCCTTTCATTATGCAATGGAAGGCAGACAGTTTAAATTAATCTGCTGTTGCTCTAAATTTCCTACAACCGGTCTGTGTTTGAATCCAGTGAATTAGTGCTTGCAGGCATTGGGTTTCTTCACGTATCATTTTCAACAAGTCACTTCTGTCTGCTGCATCATCCTTGCTAGACACTGGAGCTCTTTACATGTCTTGTCTTTATATGTCACGGGGGCCAAGGGGCACCATCAGCCCTGGAGTTAAAATCTCCTCTGCTTCCAACAAAGCAGGCTGCATGAGCTTAAGGAGCCAGCTTCATTAATGTGCTTCACGTGCATTATTTTTCTTGTTTTTAGTTTTTGCGTAGAATTCAGTGAGTCTTTAGTTTTTAGTGGCCAGACATTAGGTGTGAAGAGTCTTTTTTCAAAGATCTTTTGAACAGGATCAGCCTTGGCTGGGTGCAGGGGTCCTCAGCTTCCTTCAGACTGTTGCAAAGGGCCTCCCTCTACACTTGCTGGCTTCCCTGTGGCAGAGAGAGTCCAGTCTCCTTGTTCACCTGATAAGCTTGATTAGCAAATATGCCAACTCAGTGAACGTCCTGAAGACCTTACCATAGACTCTGCTCCCACTTCCTCCAGCCACTGTTGTAAAAAGCAGCTCCTGCTCACAGAAGACTGGGTCGATTTTTGAAAACTTCTTTCCAGATCTACCCTTGTGCACCTTGTCTGAATGCACAGAACAATGGAAGGCAGGAAGTTGATTGTTAGTCCTATAAATGATATTATTTTTTGTTTCTTAATGAATTTTTTTATCAAGTATGGTGATTTACAGTGTTGTTAGTGTCTTGTATAGCGCAGTGAGTCAGTTATACATCCAAATCCACTATTTTTTAGATTCTGTTCCCATATAAGTCATTACGGAATATTGAAGAGTTCCCTGTGCTATTTGGTTGGTCCTTATTAATTATCTATTCTATATATGGTAGTGTGTATATGTCAGTCCCAGTCTCCCAATAGATCCCTTCCCCCTCTCTCCCCTCGGTAACCATGAGTTTATTTTCAACATCTGTGACTCAGCTTCTGTTTTGTAAATAGATTCATTTGTACCATTTCTTTAGATTCTACGTATAAGTGATATCATATAATATTTATCTTTCTCTGACTCACTTCTCTCAATATGACGGGCTGTAGGTCCTTCCATGTTGCAAATGTCACTATTTCATTCTTTTTATGTCTAAGTAATATTCCATTGTAAATAGTTAAAAAGCCAAGAGCCCAGATGGGCCAATTTACCTCCCCAGACCACCGCTTCCACCAGGCACTCTCTCATACCCGCTACTTACCCGCCATGAAACATGGCATAGAAAAAAGAAATATCTTAAGAAAGAGAAGCCATTCAAGGCAATAAGAAATCATAGTAAGAAAGCCTCATATGAGAAAGCCTTGAGGACCTTTCAGATGCCCAGTGGATGTTATAGTCTGATGGAAAGATTATAACCAGTAATTTATGAAACTCGTGCTTGTTCTGAAGCAAGTGAAATAAGCTGTGCAAGAGGCCATTTCAGAGAGTGTGTTCAGGGAAAGCCACATGCCTTAGGGGGTGACACTTGAGCTGAGACTGCAAAGAAGCCAACAGATGACCCATGTGAGGAACAAGCGTGGGAAGAGTGGAGGACAAGAGGGCGTCAGGCAGAGGTACCGTCAGGTACAGAGAGACTAGAAGACATGGCCTCTCCCCAGGCCAAATCAGGACCTGGTGGCATTGCTGTCCTCAGCTTTCATCCCTTCTTGGGGACTCTGTCATCACACAAAAGAAAGCCTTTTCCCATGAGGCCACGGGGTAGTATTTCCCACAATGCCTCTTTCTCAGCCAGTGTGGTTTTCAGATACTTTTTATCTGGAGTTGACTCTTGGCTATCAGGTGCCTTAAGGAGCAAAAGATGGAGGAGCAGACCCACAGAGAATTTATCTAACCTTATGACTAAAATTGGCAAGAATTCCCTTTTTCCTTCTTTAATTATATACCTGTTTGCTTCCTCTGAAGGTGTGACTGCTCCTAGGGCTGGCCTGGCTAGTAACTAAGACTGAGAGATTAGGAGAGGTTCTTTGTTCCATGGGACAATTGTGCTTTTTGATGTGCTGACAAGCAGTATGTCCTGATATAGGCAAATATTGCCAGGCTTTGTTGCTCTTTCATGAATTAGGGAGAACCAGATGAGAAACGTCCTCTGAGGCTGCCACTGACAAGCCGAGCTGCAGACCAGACATGGCTGTAGGGTTTGGGGATAGAGGAGCAGACACCAGTAATTTCTCGTCTGGGACCACCGGCGAGATAATGTGCACCATCAGAAGCCAAATGGCCAGGAGAGAGGCTACCCTCTTATCTAAAAGTAGCAGCAATTCTTAAAATGCCCTGAGCTTCTATTGATCTATTCCCTAATAGCTCTGCAAGTAGAAAGTGGGATTTTTAATGGTCCTTAAAGATCTTGTAAATGTCATCAACTCATTGTCTATGTAACTTGGAGAATAAGGGGAACTTGGGACTAATAAATAAGCCCTGGGCAGTGTTCTGAGGGAGGTAAAGCAAGAAAGAAGAAAGTACCCATAAAAGACTGTCTCATCCCATGTCGATCTGAGAAGTGACAGGAACAGAAAAATATAGTGATACTTGAGTCTAGAAAGATACAGAGACAGTATTACATAGGCAGGCAGGGCATGGAATCAGATTACTTGGGTTCAGATTTACCTCTGCAGCTGGTACATGCGTGACTTTGGGCTTATTTAATGGTTCTGAGCTTGTTTCCTTACCAGTAAAATGAGGCCAGTAGTAATGACACTAAAAAAAAATCAGTTTAGGAAATTCATGTTCAGGACCTAGCACTGAGCCTGATTTTCTTTATTACTAGACAGACCTCCTGGAGTTGTTGAGGAAAGCCATCTCTGGCCAGTCTTAGAATGGTTCTTTCCTTGGGGAGAAGTTTTCAGCCTTTACTTTGTTCGTCTCTATTTTATTGGGCAATGTGTGACCACAAATTAGAGGGCAGTGAGTGGAACAGAAACAAACATACGAAATAGAGCAAAGAGCAAAAAAAGTCATAAAACAAGACTGCGTGAGTGGCATGCGCAATGGAAATTTGTTTCTAGACTTCTAATCCCTTATCTTTTTCTTCCTCCCCTACTTCGTGGCTGTTCAAGGTTTTACTCTGCATAACCTATACTCCAACCTTTGACCTGAATGGGAGTGCAGTGCTGAAGATCGCGGAGGTAAGTACTCGCTCCGCTCGCTCGACCCTCAAGGGTTGCTTGTTTGTGCTGTCTGCTCACAGCTGCTTTACCCCCACCTGGGAAAAATGCCGGGGTGGAGCTGAGCTGCAGCAGTGGGGTGAGCCCTTCTCTGCTCACTCCTGTGGGGAAGTTCACTGAGGAGTTGATCTGTGGGAAGCAGGCTCGGTGGGCCACTCTGTCAGTGCTCTGCATGCTCTGGTTTGCTTGACCTGAGGCTTTAACCATGGAAATAACAGTACTGGTTCTCCTGGCACTGCTATATCTAGGTATTACACTCACTATTTTTCCTAAGATTAATTGAAGAGGGATTTGATCTCTTTAAAAACTAGGTTTTAAAAAACCAAGCATGAGATTTAGGGACGATGTTTATTGATTCAGTTGCATCCCTGTCTCCTAAACTCTGATGAACGCATTTTATAACAATCGTTGGAAAACCTTCTCTTTTCCATCTGTATTGCAGGCTAGAGTAATGTGTACCTTCAGCACTCCCAAGAGTATGTCCAACAGAAAGCTTGGCTTCCTGAATGTCTGGCATATGACTCTGGCTTTTGGACACGGCATCATTCCAAAGCCCTACTTTAATATGCTTAAAATAAATTTCCTTCCACCTCTTGGAAAGGATATCTTCAGGATTTATGTATTCTGACAAGAGTACACATGCAGACCTCAATGAGCCAATGATATTCTGAACTCTGAAATTATGCAGAAAAAGAAAACCTAGCTCTCAGCAGTCATGGGTATTTTTTTAAACTGTAATGATTACCATTTACTGAGTATTCCAGGTAGATGCTTAGCACTTTGGACATGTTTTCTTTTTTTTCCTCTTTTTCTCATTGTTGAGGTATAATCTGGAAAATGGTCAAGGTTTCAATATGCATATACCTTGTGAAATAATTCCCACAGTCAAGCTAATTAATATATCCCTCCTCATACATAGTGAAATCATGAGTTGGATTTATGACTGATGCCTGATCTTTTGTGGTATTGTGTGGCATTGACTGAAAATTGAGAAAATTATTTTTGAGCAGGTAGGTCGTTTTATATGTCAGTCAAAAGAAAAATAGCTGACCCCTCACTACACTATAAATCAGTTCTCAAATGTGTATTTAGGTAGGTAGAAAGAATATTTTTCATTACCGTATTTGTATGTTTCACTCTATATAACTAAATAAATAGAATAGCCGTCAGTATTTTTAGTTGAATTTTAAGAGATACCAGTGAGTGATCTTATCATTTGTAGGTTTGGGTTTAAAAAAGAAAAAATAGCTGTGGTAAGAAGCTTTAACAGGAGATCTTAACACACTTTGAAGTGTGCAACTCAGTAACATTGACCATAGTGCAAAGTTGTATAGCAGAGCTCTAGAATGGGCTCATCTTGCATAACTGAAACTTCATACACGTTGAACAATAACTCTCCATCTGCCCTCCCCCCGGCCCCCCAGCAATCACCATTCTGTTCTCTGTTTCTAGGAGTGTAACTATTTTACATAGCCCACACTGGTTTGCTTTTAAAATGACAGATGTAGTGTTTGATCAGAGCAAGAAACAGGATTGGCATGTAGGGTGCTTGTCGGTTCTTTGCTGTATGAAGGACAAGACAGGAGACGCAGCGTGTCACTCACTGCCCAGCCCAGCCCCTGCTGAGGAGGGAGGGAGGGAAGGAAGGAAAACAGGCTGTTGTCCGACCCTCAGGACTGGGCAGGCCACCAGGGGTTCCCAAGCTCCCTTTGAGAGGGCAGGTGCCTTTATAATCCTCACAGGGTTTTTGAATGAGAATCTGAAAAGATTTGTTATGTATCTCATTGCGGTCAAAAATTTCATTGGGGTTTATGTAAAAATAAAAGACACAGTTTTCATTTGCAGCAAGTACTTTATTGAACAATGGATTCGCTGACCAAATTAACGTTTTGGCCAGCCCAACAATTCCTGAACAGCAGACTCACACTGCTATGGGCCACCCAAGTCAAGGGTGTTCTCAGTGGGGATCTGGAAGCCAAAGTAGAGACTCAGCAGGCCTTTCTAGATAGCATGAAACATCAAAACACAGTGGTCTCACACACACACACAGACACACACACACGGTGGTCTCTATAAGAACCTGTAAAGAAAAAATAATTTTAAAAAAATCTCATGTACACCTGAGATGAAAAAAAAATAAAAATAAAAATTTTAAAAAATTAAAAAAAAAAATCTCAACCCAGGAGCAATATACAGATAAAGGCATTGAGCATGGTGGTGAGAGCGTGGGCTCCGGAGACTCACTATGTTTGGATATAAATCCTGGCTCTCCTACCTCCCAGCAGGGTTGCCTTGGATACCTCCCTGGGTTTGTGTTTGTTCTGTGTGTAAAAGCAACGCTAACAGCACCTGTCTCGCTATCTCACATTGTGTGGTTGTGCCAGTTAGACAAGAAAAATAGAACTCATGTAAAAAGCATTCAGTGCAGGCGGCCATGTAGTAAACGCCGGGTCAAGGTTAGCTCCTGCTTTTCTGGAACAGCAGATTGATGACATCCAGGCTTCCGGTAAATAATGGTGATCAGGCCAGGACCCTAAAGGGATAGGTCATTGATGGGGCTAGCTTCTGGAGACCACAATAGCAAGCTGACTCCCCGCACCTTCTTGTCCTGCCTGCAGCCCACTGAGATCCCCCAGTTCGAAGAGTTTCCAGCAGAACATCAGCTTGAAGGTCCCAAAGCAGGGGTCAGACCTTCGCAGAAAAATGTCTAACTTCCAGTGCTAGCTCTGACTTGTAGGTCAGGATGGGGGCTTGGGACTGTATTCCTCTGAAGGAAGGACTTGGTAAGGATCATAAAAGGAAACTTTTCATCTGGTATTTGATAGTGGTGGTCCTCCCTTGACAGTGTGCAGGGTTCCAGAGGATGTTTTTAGGCTGTGCCTCTCGTGCAGACCCACCAGAAGGTCCTATCACCTTCCCACTCGTGCTGGACCTTAACAGCTGAGGCTGCAGGTTCCCCCAGACCTAGCTTCGATGCCGAACTCCTCTCTGTTGACTGGACCCAGGGGCAAATTGTCCAGCATCAGCAGGGGGATGGAGACTGCTTTGTAAGGACCATAATCATCACCACTTCAAAGTGCTTTTGATAAATGGCAGTGTGCAGAATAGCTCCTCTGTGCTAGCCTGGACCTGGCATGGATGCCAAGTTCAGGGGAATAAGAATCCAGCTCTTGCAGCCGGCCAGTCCCTGGGGGAGGACGTCTACATGCCAGTCTGCCAAGAGAGGCAGTCATCCAGGAGCACCACGAGCAGGCAGGTGCCAGTGCTGGGGCCTCACTTAATCCAGCAGCCCCGATCAAAAGCCAGTAATGGAAACACCCTGGAAACTGTTCTCCTGCTGAGAACAGTGCATCTCTTATCCCTCAGGCTTGGCTGCAACTCAGTGTACTTCCATCAGGTATTAGCTAAGAGTTCTGGGTTCACTGCTTGCTGTGGCCATTCCCTCTCAGAACTGATAATTCTGAGGAGGCTTGAAAGCATAACATCGCTTGTAGCGACAAGAGATAACTACAGGGGGCTTCCCTGGTGGCCCAGTGGTAAAGAATCCACCTGCTAATGCAGGAGACATGGGTTCGATCCCAGGTGCAGGAAGATCTCATGTGCTACAGAGCAATTAAGCCCACACCTGTTGAGCCTCTGCTCTAGAGCCTGAGAGCTGCAACCACTGAGCCCACCTGCCACAACTGTTGAACCTGAATGCCCTAGAGCCCATGCTCTGCAACAAGAGAGGAAGCTACTGCAACGAGCAACCCCGTGCACTGCAACTATGGAGTAACCCCCGCTTGTCATAACTAGAGAAAGCCCACACAGCAGTGAAGACCCAGCACAGCCAAAAATAAATAAGTAAATAATATAAAAAAGAGACAAGTGCCTATACTCAAAGTGTTACATTGCTGCTTTTAATACATATTTAGTGCTTACTCTCAGGGAAGGCGACGGCACCCCACTCCAGTACTCTTGCCTGGAAAATCCCGTGGACGGAGGAGCCTGGTAGGCTGCAGCCCATGGGGTCTCTAGGAGTCAGACACGGCTGAATGACTTCACTTTCACTTTTCACCTTCATGCATTGAAGGAAATGGCAGCCCACTCCAGTGTTCTTGCCTGGAGAATCCCAGGGACGGGGGAGCCTGGTGGGCTGCCGTCTCTGGGGTTGCACAGAGTCAGACACAACTGAAGCGACTTAGCAGCAGCAGCAGCAGCAGTGCTTACTCTGTGAGGCACCATTCTAAGAATTTTCCCTGTATTAAATCATTTAAACTGCACAACAGTACTGTGAAGCAGGAGCTATTGATGATCCATGTTTTACAGATAAGGCAGCTGGTACAGAGAGAGATCCACTCACTTTCCAAGCCACACACCTAGGAAGGGATAGAACCGGGAAGCAAGACTGGTTGGCGTGACTGAGCTTTCAGTCTGTACATCCTATAGAACGTGTTTCATAGTCTGGTCGTGGAAGAGCTAATTACAGGGACCCTTAACATTTGCCTCATGGAAGTTGGTGATAATCCTCCAAGGGACTGCCCCTCGCTTCATCCAGACCACTCCTGGGGTGAGCACTCTGCAGACACAGCATTGATCTCGCCTTTTATCTTTAAAATAGATCTTTCTATGAAGGGAATACGGTGCCTCAGTTCACTAACAAAAGACAGGCTTCCACAAGGTTGCATAGGTTCCTAAACAAGGCTGGCTATTTTCAGTAGTTACTTGACTAAATTTTGACTTCTCTTTACCCTCCCAAAATGAATTCTGTTACGTATGGGCTACTTACAGTTACATAACATTGGAGGCCCTTACTTTTATGTTGGTGGTTTTCCTCAAAGCGTACATATTTGAATCACCTGGGAAGTATTAGTGAAAATAAGATGCCTGGGATCACCTTAGGAATTCTGAATGTTTTGATCTTGAAGGGACCTGGGTGTACAAATTTTGTGAAGCCCCTGGTAGATCCCTGGGAAGGGAATGGCAACCCACCCACTCCACTGTCCTTGCATGGAGAATCCTGTGGACAGAGGAGCCTGGCAGGCTACAGTCCATGGAGTTGCAAAGAGTGGGAAACGACTGAGTGACTAACACCTGCGCTTTTTTCACTTTTACTGGCTGATTCTACTGTAGAAGTCAAGTTGAGAATCATTGCTCTGATAGTTACTGTTCTCTCCAGCAAGCTGTGGTGTAAAACCATATTGAAAGGAGTTGTGAGGCTCTCCAACCTCAAGTGTGATCCACTTGGCAGATGCCTGGGAGCTTATTAGAAATGCAGATCTTTCAACCCCAACCCAGACCTCTGAATAAGAATCTGCCTTGTAATAAGATATCCCGTGTGATTCATAAGGGTATTAGACTTTGAGAAGCACTGCCGTAAGTGAATAATGGTATAATCTCATTAAAATGAGATCTAAAGATAGCGTTCTGCTAAGCCCTAGGCGACAGCTGTCATGCCTCTCTGCCATGGCGAATAGAGCCACCCCCACGAAGTAGGGACTCCCAGCAGCTTTTACATCCTCTTAATGGTGACCACCTTGTAAGTGCAGGATTTTGATTCTTCTAATTTCCCTTGTCTTTCTTCATGTTCTGCTAAACCCTGTCCACATTTTCTCCTTCCCGTTTGTCATTGCTTGATATATATCAAGCATATTTCTTAAATGCTTTTAACGATTTAATCTGCCACTGTTCCTTCTGAGGGTATGTTTTTGCCAATAAGGCCCACTGTTAATGTGTAAAAATATGCCTCCTACCCCAATCCATATTTATATAATCTGGCATAAGACAAGCATGNTCCCGTTTGTCATTGCTTGATATATATCAAGCATATTTCTTAAATGCTTTTAACGATTTAATCTGCCACTGTTCCTTCTGAGGGTATGTTTTTGCCAATAAGGCCCACTGTTAATGTGTAAAAATATGCCTCCTACCCCAATCCATATTTATATAATCTGGCATAAGACAAGCATGGAGTAGATCTATCTATATGAAAAGCCTAAGAACAACTTATAAATATAAGCTTGTTGAAAAAAAAATTGCACAATGTGAGAGTTGGGAGTTAAGTATTATTTGGGGCAAAATGAGGACTGTAGCCTAGGACACAAAGTCTAAGATATCTCTGGGAAATTGTTCCAAGGAGGTGAGGGGAGGGGCTAAGATATATCGGAGTTTTGCAACAAAGGGCAGATAGTTGGGAACATCAAAAGATTACTGTTAATTTAAAGAAACCAGATATGTCAAGTTAAGGAATTTAGCGCTTTTCTAGGTATGGAAAGATGCTTAGAGTCTGGGCTCGCCGAATTCATTCGTTTGATAAGTGCCTCACCTATCTGGGGCCAGTATCCTGTGTTTCCACATCCTGAGTTTCCTTAGGGCTCACTGTGAGGAGTGACTGCAGTTTGATGGTTGCTAAATGGCAGGTATTCAAGAGAATACCCCAGGGTTCACCAGGTCATCACCCGTGGTGGCTGCAGTTGCCAATCACTGTGACATCCTTGTTTAGTGATATGGCAGGAAGTATTCCATTTCTCAAGTTGATGGATCAGTAGTTACAGATAGTAGATTATTAAATGAATGATGCTTGTGTAATTTAAGAAAGGATAGTAGTAGAATTATTTGAAATCATTGTTTACTTCAGGTACGCCTGATAGGAATAAGCATTTTTCTTAATTTGCCTTCATTGTATATTGCCTGAAATTGGCAAGATAGCTTACAGCCCTTTGGTTTGTCACCATGGAAATTGCTTAATAAATTATTTTTCATCAACAAGAAGAATGAACTACAAAGGAGACTGCCACAAAAATAATGGTATTCTGTAGACATAGTGAGACCCAGTGATTTTGCAGACTCTCACATGCTTTCCACCTGCTAATTTAGCCTTTGAAAAATCTGCAACTCTATTTTTAAAGCAGGACATTTCAGCCTAAAACTACCACTTAGCTCTTGGAAGCTTTCTTGATTGTAGTTTAATTTCTCATAAAAATAAGTCTTTCACTTAAAAAATCTTTTCTCCTATTGTCACTTTAGATACAGCTAGGGAAACAATTCATAAAAACACCTTAAAATAAATCATTTAAATCACCTGTGGAAATGTTGGGGGAAGAATTCACACATTCTTCTTTCTTATTCTGGTCTGCATTGACTATTTACTGAAGAACAGTGCTTACCCTGGAACCTGTTGATCAGGAAATGAAATGTGTACTTAAGTATGAAAAATGATGTTGTTTTCCTAAGGTACTGTTGAAACTATAAAAGGATCATTAAGCACTGAAAATGTAAATAAGAAGGCAGCCTTCATTTGTGTGTCTAACTTTAACTTGCTTAATTAAATGGCAGTGATGACAGTTTTTCAGAATAGGGTCTTTTGTGATGCAGGAGGAATAAGAAATATGAAATGAATTTAGAATTGGACAGCTATGAAACAGCCAACATGTTTTCTGTTTAACTTCATGAATGATCATTACTGAAACTCCATATGGATACAAAATTCTTTTATTGGTTGAAAGCGAGACTCTTAGTATTTCTCTTACTATTATGTTCAAGTTAGCAGATATGTTGAGTGTTCTGAGGGTTCAGTTCAGTTCAGTTGCTCAGTCATGTCCGACTCTTTGCGACCCCATGAATCTCAGCACTCCAGGCCTCCCTGTCCATCACCAACTCCCGGAGNTTTTTTTTTTAACTCTACACAGTGATAGCATTATTTCTGAGCCATACCTCGAATAAGATATTTTACAGTGAAGGAACTGAAGGTCTCTAGATACAATCCAGGAAAATGGACCAGGTCACCTGTGTACTTTTTATCTTGGAGCATCTTATTTGTCATGTTGCTTTTAGGACTGGGAGGGGTAGCCCCACCTCCTGGCAAAAAAAAAAAATCAGCCAAGGGAGCTGGCCCATGGCTTTAAACCCAGCTGAGGCTACTGGAGTGAGGAAACCCCATTCTAAGGAGCTTTTCCACTTTTCTTCCAGAAACTCCTTCTTTCCTCATGGCCCGGTCTCTTTGCTGACCCTGGTTTAACTCCTGTGGGGTGTCTGTTCTTTGGTTACTTCCTGCCAGAGATGGGCTTTGAGCAAACTAGTCCTTTGCAAGAAATTCAGCACTTTCCTTTAACCTCTGACTTGGACGGCTCTTGAACAACTTATCTGGAGTTAGAAGACGCAGGGAGCAATGCAGGGGTCCCCTCTGCCTCATTTTGGGTTGGTTCCTTGGACGGAGGCTAGAGTTTAGTAGCCCGTTCTGTAGATGAAGCAGAAGGCTCTGTGTGAAAAGGTACAGGAATTGATGGCTGAAGGTGTCCTAAGCTATTTTAATATGCCAGCTGAAGCCAAGAAGAACATGAAGGAGGAAGAGCAAAGTCATAGTCAGGTTTTTGTATATCCCTGGGCACTTTAAGAATTTCCTTGTAAGTTGAGATCCAAAAGGAAAACCAGCAAATTTCCCTACCCAAGCATGAGACTAGATTTACTTACATAGCTATTTCTTAATAATAATAAAGCAACTTCAGTTTGCTCTGTCTCTGTGTATGTATGTGTGTATGCCTGTGTGTTTGCATTTGATGAGGTGCCTCCTGTCACATACCCACCTGTTACTGCTATTTACCTGGAAACGGCAGAGCTACTGAGCTGTTACCATGGTGCAATGTAGAGTTTAGACTTATAGTAATAATCAAAATTTCTATTGCTCCTACTGTGATCAACAAGCATTCACATAAGAGATACTTGTGCCTTTTTGTAGCTTACTTAATCTCTGATCCTTTCTATTTCGTAATTACCATAAATTGTCATCTCCATAAGAATTTTTCAATCAGAAACATACTAGCTCTGCTCTTGACTAACAGTCAGTACCATGCACTGTTTTAACAAAGCTATGCTGCTAACCCCATTCAGATAGGAAAGAGAAGGTAAAAGCACAGTTCAATCAAGTGAAGGTCATATGCACTTTGTAAAGCTAAGCAAACTTCTACTATGGCAGCTTCTTTAAAATGTATTATCCCTTTGCTTCATGCGTATTGACTAACTGCTGCATTCCACTATGCTGCTTCATATTTAATAATAGTGACTCCACCGTGGTTGTAACCGAGTACTGTTATTTATCAGTCTACTGACTTGATAATCTAAAATTTGCATTGCTTATGTATGGCTTGCAGACTTGTGTTTTCTTGTTCTTTTTCCTTCTGCTTTGGGGTCTGTTTTGCATCATTAATGATGTATGTTTTTGCCCTCAGTTATGTTTCGCATGCCGTAAAGCTGGATGTCCCCAAATGCATGAAATGATCAAAATGTCCCTTACGACACTCCTCACTGCCCTGTGTCTTTGTGCCTTCCCTGGCGATCCAGGGCCTGTGGCTTTTCACAAGGTATTTGACGTGCCCTTTGAGCCTCTGNGTCTGTTTTGCATCATTAATGATGTATGTTTTTGCCCTCAGTTATGTTTCGCATGCCATAAAGCTGGATGTCCCCAAATGCATGAAATGATCAAAATGTCCCTTACGACACTCCTCACTGCCCTGTGTCTTTGTGCCTTCCCTGGCGATCCAGGGCCTGTGGCTTTTCACAAGGTATTTGACATGCCCTTTGAGCCTCTGGTCAAGGTGCAGAACTGAGGCTTCTGAAGTGTCAGTTCTGCACCACAAAAGCAAAGGGCATGGGAGATCGAACTGATACTGGAGACATGAAAAGAAGTTGATGAGTCCCTTCCCAGAAACTCGGCCTGATTTTGGACATGGTATTCTTTGAGCTTCTCTGATTCAATGTTCTCATCTTAGCACTGTCCTGAGGTAGAGGAAGAAAGACATTCACAAAGTGAAAAATCACTCGCTTTGAATTACAATGGTCAGGTTTATTATGGAAACCCTAGTTCTGCAGACCTTGCTGATTTACCAATTTATTATTAATACAACAAGTTTAAGAAACTTCTTTAGAGGATGTCAGGATCGCTGATAAAGCATCTCTTTCTGAGTCCCTGAAGAAAGTGGTATTATCAGTTACATGATCATTTTTATGTTTAAAAGGACACCCTTTGTCATCGACAGTATTTATATTCACAGCTTTAGCAGAATGAGCTCCTTAGATTAATCTTTTTTCAAAGCAAACGAAACATGCCTACCTTTCCCTTTATGAAATGCCTCTTGCAATAAGTCATGTCCCATTTTGTATGCGTAATAACAGCTAAACATTAAAAATGATGGTAACATTAAAAACTCATAGAAATATATTGATTATTTATGAAGTTCATCTGTTGACAGCACTGTTTGTGTTTCTTCAGATCCAATTCTTCATGCATGCATTCTTTCTTGGGTCTAAAAAAAAAGGGACTGACTGAATTTTTTAAAGGCAGCTACAAATGGCTTTCCATATTCAGGGAAATCATGTTTATATTAAGTGTATAGTTCAGCTCTCCAGATAGTTAATCTCATCTTTAATACTTCTAAGCTTAAAATTCCCCCTTAAATTTATAATGTCAGAGCTTAGAGAGCTTAAAGATCAACAGTTATAAAGATCTCTTGGGAGAGTATAAGATTAAAGAAAACTGTTAGATCTTAAGGTATAAATAATATGAGTGTGCCTAATTACACTGTGGAGAGTTTGGTTCCATCATAGTGAAATATCACACTCAGATGTATTTTCACAATTTTTAAACTATTTCATCACATGCAAAAGCAAAAGTCTTTCAAGATTAAAACACTTTTTTTCTAAGTACATATAAATTTTACTTTCAGGTACATTATAACCCATGATTCTTTGAGAAAATGAGTTTAAAACTGATATACCCTCAAATGGTAATTTGACAAATATATTTTGGAATTTGCTCTTATTTTTTAACTTAAATTAAGCCAACTTCCAAATACATTTTTGAGTTTTTATGGCTCATTTGGCATATTAACCATTCAGTAGGAGGTAAATTAAACTGCTAGGAAATATATACTTTTACTTGGTTAATTTTACCAAAAGATTTTTAATAATGAACCCTAACAGAAAGGTCTAGCTTAAGCAGTAGGATAGCAGCAAAGGTTCACATTGAGTTTCTCTTCCATCTCAGTTATCAGTCATCAAATTAAACTTGCCATCCCTGGAGAAGGAAATGGCAACCCACTCCAGTATTCTTGCCTCGAGAATCCCTTGGACAGAGGAGCCTGGTAGGCTACAGTCCATGGGATTGCCAAGAGTCCGACACAACTGAGCAACTTTGCTTTGACTTTGGGTGAGAACCCTATTATTTGCATTGTAATCTTGAAGTTACTCCTAGAAAAATAATCAAAGTATATTATATCCCCCCCCTTTTTTTTTTTTTTTTTTTTTGACTTTATTTTTGGCTGTGCTGGGTCTTTGTTGCCGCTCAGGCTTTTCCCTAGTTGTGGTGCACAGGCTTCTCATTGCAGTGGTTTCTCTTGTGGAGCCTGGGCTCTCGTGTGCTCCAGCTTCACTAGTTGCAGTTCCCAGGCTCTAGGGCACAGGCTTAATAGTTTGGGTACACAGGCTTAGCTGCTCTGCAGCATGTAGGATCTTCCCAGATCAGGAGTTAAACCCGTGTCTCCTGCATTGGCAGGCGGATTCTTTAGCACTGAGCTACCAGGGAAGCCCCCCTATTTTCCTTTTTGTGGGACTAAATATGCTTGGGAAATGAAAGGGATGACATACATTATGGAGAGGAAAAAGTGGGAAAAATTTTAAAGCATGCATTTATTGTCCATTCCTATAGCTTCTAAAAGAATTAGAGCCAATAAAATCTGAAAAGCCATGCCATTTATCATCGTTGCCATCAAATGAGGAATTTTCTCCCCTCAAATTGGGACTTCTCCATGCTGCAGCCTTCAGGGAGTTGTCTAATGTTCAACTAGACATTCAGATTTGCAAGACCCTAGTAGATGACACAGAGAAGGCAATGGCACCCCACTCCAATACTCGTGCCTGGCAAATCCCATGGATGTAGGAGCCTGGTGGGCTGCAGTCCAGGGAGTCGCTAGGAGTTGGACACAACTGAGCAACTTCACTTTCCCTTTCCCTTTCATGCATTGGAGAAGGAAATGGCAACCCACTGCAGTGTTCTTGCCTGGAGAATCCCGGGGACGGGGGAGCCTGGTGGGCTGCCGTCTATGGGGTCGCAAGAGTCAGACACGACTGAAGCGACTTAGCTGCAGCAGCAGCAGCAGACCACAACTGGCAGAATCTAGGACAGGGAATAGAAACAGGGCACTGCAGGCATTTATCTTTCACAGGAGTCCTTGCTGCAGTCCTGAGGCCAGTCTCTGGCTCTCAAATGTCAGCTTAGGAGCAAAAAGATAAGAGCCATCTCTGGGTGCAGAGTCACCTTGGATTTGGAGCCCCGGGTTTCAGCTGTGTAGGAACCAATATTCTGTAACAAGTCCATGAGTTGAGCTGGCAGAGTTCCCTCAGCGGGTATACATAATCAGTGACAAGAGCTACCCAAGGAAGCTTCTCACCAGGTTTTCATAGTTTGTTCACAGTTTTCTAAATTCAGATGCAGCTTAGTAATTGGGGGGACTCTTTTACCCTAAGTCATACTGCCTAGTAACACAGCTGACGTGTCCCACCTTTATCCAGTTTCCAAAAGAACACAGTTAATCCAAGGTCAGACTTGTTTATAGAGGGGAAAGGGATTCATTAACCCTTCTCCCCAACTCAGGAGTTAATAAATTCTGTCCCTATTTTGCCATGGAGAGAACTTTTCCTGATTAATTTCCAGCCACCTGAGTTTGTTTTGGATAGAACTGTTTTTTTAATCTAAAAATCACTCGTTTGCATTCTTCTGTGATGCTCAGAATAGTAAGCTTCAAAGAGTGATTGTCTTTAGGGAAAGTTTACTTTTCCTCTATGATGAAAAGCAAATTCCCAGGGACTTAAGATATTTAATAGTACTCATTGATAACTAGTCCTAAATCAGGCTGACTTTCTATTTAAGAGGGATTTAACATCCCCTCCAATTACTTCCAAAGCATGTTGGTAATGAACTGATATCTACAGAGTGTGTATGTTGCTATCTTATTTCTTTACCAGGTGTGCATTGAAACATACATATGTAGCTGTCACCAGCGTAGTATAAACACTGCTGTGCGGGCAACTCTCAGTCAAATGCTGAGTGACTTGACTTTACAGTTACGACAAAGGCAGGAGAACACGGTGAGCCTCTCGGTACCCACACGTTCATCCCGGTCTTGCCAGTGACTCTGTGTAATCGCATGATGAGTGTCCCACATCTTCTGTGCTTTCCCCTCCCCCGCCAGGGCTGCTTCCTACTGAAACATTAGGAAGGGCTGGCTTGGTTCACTTGAACTTTTATTTATATAAATTAAACTCTTTAAATATGTTTTTGCCTGTTTCCCTCCAAAGTTTAAAGAGAGATTTTTCCTTGTGGTTTCGGTCACTGTTTTAGTCATTATTTTAAAACTCACTTTTCTTTTAAAATCATGTTCTAAACATTGAAGGTTCAACAATTTTATATAAAAATATTGTGATGTATTAACAAACACTGAAGTAAATTCAGAATTAAGAAAAATTACTGGCAGTTAATGACGCACCTTGAGACTTGGGGTATATGTGTCTCTTTGTGAAATAAAAGATTGTGGCAGTGAAGAAGCTGAATTTATCTTCTCTCTGTCATCAGAGCCCACTTGAGCTTTTTTGCTCTTAACTTGAGCAGATTGTTTAAAATGAGCATTCCTGGGAAAAAATGGAAATGTAATCAGTTTCTTGTATATATTATCTTCTGGGAATGTTAATGAGGAGATGATTCCTCTTCAAAACTGGTGTTTTTTTTTTTTTTATATAAGTCTGTCTCTAATAATTGAGATTAAAATTTTTTTCAATCTGCACAAAGTATTCTGAATGAACACTTGTTATTATTTTAGAATAGGATATCTCCAATGGCAATCCAGAATATCTCAAATTAATTTTATAGAAATGAAGAGTTCATGTTTAACTATTTCTGATTTTTAACTTCAACTATTTTCTTATTTTTAGAAAATTATGGAGTTGAGTGAAACATTAGAGATTATCTGGTCAAATTCTAATTTTATTCCTTAGAAAAACAAGTGGGGAAGATGATGCCCATAGAGGTGAAATTGAAATCTAAAGTTAATGAGCTTATCAATGGAAGAGCCAGAACAAATGCCCTGGTCTCCTTACTGAGTCCAGTCCAAGTTATTAACATGTGATCTGGCAGCCAGTGTTTAAAAAAATAAAACACTAATCTGGGGGGAAAAAAACTGATTTTTTTTTTGCTATATCTAAAGCCTAAGTTTCTATTAAAAATTATTTAAATTTGAGATATTTTTATTACATTAGCTTTCTCTTTGTTAAAAACTATTTTGTTTATATTAGGGTTTTGAATATGATGCTGTAGAAATATTGGTTTAAAAGACATTCAAGTCTGTAAGTAGAAAGCATTAAGAGAAAGAAGTATTTTTAATGGAAACAAACCTAAAATGTTGAGAGTCCTTAATTAGTACACAGTCACCTTCCATCCTTGCTAGGTGGCAATGTGATGGGAAATGCTATAACAGTAATGTTTTAAGATGAAGCATTAAAATGAAACTTAAAATTTGAGAGTCCTTATATTAGTGCACAGTCACGTTCCATCCTTGCTAGGTGGCAATGTGATGGGAAATACTATAACAGTAATGTTTTAAGATGAAGCATTAAAATGAAACTTTGTATTCTCAAAGTGATTTCAATTATATTAGTTTATTTAACTATACTTTGAAATTTTTAAGTAGGAGAATTTTAGGTTTTAAGTAAAGAGACTCATCTTGCTCTCCTGTTAGAGTGACAGGGAAGGTGACAGGTATAGTTGCAGAGGTCTGGATAAAACTNTAAGTCTGTCTCTAATAATTGAGATTAAAATTTTTTTCAATCTGCACAAAGTATTCTGAATGAACACTTGTTATTATTTTAGAATAGGATATCTCCAATGGCAATCCAGAATATCTCAAATTAATTTTATAGAAATGAAGAGTTCATGTTTAACTATTTCTGATTTTTAACTTCAACTATTTTCTTATTTTTAGAAAATTATGGAGTTGAGTGAAACATTAGAGATTATCTGGTCAAATTCTAATTTTATTCCTTAGAAAAACAAGTGGGGAAGATGATGCCCATAGAGGTGAAATTGAAATCTAAAGTTAATGAGCTTATCAATGGAAGAGCCAGAACAAATGCCCTGGTCTCCTTACTGAGTCCAGTCCAAGTTATTAACATGTGATCTGGCAGCCAGTGTTTAAAAAAATAAAACACTAATCTGGGGGGAAAAAAACTGATTTTTTTTTTGCTATATCTAAAGCCTAAGTTTCTATTAAAAATTATTTAAATTTGAGATATTTTTATTACATTAGCTTTCTCTTTGTTAAAAACTATTTTGTTTATATTAGGGTTTTGAATATGATGCTGTAGAAATATTGGTTTAAAAGACATTCAAGTCTGTAAGTAGAAAGCATTAAGAGAAAGAAGTATTTTTAATGGAAACAAACCTAAAATGTTGAGAGTCCTTAATTAGTACACAGTCACCTTCCATCCTTGCTAGGTGGCAATGTGATGGGAAATGCTATAACAGTAATGTTTTAAGATGAAGCATTAAAATGAAACTTAAAATTTGAGAGTCCTTATATTAGTGCACAGTCACGTTCCATCCTTGCTAGGTGGCAATGTGATGGGAAATACTATAACAGTAATGTTTTAAGATGAAGCATTAAAATGAAACTTTGTATTCTCAAAGTGATTTCAATTATATTAGTTTATTTAACTATACTTTGAAATTTTTAAGTAGGAGAATTTTAGGTTTTAAGTAAAGAGACTCATCTTGCTCTCCTGTTAGAGTGACAGGGAAGGTGACAGGTATAGTTGCAGAGGTCTGGATAAAACTGGAAGGTTGTATGCCTGTATCCTGTGTATGATGTGGCTAATCAGCCTTCTGGTCCTGCTTGTCACTGACCATCTGGACTCACCCCATCCGGGCGCAAGATCCCAAATTAGATAGAAAATTAGTGTTTCCTGTTAATTTCCTTTCTATTACTCAGTAGGTCCCTGGAGATGTTTTTGTGCCCCAGAAAAACATGATTCTCAGGATGCTAATATTTGAAATACGTTTGAAGTCTAGTAGAGGGAAACATAAGTTTTACTACCTAAGAATGGTTAATTTAAAATAGCTATTACAGGGGAGTGGTCCCTAGGAATGGTGAGGCTGCATGTCCTCCCAGAGGACACTAGCATTACTTAGAGAAGATGTGTATAGTGCTTAGCATGACCATCACTGGAAACACATCACAGGCCATCTCAGAATTAGAAAGACTTAAAGACAGTGGAAACAAAATAAATCTAGAATGCCAAAAGCTTAGCATGAAATGTATCATCAACTTAACGTCTAGCCCCGCCCCATCCCTATGCTCCGGGAAGATTACTCAGTTTGATTTTGTTTTGTATCCTCAGAAACCCTCAGTTTACTATCAAGTGTTATTGAATTATTTCATTGACAAAAGCCATTGTTAAATTATTGTTAAGCATTTTAAAAAGAAAAAATGCCATATGTAAATATCTGAGGGATAGGAGATAGTAGTTCTCCCCTCCATAAAAATGATTCAGATTGATTTCTTCCAAAAAATGTTGTTCTGACCTTAATATTTACCCATATGCTGAGCTGTTGGCATTAACATCGCACTTCCCCAAAATTCTGTGGAAGCTGCTGAGCTTGCAAATTTATGAACAGAGAATAGTAGAACTACGTGCCTGTAACAAGCTTTAAAAAGATCAGTGCTGTGGCAATAATTTATATCTGGTAGTTAACTGGCATGCAAATGCCTTCTTATTATCTCCCGGTGCTAAGAGGTAGGGATGCTAAAGGGCTGCCTTTCTGCTCTCAACTCGTAGTCACTGAATTATCCCTACAATGGGAAGTAAGTCTTACTACTAGTAAAATCTCTTCCTTCCTCTTCTCCCTTCCCTCAAGGTTCTGCCTCTACCCTGATAGTCCCAGATCTACCTAGTGCTGACCTGGAGTGATCTGTCTGGTCAGACAATTGAAAGTTAATACCCTCCCCCCTCAAATGGGAACCTGGTGTGTCTCACCAGCGGCTATTGTGAACCTGTACGTCAAAGTCCAGGAAACTGATCCTTCTTATGACTAAGAATCTGTATGCATTAGGTGCCACTCAAACCGCTATTTGTGACTTTGGGACAAATTGTTCTTTATGCAAAGAGAACTCACATGTTTAGGCAGGTACTGCCCCCAGTCATAGCTCTTCGACACCCTAGAACACCATAGGGCTTAAACTTCCAGGGAGCTGTGGACTCTTGGCTGAGTTATTTTTGAAACTGATAACAACTCAGTTCCAGACATAATAGCCTTTTCTTAAGTGCCATGAGTAGTGAAATGCTATCAAGAGCTGGAAGGTGCACCTAGGTAAGTTAGCAGAGCCCAGAACACTCAGATGACATTTTGTTTCAGAGACTTTTCCGTTGTTGAACAGTCAGGATTTTTCTTGCCTGATTCTCCTAACTGTCCTGTGTGTGTCTCCCTTACTAGATAATTGAAAACCCGGATGTTCCCCAGGAATTCAGGAGTCAAGGTATTGGATTTGATTTTTGCACATTCAGTTGAAAAAGTGGGTATAAGAACACCTACTGTGTGCTCAGTATGCAGCTATAACGCTGAGTAAAAGCTCTTGGGTTAGCTTCCCATTCTCTTTGGCTCTGCTTAGCTTTAATCAGCCATTGTTTCCTTCTGTTCCTACATCCTCTCCCAGCCATACCTGTTCCTGCTCCAACTGTGCCAGGGAAATTAACTCTTCACACACCTTCCTGTTGGAGGCTGGTTTTGGTAGTTACTTTACTCTTCATGAAGTCAGGTTCATTAACTGTTAAAATGAGAACTAGAATACAAAACGGTAGAAACCTGACTGGCACCAAATGCTATTACACCTGGAGGATGTTTATGAAGTTTTGTTATGAAAAATAAGTCATCTCACAGGGAAGGACAGACAGCCAGGTTTAAGTAGCAAATGAAATCAAGGTAAGGAACTTTCATTCTGACTCATAGGAAAGGAAAAAATATCTAGTATAATAGACAAGCACTTCGCTTTCTTAAAAATGTTTGATGGTAAAAAAAAAAATGTTTGGTACTGTTTTCTGTAAAAGAGATGAAAAATTCAAATCATCTGATTGAAAAATCAAACATCAGTTTTATCTAAGGTTTTATTCAGTAATTTTTAAAATGTTGAGGGTACTTCCATAGCCACTTAGTCCAGTGGCTAAGACCCTACACTCCCAACACAGGGTGCCCAGGGGCCTAGGTTCAATCCCTGATTGAAGATCCCAAGGGCTACATCTAAGACCTGCTGCAGTCAAATAAATATTTTTTTAAGTGTTAAAAAAAAAAAACATTTTACTTTGATATTTTTGCCAGTTAATGGAAGAAAGGGGTGGGGTAGAGAGAAAAGGAAAAAGAGAGGGAATGTAAGGAAGAGAAAGAAGTAGCTTCGCTCAGTCGTGTCCGACTCTTTGCAACCCCGTCGACTGTAGGCCACCAGACTCCTGTGTCCATGGGATTTCCTAGGCAAGAATACTGGAGTAGGTTGCCATTTCCTTCTCCAGGGGATCTTCCCGACCCAGGGATTGAACCCGGGTCTCCCGCATTGCGGGCAGATGCTTTAACCTCTGAGCCACCAGGGAAGCTCAAAGAAGTAGCTAGACAGCCACAATTAGGAGAAAAAGAATAAATGAAAGAAAATTACTGCTTTAAATCATTTTCTAAAGCATTGCTTGAGTGTGGTTTTGTCACATTTCCCTGTATTCTTGGGCTACAAGTACTGCAGCGTCTTTTCACTTTTTGAAGCTCTTAGTGGTATGAGCCAAGATTTTTCATCTCTTTTGATTATTGCAGTTCCCACAATGTTTTCACTTTAATATAGGATGATTTTATAAGCTAAAAAAAGAGATCAAAGTTCTCTTGGTTAAAGATGCATATTTCAATATTGTATCAGTAAAAAATTGATGGACTCATTTGAAATTTACCTAAAATTAAATTTCAGGATTCCTTATGGGTTTCATTTATTTTAAACTGTCTTTTATCATTGCACTTTATCATTTCTCTTTTTTTTTTTTTTTTTGCATTTAAGATCTTAAATTCTGAGGATCAGCCATTTCTCATTTCCCTGCCATCTTTCAATTTTATTTTTGTTTTCCTCTTACACTCCTGGCATTTGTTTTCTCCCTCTTCTTTGACCTCATGGTCATTCATTCATACATTTACACATTCCTCAAATACTTGGCCACATTTGTATAGATCTCCACAGGTTTTTATTTTTAAAAAGCAGGTGCTTCCACTTGTTACTTTCCTTGGCCTAGCAGTTCTGAGACTGTTATTATTTAACCCCACTTGCCAAAGGCAAAATAAGCTTAACTGAAGCAAAACTGAAGCTTACCCAAGCTCATGCAGTCAACAAGCTGTGGACCAGTACTTGAACAGATTCTGAATTTCAGTCTTTGTCCAGTACAATTCTGTAGGAGTTTTGTTGCTAGATTCTGGACATGAACGTGTTTGGAGGGAAAATTATTTTTTCTGACATTGACTGTTGCTCCTTTAACAACAAAGGCCGTGTACCCTGAGGATGCCGGGACAAATAGCTGAGATAGGTGGAGATGGTAATTAGCCTATTTTGCCCCTTTCGCTAGCTTCCTAGTTTGAAAAGCCCATCTTTCTATCTTGCCACCGTAGTTTAGCTCTCTGGGATACAACTCAAGTCTGCTCAGAAGACCCAGAAATTCAGATATCAGAATAAGGGATACATGTAGTGTGCTGGCCTAAATATTGAGAAAATTGTTACCGGTTGTGTTGTTTCTTAAATTAACCAAATCTTTTTTCGTTAAGTGTGAATGCACTTTACTTATAATTAATAGCTTCGTATTTCCTTCCTGGATTATCTTTTGAGTGTCTTACCTTGGAAAGGAAGGATGTTATTTCATTCTCTCTGATGCTTTTGGTGGCCTGAGGAAGGCTCAGCATCTGAAAATCATGTATTCAGCCTTGAAAGTATCTAAAGCGGCAGATGGGAAAGAGTGTTGAGGTAGCCTGTAGTGCTCCGCTGCGATGTCTAATGCCTGTCGCCTCCTCTGTTTGAAGGGTCAACAGTAGAGTCCCTCTGTGATGACCTTGTCTCCGTGCTCACTGTTCTGTGTGAGAAGCTCCAAGCCGCCATCAAGTAAGTGCCTTCAACACTGATGCTGTGGTCTGCTCAGGGCCTATTTCTGAACGAACTTTTGCCCGCAGCATCACTTAGAGTTGCAGAGTATAGGGACAGTGGTTCCCCCCTCCCTCCGCCATTGGTAAATTCACTGTCACTCCTGAGAAGTGTATTCAGTGATCTTGGGCAAGCCCACCTGGTCAAACATGATGACTGAAGGATGCAATTTTCTAATGGAAGTTAGTGGAAAGAATGTTGGCTAAGAGCTAGTTGATATGAAGGCTAGTCCTAACCTGGCTCATCCCAGGTGTATGACTCTAAATGAGCCTTCTTATCAAACTATTGGACCTTTCTCCTCTGCTAAATGGCAGGATTGGCCTGGGTGGTCATTTTTTATTTTTTTCTGACATCTCCTGAGCCTGTGAGCTCACGTACTAATCTTTTAAAAGACTGTGCTATTCTGACTTTTATATACTTGTCATTTATCTGCATGCCAGTTTAATCAGTGGTATTAGGTTATCTGTGATGTTCATTGCCCCAGCTCTCCAGGCAGTAAGTTTATAACTTATGCATTTGTTGTGGCTCAGCTGGTAAAGAATCCATCTGCAATGTGGGAGACCTGGGTTCGATCCCTGGGTTGGGAAGATCCCCTGGAGAAGGGAAAGGCTACCCACTCCAGAATTAAGGAGAATTCCATGGACTATATAGTCCAGGGGGTCACAAAGAGTCAGACACGACTAAGTGACTTTCATCATTTCAAGTCATAAAAAGGCCAGATTTGCCAAGGTGAGATGAAAACCTCTACCAGATACACATATAATTAACTGCAATACAGTAGGATTCTGAAGTGCCCTTTTCAATAGAAAAGACACATTATTGTTTAATGAAAAGTAGACATTGGATAATTCAGAAGGTTTTGCTGTAGAATTTTATGTATTGTCATGAACTGGGAGAAACAGTCCCATTATAGAGACTCTTGAGAGTCCCTGGACTACAAGGAGATCCAACCAGTTAGTTCTAAAGGAAATCAACCCGAATATTCATTGGAAGGACTGATGCTAAAGCTGAAGCTCCAACACTTTGGCCACCTGATGCGAGGAACTGATTCATTGGAAAATACCCTGATGCTGGGAAAGATTGAAGGCGGAGAATGGGTTAACAGAGGATGAGATGGTTGGATAGCATCACCTGCTCAATGAACAGAGTTTGAGCAAACTCCAGGAGATAGTGAAGGACAGGGAAATCAGTCATGCTGCAGTCCATGGGGTTGCAAAGAGTCTGACACAACTGAGTCACTAATGCTATGATAAATCAGTTTATTTACTATTGGTTCAACAGCATTATTTTTGTTGGATTATGTGTTAGTCACTCAGTCGTGTCCGACTCTCTGTGACCCCATGGACTGCAGCCCACCCGGCTCCCCCATTAATACTGGAGTGGGTTGCCATTTCCTTCTCCAGTTTTGTTGGATTACTGGAGTTAAAAAACCCGTGTTTTGCCCCTCACTAGCTCTTGACTTCGGAGAAGGCAATGGCACCCCACTCCAGTACTCTTGCCTGGAAATTCCCATGGATGCAGCCTGGTAGGCTGCAGTCCATGGGGTCACTAAGAGTCGGGCATGACTGAGCGACTTCACTTTGACTTTTCACTTTCATGCATTGGAGAAGGAAATGGCAACCCACTCCAGTGTTCTTGCCTGGAGAATCCCATGGGTGGGGAAATCTGGTGGGCTGCCATCTATGGGGTCGCACAGAGTCGGACACGACTGAAGTGACTTAGCAGCAGCAGCAGCTAGCTCTTGACTTTGATCAAAGCTCTCAACCACTCTAAGTTTATATATCCTATAATTAGTTGTTATTATCATGTTATTTTTATTAATAATATGCCTAATAATAATATTGAAGTATACCATAATATCGTAATATTATATTAGTAATATTCTAATATTAATATACTTAATGAATATAACACGGTTCAATATATTGTTAATTTGCATTATAATCATAATAGTAATATGTAATATTAGTAATATAAAATATTCTAGGGCTTTTGTATGGATTAAGCTAGAAAATTAACCTCAAAGATTGTCAGTGCCCACCAAGATCAGAATAAACAGAAATAGGTTTATTAACTTGCTATAGCAAGGGAGCCTTTACAGTATGAGGAAAGATGGGGCATCCAGTAAAAGGGTGGGTGTTAGGAATTGTTACAGGATTTGTACCTGAGTTGGGTAATATCAGGTGGATTAAAGGACTTGGATTTTCTATTCAAAAATTGGGTACTGTCGGAAAAAGAGAGGCAGTTCTAGCATTGACCATCCTGTTGAGTTGGCTAAAAAGCTCCCTTGGGTTTTTCCATAAAATCTTACAGGAAAACCCATATGAACTTCTTGGCCAACCCAGCTGTCGTCATCTAGACAAGAGGGCTAGATGGGAGCCAGAGTTGTCCCTGGAGAATCAGCAAGGGTCACTTACAGGGGAGGGTGATATTTTGTCGTCTTTGTAATTGTACAGATTTTTTAAAAATTTCTGTTCAGATGTGATTATAGATTGCTTTCGTCTTGTTCCATCATCGTCTTAAAGAGTCCTCATCTGATGTTAACATTATGTGCAACTGTTGAAGTTTCCCAGGGGAACACACAGCTGGCTATTGCCAGCTGTCAAAAATTCTTCTTCTCAGCCCACCCCCCCATCCCCAGGTCTTAGCACTGTCAGAAAATAAACCAAAGACCTCCAAACCTTTGAAAATATAAAAGCTATGTTCATTACTGAGCTGCCAAGGGAAAACAAAGAAGTTAAGCTTCTTTTCCTGAGTAGTTTGCTAAGGGAAAAATCTAAGAATTTTAAGTGCTACAAAGTGCTAGTAATAGCTCAAGGTAATTATGCCATTAATAAATTTAAAAATACTCTTCAAAATAAGTGAGAATGAATCTATGAGTCTATAAATGATACCATTGTTTGTTGGTCCAGAATGAGCTTTTAGCAAAGTCTAGTAAGGACCTGCCTGGCATTTGGGGTTCAGTTCATGTTCTTTAAAACCTGAGTGGCTCTAATGTCTCCTACAGGGACCCCTACCTGTAGGGCAACCATATGACCTAGTTTACCTTAAACAGTCCTAAGTAATGCTTATTGTGTAATTATTATTAAAGACATTCAGATCAATATCTTCTAGGAAGTACTAGTATAAGTGGAATCTTTTTTGCTGCACAGTACATAATAAATATTTGATAAATATTAGCTCTAAAAAGCTTGTTTGCTTTCAGAATTATCAGTGCTAATGCTAGTTTACCACGGATTTAGGAGTTTCTTACATTAGAAATTTGGACTGCAGATTGTTAGAAAAATACATTGCACAAACATCACAAATGCTCACATATGTGTATTAGAAACTAAAGGTCATACATTTCTATCAGTCACTGAAAAATGGAAACATGTCTGAATGATGTAACTAAATGGTAGGCTTTGAATGGAAAAAAATAACTCATGACACGCATGTATTTTTAGGATTTCTCATTGAATATTGGATCAAAGGTGGCTTTAGGCATATTGTTATAGAGCTTAATGATTTTTTTTATAGGATTCTCATCGTCTTGCTTGGTTTTTCAAAGCAATTTCCTTATCATAATTCTGCCTCTAGAGACTCGCTTGGTGTGGTCTTCCCCGTCGTGATTGCAGTGCCCTATGACGGGTTCTATTGCTATAGAAGCTGAGCTGTAGCAGGTTTAGTACAGCTTCACTGGGAGACCTTTAGACCCCCTGATCAGATGATACCATGCCCTTGGTTGCCCTCACTCTGGTGGTTCTATTAATTTTCTTTGTTACATTTTCATATCTGTATAGTTTCTTCTGATTTTATTGCTTCAAGTCCTTTTATTTTCTATTGGTTAATCTTGACAGCTCTTCTAACTTCTAAATAGGTTCTTTGTCTGAAATCACGCTATGGTCATTCAGTCCAGTTCAGTCACTCAGTTGTGTCCGACTCTTTGCAAACCCATAGATTGCAGCACACCAGGCTTCCATCCATCACCAACTCCAGGAGCTGTGATGCCATCCAACCAACTCATCTTCCGCTGTCTCCTTCTCCTCCTGCCTTCAATCCTTCCCAGCATCAGGGTCTTTTCCAGTGAGTCAGTACTTCGCATCAGGTGGCCAAAGTATTGGAGTTTCAACTTCAGCTTCTACGATCATTCAGTTCATTCACTTCAGTCGCTCAGTTGTGTCTGACTCTTTGCGACCCCATGAACCACACAGCACACCAGGCCTCCCTGTCCATCACCAACTCCCAGAGTCTACCCAAACCCATGTCCATCGAGTCGGTGATGCTATCCAACCATCTCATCCTCTGTTATCCCCTTCTCCTCCTGCCCTCAATCTTTCCCAACATCAGGGTCTTTTCAAATGAGTCAGCTCTTCGCATCAAGTGGCCTAAGTATTGGAGTTTCAGCTTTGACATCAGTCCTTCCAATGAACACCCAGGACTTATCTCCTTTAGGATGGACTGGTTGAATCTCCTTGCAGTCCAAGGGACTCTTAAGAGTCTTCGCCAACACCACAGTTCAAAAGCATCAATTCTTCAGTGCTCAGCCTTCTTTATNGTTGGATCTCCTTGCAGTCCAAGGGACTCTTAAGAGTCTTCGCCAACACCACAGTTCAAAAGCATCAATTCTTCAGTGCTCAGCCTTCTTTATAGTCCAAGTCTCACATCCATACATGACTACTGGAAAAACCATAGCATTGACTAGATGGACATTTGTTGACAAAGTAATGTCTCTGCTTTTTAATATGCTGTCTAGGATGGTCATGACTTTCCTTCCAAGAAGTAAGCATCTTTCCTTCCAAGAAGTAAGCATCTTTTAATTTCATGGCTGCAGTCACCATCTTTAGTGATTTTGGAGCCCAGAAAAGTAGTCAGCCACTGTTTCCACTGTTTTCCCATCTATTTGCCATGAAGTGATGGGACCAGATGCTATGATCCTTGTTTTCTGAATGTTGAGCTATAAGCCAGCTTTTTCACTCTCCTCTTTCACTTTCATCAAGAGGCTTTTTAGTTCCTCTTCACTTTCTGCCATAAGGGTGGTGTCATCTGCATATCTGAGGTTATTGATATTTCTCCTGGCAATCTTGATTCCAGCTTATGCTTCCTCCAGCTCGGCATTTCTCATGATGTACTCTGCATATAAGTTAAATAAGCAGGGTGACAATATACAGCCTTGACATACTCCTTTTCCTATTTGGAACCAGTCTGTTGTTCCATGTCCAGTTCTAACTGTTGCTTTCTGACCTGCATACAGGTTTCTCAAGAGGCAGGTCATTACTTCCTCTCTCAATATCCATTTCCAAAATCAATGCTTGTATACCTCCTGGGGCTTTAGCTTTATAGGCGAGTATGCTCATGATATGTTTGGTCTCCTGGAAGTATTCAGAAAATGCTTTCAGGCACACAGGTTAACTCACATGCCTTGGAGATGTATTAATAGAGACTCTATTAGGCAGATTGAATTAGACAGTGCTGTTTAAATCTAAGAATTTGGGGGAGAATCATTGGGTTTAGGAATATATTTCTTCATTCTCTGCTTGTTGGTCTCCTACACCCTCTCCCACTATCCTCTCTTCCCAGAACAGAGTGTCAGAGAGGAATCAGCGAGGCAAGGGTGACCTTCATATTGCACATTCTAATTCCATTCCACTCCTATGCAGTTAACTCTCTCTCCTTTTTCTAACTAAATTTGAATCTGTTTCTGAGGAAGGTAAAGTCAAAACAGCTCAAAACAAAACCAGTTTTAAGAACTCCAGAGACTGAGGCCTCCAGAAGCAGGCCTGCCGTGCTTCTTCTTCGTGGACCCCTGTTACCTACAAGAGCTGTTCTCTGTGGATCTTGCTGCTGCTGCTAAGTCGCTTTAGTCGTGTCCGACTCTGTGCGACCCCATAGATGGCAGCCCACTAGACTCCTCTGTCCCTGGGATTCTCCAGGCAAGAATACTGGAGTGGGTTGCCATTTCCTTCTCCAGTGCCTGAAAGTGAAAAGTAAAAGTGAAGTCGCTCAGTCTCTTAGTGACCCCATGGACTGCAGCCTACCAGGCTCCTCCATCCATGGGATTTTTCAGGCGGGAGTTTCCAGGCAAAAATAGTGAAGTGAGTTGCCATTTCAAGCCTGGAGGAAATCCAGAGACGAGCAAAGAGTGAGACCAGTCGCCAGAGACGAGCAAAGAGTGAGACCAGTAGACATTCAACCTGCTCCAACAAAAGGCCAGGCAGAGTGACTCACAGGCCTCCTAAGTGGGCTAGTCCCTATTGTGTGTTGAAAGTCTTGGCTGGTTTCTAGGCTCTTTTATGCCCTGTGCATTCCACAGATTCACCTATTGTCAGACAAATATGAGATGTACACCCTGTGCCCACACATCTGTATATCTAGTGAATGGCCTGCGTGGAGGGTGTGCCTCTAATGACGTGATTCGTGCCAGGCCACGAGTACTTACTTTGCCAGACTGAAGCAGCCCACAGAAAAGCAGCCGCATTCAGTCTCCAAGGAGATTCTGGGCCAGTTTCCTTGGCAATGAGCTCTCTCTGTCGTTGAGTCCGGTGCCTTGGGGTTGCCGTATTGCGGCAGCACACTTTGCTGATAGGTACTCGTGGGAAACTTGACAGCTTGTAACCTTTCTCTGGGTTTATTTCCGGTGATTTCAGAAGTTGAGACTTTTTATTGTCTATGGTTATTTTAGTTTTGTGATGATCAACTGACAGTTTGAAAGATAAGACATTTTTTTAATAGGGCATTTACTTATTTTTCTTAATAATGAGTCAAATGTTTGGTCAGAAAGACAACCCACTTGGATTTTAATACTTTCTGGTGGATTAGGCAGAAAATTTAGTCTAGGTATACAAGTGTGCATCTCATAAAGTTATATGCTTTTTAAAAGTATCTGGTTCTAATGAAGAACTGTATAGTAATAACTATGAGAAAAATAATTTGTCCATTGAAAAACATTGGTGCTTTAAAAAAAAATAAAGAAGAAAAGCCAAATGCAAGTTAGTAAAGTATTAACCATCTAAAAGATATCATGGTAAATAGTGTCAACAATTAAATATATTAAAATGTAGTATTTCTGGAGTAAACTGTAGACTTAAATCAATATATCAATATTTGTTCCTTAATGGTAACTGTTAATTTGTTCTTTAATGGTAAGATGTTACTAATAGGATAAACCACATACAGGGGTGGGTAAAATATGGTCACATTCTGTACCATGCTACATTTTTCTATAAATCAAAACTTCTAAAAAATCAAGTTTATTACAGAAAAATCATCCTAATTGGTTTGCTGGGGGTGCCAAAACAAAGTATCATGAACTGTGTATCACAAAAAAGTGGCTTTAATAACAGAAATGTATTGTCTCATGGTTCTGGAGGCTGGAGATCAGAATGTCAGCGGGGTTGGTTTCTTCTCAACGCTGGGAGGCTTCACTCCTCGTCTGCTCACCTTGTCTCTTCACATTGGCTTCCCTCCATATGTATTTCTGTGTCCAAATTTCCCTGTATTATGAAGATGATTGTTTAGTTTCTCAGTCATGTCCAACTCTTCAATACCTCATGAACTGCAGCACGCCAGGCTTCCCTGTCCCTCACCATCTTCCACGGTTTGTTCAAACTTGTGTCCATTGAGTCAATGATGCCATCCAACCATCTCATCCTCTGTCATCCCCTTCTCCTCCTGCTTTCAATCTTTCCCAGCATCAGGGTCTTTCCCAATGAATTGGCTCTTTGCATCAGGCGGCCAAGGAATAAGAGCTTCAGCATCAGTCCTTCCAATGAATATTCAGGATTGATTTCCTTCAGGATTGACCAGTTTGATCTTGCTGTCCAAGGGATTCTGAAGAGTCTTCTCCAGCACCACAGTTTGAAAGCATCAGTTCTTTGGCACTCAGCCTTCTTTGCACTTCCCTGGTGGCTCGCTCAGTCGGTAAAGAGTCTGCCTGCAATGAAGGATACCCAGGTTGGGTACCTGGATGGGGAGGATCCCCTGGAGAAGGAAATGGCCACCCACTCCAGTATTCCTGCTTGGAGAATCCCATGGACAGAAGAACCTGGTGGGTTACAGAGAGTCAAACATGACTGAGTGACTAACACTTTCAGCCTTCTTTATGGTCCACCTCTCACATCCATACCTGACTACTGGAAAAACCACAGGATACCAGTCCTGTTGCATTAGGATCTCCCCTAATGGCTTTGCTTTAACTTGGTTGCCTGTGTAAAGACCCCACCTCCAAATAAGACCATGTTTGAGGTACCAGGGATTAGGACCTCAAAGTGTGAGACGGAGGTGGGGGGAGCAGAAGGCAACCCATGACGTTACCAGCCTTCCCCCAGATTAACAGTCTGGGATGCCCAACACTTTCTCAAGTGTTTCCCCCGCATCACCTCTTTCATCTTCCCTTTACTTTGGGTGCGTCTCTGTTGGTTCTGTTCCCCCGCAGTGACAGCCAGCAGCTGCAGCTCCTGTACCTGGAGTGCATCCTGTCCGTACTCAGCGGCTCCTCCTCCTCCATGCAGCTGCACCGAGGCTTCACAGACCTCATCTGGTGAGTGCTCGTCTTGATGCCCACCCCGGCTCTGCGCTAGGCCCGGGAGCTCGCCCTTCAGCTGGGCCTGTGGGTCCCTTCCCATGGCATCTGTGCCTCTCTTGTCGTCCCATTCCTGTGTAAATGTATTAGGGGGAAAGTATGGAAGCTGCTTTGCTTATATGCACCAGACCAAGCTATGGAGAGTAAAGGATAATTATTTTAACCAACTATGCCTCCCAAGGCCCACCTGCATTTTATTTACGTCATTGCATCATGAAAGCCTATGTTCTAAATCATATAAAGTCACCAGTGAATTGGCACAGGGGAGGTAGTTCCCCTTCACCATAACTGAACCTTCCTCTCAACCTCATCCTGGTACTCTCTCCATCTCAACCTGCAAACTAGTCTCTTAATCACAGTCAGAGAGTCACACAAATGACAGGGCCCTCAGGCAGCCAGCAAGTTGCTCTGGGTTCCTGTGCTAATCTGGGAGAAAGTCGAGTGCTGTGTATCAGTGTGATATGTGTCAGAATTTTAAATTAACTTCTCAAATGAGAAATATAAGTAATTTCATTATTTATAATAAAATGAAACTTTATCACTAAGCCATTTAGCACGTTGAGTCCATTTTCTTCATACAAGATGCTTTCTGATATTTCTTGATCATTTAACCCCAGCTTGAATTATGAAGAAAAGTATTCTGTTGCCATCCCCAGGAGTGATGGAGAGACAGGACACGCTGGAGCAGGAGGTAGCCAGAAAAAGGGGCAGTAAAGAGCCCAGCTCTTACGTGTCATTTTTGGGGCACCTGGTATTTACCCTCAGGACAGTATTCATGTTTCATCATCTGGCTTGAAGGGAAACTGATCTTTCCTCTCGTCCCCTCTCAGGAAGAACCTTTGCCCCGCTCTCATCGTGATCCTAGGGAATCCGATTCATGATAAAACCATCACCTCTGCACACAGCAGCAGCACCAATACCAGCATCGAGTCAGACTCTGCGTCTCCTGGGGTTTCCGACCACGGCCGGGGTTCCGGCTGCTCCTCCACGGCGCCAGCCCTGAGCGGGCCGGTGGCCCGGACCATCTACTACATCGCGGCTGAGCTGGTGCGGCTGGTGGGGTCGGTGGACTCCATGAAGCCCGTGTTGCAGTCCCTCTACCACCGTGTGCTGCTCTACCCTCCACCCCAGCACCGTGTGGAAGCCATCAAGATCATGAAAGAGGTAGGGATGCCGTGAAGGATGCCTCCAGCTTTGTTGTGGGGGCTGAGCACCTTGTCTTGCGCACAGGAAGTACTGAGAAAGCGTTTGCCAATCATCTGCTGGAGCTTAATTGCTTCTGCGCAGTATCCAATAATAGTATCTTTAGCTCTGGGGGCCGTGTGGGCATGAGTTGGGAGCTGGGCTAAGGGGGCGTTGGTAAATGTTCACTGTAGCAAAGCCCTTTGGTAATTTGAGCCACATGCATTTGACTGGAACCCAGGCTGAACTTCAGTTTGCTCCCTAAGGTATTGTCTATGCAGATGTGTGTGTTTATTCACTTTTGCCAAAATTGGATTTCAAAATGATTTTATACTCAGGCTGTACATTATCCAAAAATGAGCTTTACTGATCTCTGATTTCTAAAAGGGACCCTGTTCCCCACTCCTTCTTACGCCCTATTTCTTCCGCATGTCATGAGACAAAGGATGTCCAGCTTAGGATATATGTCCCAGTGAGCCACTTCATGATTTTGAGGAGGAATTGGAGCTATTTTGAGGATACTTCAAGAATTCCTCTACTTCTCAACCTAAAAGAAAAGTGATCAGCTTTTTTGTACCTGTAAACTTGTCCATGAAGGTTTAATCACACTGGGTTTTGGTACCTGACACCAGAAAAATCAGTATAACAAAATTACCTTGAGCAGTATTGGCTACTCACCAGTTNGCTGGTGGGGTCGGTGGACTCCATGAAGCCCGTGTTGCAGTCCCTCTACCACCGTGTGCTGCTCTACCCCCCACCCCAGCACCGTGTGGAAGCCATCAAGATCATGAAGGAGGTAGGGAGGCCGTGAAGGATGCCTCCCGCTTTGTTGCGAGGGCTGAGCACCTTGTCTTGCGCACAGGAAGTACTGAGAAAGCGTTTGCCAGTCATCTGCTGGAGCTTAATTGCTTCTAGGCAGTATCCAATAATAGTATCTTTAGCACTGGGGGCCCTGTGGGCATGAGTTGGGAGGTGGGCTAAGGGGGCGTTGGTAAATGTTCACTGCAGCAAAGCCTTTTGGTAATTTGAGCCACATGCATCTGACTAGAACCCAGGCTGAACTTCACAGTTTGCTCCCTAAGGTATTGTCTATGNAATAATAGTATCTTTAGCACTGGGGGCCCTGTGGGCATGAGTTGGGAGGTGGGCTAAGGGGGCGTTGGTAAATGTTCACTGCAGCAAAGCCTTTTGGTAATTTGAGCCACATGCATCTGACTAGAACCCAGGCTGAACTTCACAGTTTGCTCCCTAAGGTATTGTCTATGCAGATGTGTGTGTTTATTCACTTTTGCCAAAATTGGATTTCAAAATGATTTTATACTCAGGCTGTACATTATCCAAAAATGAGCTTTACTGATCTCTGATTTCTAAAAGGGACCCTGTTCCCCACTCCTTCTTACACCCTGTTTCTTCCGCATGTCATGAGACAAAGGATGTCCAGCTTAGGATATATGTCCCAGTGAGCCACTTCACGATTTTGAGGAGGAATTGGAGCTATTTTGAGGATACTTCAAGAATTCCTCTACTTCTCAACTGAAAAGAAAAGTGATCAACTTTTTTGTACCTGTAAACTTGTCCATGAAGGTTTAATCACACTGGATTTTGGTACCTGACACCAGAAAAATCAGTATAACAAAATTACCTTGAGCAGTATTGGCTACTCACCAGTTTTTAAAAAGCTTAATTTGAACAGCTTGCTGATGTTGTTTTCATGAGATTTGACTGTAATCAAAAGTGGNTTTTGGTACCTGACACCAGAAAAATCAGTATAACAAAATTACCTTGAGCAGTATTGGCTACTCACCAGTTTTTAAAAAGCTTAATTTGAACAGATTGCTGATGTTGTTTTCATGAGATTTGACTGTAATCAAAAGTGGAAATTCTGACCCAGTCTTTCCAGAAATGAAGGAACAATCCAAGTTTAATTGCTGATTAAGAAAATTTATGGACCCACAGTAGTAATGACCATTTTTTCTTTATGCCAGTATTTAACATATATTATCTTTAATATTCATAATAACTTTGTGAGGTTATATACCAGTGAAGAATGTTTTCCCTAACAGAGCTTCAGGCAAGGGAGATCAAAGGGTCAGCTTTGATATCTGATCACCATTCAGTTGATGAACACCATACAGCTTTGGAGGCCAGTGAGACCAGAAGCATTTGGTGGTTTAGTCACTAAGTCGTGTCCAACTCTTGTGACCCCTTGGGCTGTAGCTGTCCATGGNTTCAGGCAAGGGAGATCAAAGGGTCAGCTTTGATATCTGATCACCATTCAGTTGATGAACACCATACAGCTTTGGAGGCCAGTGAGACCAGAAGCATTTGGTGGTTTAGTCACTAAGTCGTGTCCAACTCTTGTGACCCCTTGGGCTGTAGCTGTCCATGGGATTTCCCAGGCAAGAATACTGGAGTGGGTAGCCATTTCCTTCTCCAAGGGATCTTCCCAACCCAGGGATTGAACCCAGGTCTCCTGCATTGCAGATGGATTCTTTATGGACTGAGCTACCAGGGGCCACCACCCAGACAACCATCCCCTAGGAACCTGTCCCTGCCCCTGTGAAGTCATCTGGAGGAACAGGGTGGACTTTCTTTGAATTAGCCAATTTCCAGGAAGAGAAGAGAGGAAGGGGCCCCCACGCACGCTCATCTCTTTCTCCTGAATTCACCAGTCAGACCAGCCACTCCCCCTCCACTGGGAAGAAGTAAGAAAAGGAGAAGGACCCAAAATGTTACTCCACTGGGTGTTCCTGCCCATGGAAACATGGAGCCAGGAAAAAGGAATTTTCCCTCCCACAAAGAAACTACTTCAAGGGGTCAAATGACTTGCCCAGGGTCATAAGAAAGAGAAAAGGTGGGCACTTCCCTGGTGGTCGAGTGGTTAAGACTCTGCCTTCCAATAAGGGGATGTGAGTTCCATCCCTGGTTGGGGAACTAAGATCCCAAGGAACAATGATGAGCCCACATGCTGCAACTAAGACCCTGTGCAACCAAATAAATAAATAAAAATAAAATTAACTTTCTTAGAAAAGAGAAAGGGTACAAATCTCCATCTGAACCCAAGCCCCTGGTCTTTCCCTACACACACTTATCACTAAAGTGACCTTTCATATTACAATGCAGATATTTCCAGTATCTCTTTTCCTGGCACTGGTTCAGCTACCCTTTCCATGAACTTGGGTCTGAGTCAAGGTTTGAATCCCTTCTCTGCCACTCATCAGCTAGATACCATAGCTAAATCATTTAACTCTGAACCTAACAGTTTAATATGTCTATATAGTGACAGTATGCGAAAGGTTGCCAGTTCAAAATGCCATAAAGTTTGTATAAGTGCTTCGTGAGTATGTAAAGTGATAAGCAAATATGTGGTGTATTTACGGCCTTCCCTCATGGCTCAGATGGTAAAGAACCCACCAGCACAGCAGGAGACCCGGGTTCAATCCCTAGGTCAGGAAGATCCCCTGGAGAAGGGAATGACTATCCATTCCAGTGTTCTTGCCTAGAGAATTCCATGGACAAAGGAGCCCGGCAGACTACTGTCCGTGGGGTTGCAAAGAGTTAGACATGACTGAGCAACTAGCACTTTTCACTATATTTGTAAATGGCCACTGTTAATTTTTCCACTCTCCAGTGGCGCATGTTGCTCTTGCATCAAGTCTAAAATACTCTGCCCAGTTTCCAGACCCTTCCATCATCATTCTCATCTCCCATCATTTCCCAGGATGCACCCTCGTTCCATCCTGCTGTGTTCAGTTACTTCTTTCCTGCTTCTATTCCAGCTCCCCCTGCCCTGTGCCCACTGGCCACTTCCACTTAACATAGTAAAATGGTGGATCACAATAAGCTAGACAGACACTGCTGGTACTTCACATTAGCTAATTTACAGACTTCTTCAGGGAGATAATATTGCTCCCGTTTTCCAGCTTGGGATACTGAGACTTCGTGAAGAGAGGTTTACTTGCCCGAAGTGCTTGTGAGCAATATGACTAAAATATAAACCCAGATGCTCTAATTACAACTGCCTTTCTGTCAAAATCCTTCTCTTATATGACTCTGCTTCCTCAGACCAGTGATTTCTCTCTTCTCTAAATCCTGTTCCACCATTTAGCAAGTGATCATGATGCCTTAACCCTCTGACCGCTCCACAATACAGTGTGGAAGAAGCCTCTTGTCTCCCTAAACATGGTTTTGTGTACATTGTTTTTCTGTGTTTCCTTTGGTATCTAACACTACAGTCCTTGAATAAGTGTTCAGTACATTTTGATATTCAAGTGTTCAGTATTCTGACCTGAAGACAGACTCTCTGCAGAGGGTATTTTGAAGCAGCAGTATCCTTTCTTTCCCCCTCAGAACCTCCCAGGTGACGCGAGCAGTAAGCAACCTGCCTGCCAGTGCAGGAGATGCAGGACACGGGGGTTAGATCGCTTGGGTTGGGAAGAGCCCCTGGAGAAGAAAACGGCAACCCACACCAGTATTCTCGCCTGTGAAATCCCATGGACAGACGAGCCTGGTGGGCTACAGTCCATGGGGTGGCAAAGAGTCAGACATGACTAAGTGACTAAGCATACAAAAAGCAAGTATGCAGAGATGACAGGCACTAGAGTTATTGTTGCCCACGGCAGAGCCACTCGACAGCTGAAATCTAAGTAAATATTTTGCCTATCAGGTGTATATGTCTCAATGCACTTTCTATAATAGCTTCCTTAGTACTGCAAAGGAAATTAGTCCTGTGTTCCCCTCTTCATGGATTTGCTAGCTCCCCACAGTCAATTTGGTAAGCCTCACTTAGCAAATTGACACCAAGGTAGTGTGTCTAGGCCGTGCTGCCCCGCAGAGCACGACACACTCACGTGGGCCAGGTTGTTCTCACGAGCATCGCCTCCACTTACTGTGGCAACACCAGTAATTTGGGAAGGCTGGTAACCTAGAAACCGAAATGTGCAGGGCTGACGCATACAAAGGAAGCCCCTGGGCACCCAGGATGTTTGCTTGTTCTTGTGGCGTTTGAACGCCTGGTATGTTATTTGCCGTTCTCTCTCTAATTCGTCTCTCTGCCCTGTGTGCTGTGTGCTTATTAATCAAAGGCATACAGGACATTTTGTTTTTCAAAATACGTTTTCTTTTTTTGCTTCTACTCCCCCCACCCCAAACATTTTACAACCAAAAAGAACACCTTGCTTCCTTTTCTCTCTCCCACGTTTCAGCTTTAGAAGGAAGCCCTAGTCTTTATCAGACCTGTGACACCCTAGCCACTGACACCAATTCCTCATTCCCTCCAGAAGAAGCTGAAATTAAACAGGTCTTGCTTTTCTTTAAGTATTTGTTGAGAGTTCTCCAAAACTCTATTTCCTTTCCCTCCAGACTCTGAAGCACCTGAGAAATAAACACAAGATTAATGTGAGAATTCAAATATGTCATCTGATTTATTCCTGGTAAAGTTGGATTAGGGAATGTAATGGGATCNAAAAAAAAAAAAGAACAAAATATAGGCACCTTTCAAAATGAAAAGCATACTATGAAATGTAAAAGAATGTTTTGAAAAAAAAAGTTGGAGGAAACCAATAACTATTTCTTTATACATATATTTGAAACTGTTTCCTCGTTTGTTAATAGCTTTTATATTTTAATTAATTTATTTTAATTGGAGGATAATTACAATATTGTGATGGTTTTTGCCATACATCAAGTCAGGCATAGGCACACACGTGCCCTCCCATCTCAAACTCCCCTCCCACAGCCCTCCCCACCCCATCCCTCTAGGCTGTGCCAGAGCACCGGCCTTGGCTGCCCTCCTTCATGCATCAAACTTGCACTGGTTATCTATTTTACATATGATGATATATGTTTCAATGCTATTCTCTCAAATCATCCCACTCTCTCCTCTCACTGAGTCCAGAAGCCTGTTCTTTGCATCTGTGTCTCCCTTGTGTTAACAGCTCTTACTGAGATATAATTCACATACTATGCAATGCATTCTTTTCAAGTGCCTAATTCAAAGGGGTTTTTCTAATACATTACATTATTATTTGTGTTAGTTGCTGCAGTGAATATTGACATACAGGTATGTGTTCAAATTCCTGTTTTCTGTTCTCCTGGTAAACTAAGAGTGCTGAATTGCTGTGTCATACATTAATTCTGTGTTTAGCTTTTGAGGAACATTATTACTTTTAGAAAGAAGTGAAGTGAAAGTCGATCAGTCATGTCTGGCTCTTTGAGTCCCACGGACTGTAGCCTGCCAGCCTCTCCTGTCCATGGAATTCTCCAGGCAAGAATACTGGAGCAGGTAGCCATTTTCTTTTCCAGGGAATCTTTCCAACCCAGGGATTGAATCCACGTCTCCCACATTGCAGGCGGATTCTTTACTGTCTGAGCCACCAGGGAAGCCCACTTTTAGAAAAGTTTGGCTTATGAGTTACTGCGCTAAGCATCTTAAATGTTTTGCACCTAGTTGCCATAGTGAACTTGTTTGTTCATTTTCATTCATTCAGCAAATAATTTTAAAGAATCTACTATGTATTAGACTCTGTTCTAGGCACTGGTGTTACCTAGTGAAAAGAACTGACAAAATCCCTCCCTCTCATAGGTCTTAGGTAATAGTAGTAATGGCTGACAGTAAGCACAAATCTAATAAATGCCATTAAAGCAATGAATAAAAATGCCTGGTAAGGAGGAATACTGCAGAGGATGAGGGTAGTGGGCCAGATGCTATTTTAGATGGAATTAAAGGGGAATGCCTGTGACAAGCTAGCACTTGAGCAGAGCCCTGAAAGAATCAAGGAGGCAGCAGGTCATCCAGAGATCTTGGGAGACCTCTGTGGGGTAGGTGTGGAGGGGACAGAAATGCGAATGCCCTTAGGCATGTCCAGGCTTGGTGAGTGCAAGGAACAGCAGACAGTTCGGGATGACTGAGGGGAGTAAGAGGAGGCGGGGGAGTGTCAGGGTTTTTTTATATTGTGATTTGGAGAGTTTGAGCAGTAGACAGAGGTAATCAGTTATTTTGCCTATCTCTAGGTAAAGATGAGTTTAAGTGATTTTACCAAAACTCCTGGGGAGTAACCAACAAGGTTTTCCCAAGTAGGTTCACTCCTGAGTGTTTGCTCTTTCCCACCAGGCTAGGGCGCACGCCTGCCGTGACACTTCCTTGCGGGCTGTGGTTCTACGAGATGTCTCTGTCCCTGGGACTGCTCGGTGGCTCCACTCAGCGTCAGCAGTGTCTGCCCGGTGTGCTGTTTGAGGCCTCTGGGTTTCTCCCGTAGGTATGATGCACTCGCCAGGGTTTGACGGGAACAGCAGCCTGGGCCTACAGATGCTGATGAACGCGGACAGCCTGTACTCGGCGGCGCACTGCGCACTGCTGCTCAACCTGAAGCTCTCCCACGGTGACTACTACCGCAAGCGGCCCACCCTGGCACCCAGCACCATGGTGAGTGTGCGTCTTTCCCAACCAGGCCTGCCAAGGACCAATGGCAGCCTCTGGGCTGGCACCCAAGCATCGTTGGCCAGAGAGGGATGACTGGGCCGTGCCCACAGGGCTGTGGAGGGCGGGCACTCACCATCCACAGGAACCTTTGTGCAGGTTGCACAGAGAGGTGAACCACAGGGCTACCCACTTGGTTCCAGGAGCAAAGAACACCAATGTACTCCCATTGGCTGCCTTCCAGTGGCCCAGTAACTCCATTGGGTGGCATTAAACACACGTGTATAAGAGACATTAAAAAACGTGATCAGCTTTATTAAGTAAGTGCAGACGATGTGCAGAGAGTGGTCCCCTTTGTAGAAAATGAAGGTGTGCTGTTTACAAAAACCCTTCACTGGGCTCTGAAATGTACCGAGACGTACTCATACCCAGAGCCAGGCTGGCTAATGCTGATAACAAAGCCCCTCTGTAAGGCGATGAGAGTGATAGGAGGGCCTCTTTCATGGCTGGCTCCCTGGCACCAGCAGGCCCCTGCATAGTGGACCCTAGCACCAGTTCAAGAGCCTACAGCCTTGAAGCTGCCTGAAGGGATCATTTGTCTGATAAACGACTAATATATTGTACACTTCTGAAGGTGAGTGGTGGCTATAGGGGTGTCAGTCAGGTATCTCTTGAGACACATATGTCCTTCAGGGAGCACAGGCCGCCTCTGGTGCTGACGGGGCGGTGAGAAGGACGTGCTTTGAGACGTCTCTGTGCAGTTTCTAATCCTCCCACATGTCAGAGAGTAAAAATATCAAGTGCGGTATCTCTGTTGCTTCTATTGTTGTTTAGTCGGTCAGTCATGTCCTACTCTTTGCAATCCCGTGGACTGTAGCCCACCAGGCTCCTCTGTCCATGGGATTTCCCCAGGCAAGAATACTGGAAGCAGGTTGCCATTTCCTTCTCCAGGGGATCTTCCCCACTCAGGGATCGAACCCACATCTCCTGTGTTGGCAGGAGGATTCTTGACCGCTGAGCCACCAGGGAAGCCCACTCCTGTAGTTTCTTAAAAGGATCACGCAAGTGAAAGGACCTTCATGAAGTCTGTGACCTTTCCACCGCAGTTTCCCCTTCCCTCGCCACCTCCTGAGCCCAATCAGCAGAGTCCTGTTTTTGCTGTAAGCAGTGACTCCAGGGACGTGGGAGCCTGTTGTTTGCAGGGGGTCGTATCTGGTCGTTTTCTCCTGTGATCTTCTCTGCAGAGAGAGTTCATGAAGCAGGTCCAGACCAGCGGGGTGCTGATGGTCTTCTCCCAGGCCTGGATTGAGGAACTTTACCACCAGGTTCTTGACAGAAACATGCTCGGAGAAGCCGGCTACTGGGGCAGCCCCGAGGACAACAGCCTCCCCCTCATCACCATGCTGACGGGTCAGTGGCTCCTTGCAGGGCTCCATGGCACTTGGGTGGGAGGGCTCAGGCTTTGAAGTAGCACCCACAAAGCCTCCCTGGCTGTTGGTGACAGTTCCCTGGAAGTGTCATGAATTCACCTCACAACAGCTTTCTGTCCTTCTTCTGTGTGGGACTCTGCAGGCTCACTGTGCCTCATTATATTAGGAATTAAAAGGGAAAGTCCCTTCAGTTGTGTCCAACTCTTTGAGACCCCATGGTCTGTAGCCCGCCCGACTTCTCTGTCCATGGAATTCTCCAGGCCAGAATACTGGAATGGGTCACCATTCCCTTCTCTAGGGGATCTTCCCAACCCAGGGATCAAGCCCAGGTCTCCCGCATTGCAGGCGGATCCTTTACCATCTGAGCCACCAGGGAAGCCTAGATTATGAGTCACTTAGCATCCATGTCCATTGGGATAACACCGTAGACCTTTTCTGAGGATATGAAGTACTGTCCGGGCCCAAAGCCCAGAGTTATTCCTGGAATGTCTCACAATAGATACCCTGTATCATTCAGTGCTCCTGGGAGTTTGCCAGCAATGTAAAATGATTGATTTTAAACTTGGCTCCATCTCCGTTTCTTATCCATATCAGAGGTCCTCCCTTACCTTCCCAGCTGTACCAGAGTTAAAAATAATGCAGGAAGAGATAAATTGGAAGGTTGGATTGATGTGTACACACTACTATATATAAAATAGGTAACTAATAAGGACCTGTGTATAGCACAGGGAACTCTACTCAATACTCTGTAATGGCATATATGGGAAATGAATCTAAAAAAGAGTGGCTATATGTACAACCAATTGACTTTGCTGTACAGCAGAAACTAACACAGCATTATAAATCAACTATACTCCAGTACCTTTTTCTTAAAAACCATGAAGGAGCAGTTGATTAAAGTTGAATATGGATTTGAACTACATAATAAAATTTTATTAGTGTTAGTTTTTCTTAAATGATATATTTATGGGTAAAAGGACTGGATGTTTCCACTTATTCTAAATTGGTTAAGAAGCAATAAGATACATACACAGAATTGTGGAATAAATGGGACAAAGTGAATGTAACTGGTGGATCTGTGATATGTATATGTGTGTAACGTCAGGTCGATAATACACACATATATCAATAATGTGTCTCATACTTAAAACACTCAAGGAGAGTTCCTTGTACTATTCTTGTAACTTCTGAAATTTGAAATTAAAAGTTACAAAATATTATATAAAAAAGAATGCAAGATAGTTGCCCAGAATCTATGTCTTTAGCATCCAGTTTTCATTTCTATTAGAAATTTTGGCAAAAGCAGCCATTCATGGCTTTACATGGTATAACCACAATGTCAGGTCAGGTCAAGATCAGGGGCTGCTCAAAACTTTGGACTGATTATCAGGAACCTTAATAAATTAGATCTCCAGGCTCGTCCTGTATTTGATCTGAGTGGATCGCCTCGTGGCTTCCACTGATGGTATAAGTAGAGCATGGCCCTACACAGACACCAGTGATAAATTTTCATCAATTTTTCAAATTTTCATCAATTTGAAAAATAGGAATTCATATTTATGAAGACATTTATGAGACATTTAGTCAGTCTGACTGTAAGGAATGCTTGTTTTCCATCAGACTGCACAAACTACCTTCAGACTGAGATTACAGTCCTGCCCAGAGCTTCTAAGTGCCTTGGAATTTAGATGAGGATCCTAAACCTGCCAGTCTTAATTTTCAAATACCATCCTTTCTGCCAAAATTAATCTCTGAATTTCTTCCCTGAGCCTTAGTACAAGGAGTCATTCAGTAAATGTAAAAATGAACAAATACCAGGCTATTCACAGGAGCCATTTTCATTGGTCATCACTGTTAATCAGCTGTCTCTTATAATGAACAATAAGTTCAATTGCTTCATCCATAGAAAAGTTATCTAGCTTTAGATTAGTGATAGAAAATCAGAAGCTTTTCATAAGAATTCTACAGATTTAGATTCTATGAATCTTTGCAACAAATTTCAAGTATGAAGTGACAAGTGAATTTGAGCAGCAGTTAACCTAGAGCTTAGAAACGTCCATCTGGTCTTTTTATTTTGTGCAAGGAAAAGCAATAGCAGCAATCTGGTGATCAGCGCTGTACTACCTGTGGCCATCCCTTATGTCATGTCATGTCAGAGTGTTCTGTACAACTGGGGATTTTAGCACTTGGATAAGCTTTGTATTACCTGAATTCATCAGTTCGTTACCAAGCACAGAGGAAACAAAACTGTGTTACATGGCAGTTCCTAGGATGTCATGAGACCATTTGACCATCAGTCAAATTAATTCAGTGAAACTAGTCTGTTTCTACTGTAGTGGTCAGAAATTTCTCACTGCCTTCCCCCTAACCCAGTTTTGCTGAGATATAACTGACGCATAACACTGTATGAAGAATATGAATACTAAGTCCGATTTCTTCCTTTGCCAGCCTCATGACCTTGGGCAATTTTCTTATTTTGAAAACTTATTTCCTCCTTTATGAAATATCAATAGGAAAAATAATACCTACCCTGCCTGCCTACTCGGAGTTGTTGGGAAGGTCTAATTAAAAAAATGTTAAGTGAAAGCACTTTGAAAATGGTACAGTGTTATTAGTAAGGTACTGTGCTTCCAAGGGCTTCCCTAATAGCTCAGCTGGTAAAGAATCCACCTGCAATGCAGGAGGCCCCGATTCGATTCCTGGGTCAGAAGATCCTCTGGAGAACGGATAGGCTATCCCCTCCAGTATTCTTGGGCTTCCCTTGTGGTGGCTGCTTTCCAATCATGTTATATGATAATCTTACCAAAGAGACTTATCCTCCTCTTAATTCTTATGAGGAAGTGCTGAAAGATCCATGTTGGAGTAACCTAGTACATATAAAGTGTGGGAATAATGCCTTGGTTTGGAATAAAAGGGAGTATTCAAAGGTCAAAATATTCTAAATCAATAGATTTTCTAATAGAGATAGCAGAATTTATCTTTATTTTTTCAAAGAAAAAATATGCATCAGTCTAACAGAAGAAAGCTCTAGCAATGAAAGAAAACTGTACTGAATGGATAAAACAAAAAATTTTAACATTCTGATAACAGGTTGTTATATACTTGGTACATAATGGATCCCATGGCTATTCATTGGGGGAAAAAATGAATATTGTGGTAGCTGTTTTTGACTAGAGTGTTCTTTAAAAAGGAGGGGAAACACCTTGCCCTTTTTCCTTGACAGATATCGATGGCTTAGAGAGCAGTGCAATTGGAGGGCAGCTGATGGCCTCAGCTTCGATGGAGTCTCCTTTCACCCAGGGCAGGAGAATTGATGACTCCATGGTGGCAGGTAGTGACTTGGGTCTTGGGTTTATGAATATGCATCCATCGTGTGTCTTATCATCTATTAAGTTATTATGCAGCAGCTTTTTGTGCTGACATAAATGACTTAAGATTTTTGTCTTGGCAGGAAAATACCTGATAGAAGTTACTGGCATCACCCAGCTGCTGATGCCACATTCATTATTTATAAGCATAAACTGAAACACAGTCTGATATCCATTCCATTGTATTTCCTGTAGTAAAATTGCAGACACCTCAGTAATGCTAATGGGATGGCCAGAGACTCCCATGCCATTCATCACCAGGTCTCTGGAAGGTAACCCACGCCTCTGCACATTCTAGGTGTGGCGTTTGCTCGCTATATTCTGATTGGCTGCTGGAAGAACTTGATCGACACTTTATCAACCCCCCTGACGGGCCGAATGGCCGGCAGCTCCAAAGGGCTGGCCTTCATCTTGGGAGCTGAAGGCATCAAAGAACAGAACCAAAAAGAACGCGATGCTATCTGCATGAGCCTAGATGGGCTGCGGAAAGCCGCGCGTCTGAGCTGCGCTCTAGGTATGGCAGGTGGAGTATTCCTGACCCGTGGCCCAAGGGGTGTCCCTGAGGAATGCCTTATGAGTGGCCCTGGTGGACAAGTCTTTTAGAAGAAGTTTTGCCAGATGAACGGCTAGAGAATAAACTCAGTTAAAGGGTGATTTGTTTGTTTTCTCTCTAGGAGTTGCAGCCAACTGTGCTTCAGCCCTCGCCCAGATGGCAGCTGCCTCCTGTGTCCAGGAGGAGAAAGAGGAAAAGGAAACCCAGGAACCCAGTGATGCCATAGCACAAGGTAGCGACAGAAAGGCCAGAATCTACCTGGAATCTCATGTGAGGTCTGCACACACAAGCAGACACATTCCTCCCTGTTGCATATGTGATACATGGCACGCTGTATACACCGCTGATAATGAGACCCTGCCTGACCACAGACTTAAGTCTGGTTTATGGGCTGATCCCCCAGATGCTCAGTAGATCCCTATGAAGATAAGAGATATACTGGCCCCTGGTGACTAAGAAAGTGCATGTGGCTGCTAGCCAGAGGCCCCCCCGACTCAGCTCTTCACACCTCTGGTGTTGTCTGACCACTGGCTTTGGAACTTCCCAGGGTGCAGGTTTGAGGACCCCTCAGGCTAGAGGGGGAGGGCAGAAGAGCCTGTGTTCTGGAGCGGGGATCACACTGATGGAGGAGTCCCGAGAGGAGCCTCAGGAAGACTTTGCTCTTGGAGAAAACCCGAGCTTTGTGAACTCAGGAAAGAGTTGATTTTTTAACTTGATAAAATCAGCTCATCAATGAAGCAGATGGTTATCTAGATAAAAGAAGACCCTTTCCCGTAGCAACGGAAGATGAATGGCAGGCAGCAAACAAGGAAAAATTGGGAGCTTGGTCCAACTTGTGCTAACAGTGTATTAGGTACAGAAAATAAGTAAGTAGTCACAGAAAGAGCTGGTATCTTTTTAGCTGAGAAAATACAGGTTAGGTTGGTGTTCCTCAAACTTGAGTGAGTGAGTTCCTCACTAGAGATCCATGTGAAAGCAGATCAACTCTCACACACCTCCACTGTTAACAGCAAAAAGGTATCACACTTGCACTTAAAATGTACATAAAAGCACTTAGAGATCTCCAAAAACTATTAAACCAAAGCTAATATTTGAATTATAGACAAAAAATTAAATCAGTATCACATCCAGGAGGCAAATGGTGCTTTACTAAAAAATCAGTTTGCCCCTTACAGTAGGAGCATGGTTTGGCTTCCTCTGAAGTGAGCGTGCTGTGTTTCTGTGTTCTGGACTCAGTTATCCCACTAGACCCATCTTCCAGTGACTGGACACCTTGGTTCATGGAGGATGCTCTCATTTGTCCCTGCCTTGGCATTTTGCATAATTGACATTTTCGGTCACCTTCTACATCATTTCTCATGCATTATCTACAATTTTAAAAGTATTATTTGAAGATCACAAGTATAAATGTAAACTCTGGGGGTAAAATATGGGCATTTTCAGTTATAAAGCAGTCGTCATGGTACTCAGAGTGTACAAGCGTTGTTCATTTTAGATGATCATCATTGTGAACACCTAGCAATAAATAAACCTCAGAGAGGACTTGCTAACTGCCAGGAATTCTTATTTTCAGTATGAGTACACGGGGGCAGAGGATGGGTCTGGGCACAGACAGCTTTAACTTGTATTGGCGCTCAGAGCCTATCCTCACTACTGTGACCGACCCAGATCCCAGCTTGAACCCATCCACTTCTGAAACCACAGAGCCGGTGTCACCAGTGTCTGTGGGCCTATGAGCTGGGTAGTTTGCATGATGAGCCTCAGGGACGTGTCACTGAAGATTTCACTGCCAGTGGCCTCCAGTGACCTCTCCAGTTTCCTGTTGCCCTTGCACAAGCATGCGTTCTCTCCTTTCCCTCCATTCTCACTCCCTTTCTGTCTCTCTTGATTGGACTGTACTGTAATGAGTATCTTTCTGGTGCAGTGAAACTAAAAGTGGAGCAGAAACTGGAGCAGATCGGGAAGCTGCCGGGGGTGTGGCTGCACACAGCCCACGTCCTGTGCATGGACGCCATCCTCAGTGTCGGCCTGGAGATGGGCAGCCACAACCCCGACTGCTGGCCACATGTGTTCAGGTGCGCAATGGGATCCCCGCCCTGCAGGCCTGGCACCTGCCTGCCATGAGGGTGGGGGAGGGGGTGCTGCGCGGAAGTAGGTTTCCATCCCTGCCAGCACTTCAGTGGTGCTTAGTCACTAAGTCATGTTCATTCAACTCTTTGCAACCCCATGGACTATAGCCCACTAGGCTACTCTGTCCATGGGATTTCCCAGGCAAGAATACAGTAGTGGTTGCCATGCCTTCGTCCAGGGAGTCTTCCTGGCCCAAGGATCAAACCCATGTCTCATGCACTGGCAGGCAGACTCTACCACTGAGCCACCAGGGAAGGCCCTGTAGATTACAATAAGTCACAGAGTTTGGATAAACGCTAAATGAGAGATTAAAAAGAGAAGAGGGAATAAGGGCCCAACTGAATATATATGTTGAAGAACACAGTGACAGCACTGAATTTAGAAAACAGTGAATTATCACTTGGCATTGTCTGAGAGGCAGATATGTTGTCCCAGGGAAGAAAAACTGATTCTTAAACGGAGTCTGGTGAAAGACCACATAAGTTAGATGAATAAGGCATATCTAAAAGCTGGTCATGTGTCAGTAACCTAACATTCCTGTATGTTTAGTAGTGTCTTTATTGAAAGGACTTTTGATAAATTACATGGATATGTAATAAATACAACTTTTAACTTAGCTAGACAAAGAAAAAAATGGAGTAGCCTTTTGTGCCAAAATTGGCCAAAAATTTGACTCTTAGCTTTATAGTATCAAAATAAAAGAACCTCCCACGACACCTGTAAAATAAAGACAAAGCAAGAACGCTATAGTCCTCCCACGACCAAGAAGAAAATCCTTCCTCCCCCAGCACTGGCAATCAGCCAGACCTGAGACAAAGGAAGGACCACCGTCCCCCAGCAGCAGGCACAGGGCGCCTGCCCACCTTCTTACCCTTCTCCTTGGCATATATCCGCCGTCTCCAAGTTCAGTTCTAGCCGAGCAGAACTGGCTCAGGCGTCCTGATCTTGCCTAGGGCAGTGGCCTAACCTAGGTTCTGTTTATTGTCCTCAAAGAAAATCCAACCTGAGTGAGTTTGGTCGACTTTCAAAGATCCTTCTAGGGTTGAAAAGCCCACAAGTGGCTTTTGTGGAGAGGAGCATGTGAAAGGGCCAAGATGAATTGGTGTGGAGCACAGTGGGTTCTACTGTGGGGGAAGGTGACCAGATGTTCTCCATTGCTCTCAAAAGCAAACAGGAAAAAGATTTAAATTATACCCGAGTGATTTATTTGGATCAAAAAACTAGCCTGATTACGGAACATCAGAGTAGATTATCCAAAGTAGTCTTTCCCAGTAGCTGGACATATCCTGGGATGAGGGGTCTCCAGTCCCAGGTCCTGTCGGGGAACAGTTTGTTTGGAAGCTGAAGATTGTACTACACTGTGTCTTTTCTCTGAGTTGACTGTGATCAGGTAACTACTCTATCCCAGTGGGGGTTACATGGAGCTATCAGGACCCAGTGGGACAAAGCTGGGTGGAATCCCTGAAATGAGGGCCCACTGTGGCCAGAGAGCCAGTCCACCATATGCATATTCATTCTGGGATCTCAGAGAAAGGAGATGTTTCCCAAATCCTGACTAGAGCACAAAACAGAGAGGGACGAGGACCCTTTGGGAAAATGTGTTCACCCAGCCAAAGTCCTGATAAGCCAGTATCTGGACAGGACAGACTGAGATGAACAGAGTTTTGTTCCCATACTTTCCCAGAGGAATCCCCCCACTCCCACCTCCACCTCCAGGCTGTGTGGTCCAACTCAAAATAAATGTATATAGTGAGGAGAGAGGGAGCGGGGGATGGGGGAGGGATGCGGCCTTCGCTGGAGGAGGGCAGCGATTCAGGAAGGCCGTGAGGCTGGCCCAGCTCCTCGGTATCTCCTTGTGGGGTTGACCATGCTGGGCTGGCTGGCTGCAACATAGCAGCTGCTTATGTGTGATTCTCTGCAGGGTGTGCGAGTACGTGGGCACCTTGGAACACACCCACTTCAGCGATGGCACCTCTCAGCCCCCGCTGACCATCAGCCAGCCCCAGAAGGCCCCCAGAGGCGGACTCCTTGGGGACCTGGAGAGTGAGGGCTCGCCCCAGGAGCAGAGCCTGGAGCAGGAGAGCTCCCTGAATGCGGCCCCCGTCATCCAGCCGCTCTCCATCCAGGAGCTCGTNTCAGCCCCCACTGACCATCAGCCAGCCCCAGAAGGCCCCCAGAGGCGGACTCCTTGGGGACCTGGAGAGTGAGGGCTCGCCCCAGGAGCAGAGCCTGGAGCAGGAGAGCTCCCTGAATGCGGCCCCCATCATCCAGCCGCTCTCCATCCAGGAGCTCGTCCGAGAAGGCAGCCGAGGCCGGGCCTCCGACTTCCGTGGGGGCAGCCTCATGACAGGCAGCAGTGCCGCCAAGGTGGTGCTCACGCTCTCCACGCAGGCTGACAGGTGCGTGCCATTCCCAACACACCTGGGGCAGTGTGGGGAATGGAAGGCCCCTCCACTCACCCTTCCCTCCTCCCTTCCCCCTCCCTTTTCCCTTCTCTCCCCACTGCCCCCCAGAGCACCCTTCCCCTGCTGAGTACACTGAATCCATCTCTTCTGCTTGCAGAATCATTCCCAGGACAACTTGGTTTATTAGCTGGTCATGGAAGCCTCTTGTAATTTTTTTTAAGCCCACCTCTGTCTCCCATACCACACACTCAGTATGAACTCTTGTCTATTGACTATGGCTGGAGGCTTTTGAGCGAAGAGTGGGCTACCCAGGGCAAAGGTTCTGCACTTACTCTGTGTCTACAGGCTGCTTCCTGTCCCTGGGCCCTGATTTCTCATAGCAAACTATAGTCATAAAGTAACATAGGGTAACCATAAGGTTAAATTAATAAGTTTGGAGCAGTTAGAACAGAGCTTGGCAAATAGTAAATGTTCACTATTTTTGATGGTAATATTTTAAAATCCTATACCCAAGAGTATGATCTATTCTAAATTGACGCCCAGCAACCACGTTAAAGTGAACAGGGAGAAACCAACAGTCATTCCAGCTGTTTAGTGGCCCTTCTTGATGTGGAGAGTGCTTTGGTCACCTTCACCCGGAGACCACCCCACTTCACTCCCCATATTTGGTAGTTTTGCCCCAGGCCACCCAGTACAGGTGCAGTGAGGTTCACACGGGAGTACAGAGACATGTAGGAAGAGCATTGCCGGCTGGGCTCAGAAACCCGAATTCGTTCCTGGCTTTGATATCATCCAACTGGAAAGTCGTGTCTGTTTAAATAGTTGCACTGAGACTCAGTTTCTTCATCCACTAACCCAAGTCAATAATCCCTTTTTCCTGTTTAACCATTAAAGTGGCTTTGAACGTGTTTTGGAATCTGGAAAGTGGTATACAGGTGTCAGGTGGGATGTAATATTCTTCCCACTAGGAAAGAGGAAAAAGAAGTGACTAATGAAATCTAGAAACCAAATGGTATTGAAATTGTAAACCACAAGAAAGATGTATTTATTTCAATAATTTGCAAATGATTAATCCACTGATTCCCATCTTAAAACCGTGTACCTCATTTCACCTCTTCACGGCCTGGTTATTCAACTTCTGTTGGAGACACTCTCCCTTTCACAGCACATGGCACTCCACAGGGCTACTTGCCTGTCTGGTGTCATCATGGATTTGGAGGTCGGGCATCAGGTTGACCCCAGAGCAGAGGAAGGCTGACTCGCCTCATTCCTCAAGTGCCAAATAAACCGGTGTTTGGGCCATCATTCCGAGGTCCAGTGAGCCTCTGGATCCTCCTGTGAGCCTTGCTACCTGCATTCCCTTCCTTCTCCCTAACTCCTTCAAGAAATGTCTGTGCCCAACAGAGTGGAAGAAACTACAAGGTCCATCATGTTAGGGAATATTCATTGTTGCAGTAGATGCTTGAGCGTTACCGTGTCCAAGGCTCTGGGTATATGAGTCAGAGGAGTAAGAAGGTCATTTCCTGCCCCAGGGGGCGTACAGATCAAGTTGACCTTGCTCCTGAATCCTCCTCTGGGCCAAGTCCAACATTATACTCATCAGTTGAAGCCCAACAAAAGCCTTGATTAATTTACTGGGATTTTCTTTACTGTAGTTTATGAAATCGAAGTTAATTGTGAGGATTCCATTCCCAGTTGTTCAGCCTCTGTGAGTGATGCTTTGCCATCTTTCAACTTCTTGCCAAACATTTAATGAGTGCTCATCTCAGCTGAGTTATGCCATGGGGCTACAAAGATTTTTTATTTTTAGTATGGNCTTTACTATAGTTTATGAAATCGAAGTTAATTGTGAGGATTCCATTCCCAGTTGTTCAGCCTCTGTGAGTGATGCTTTGCCATCTTTCAACTTCTTGCCAAACATTTAATGAGTGCTCATCTCAGCTGAGTTATGCCATGGGGCTACAAAGATTTTTTATTTTTAGTATGGTCTGTGCCCCTCAGATTAAAATCTTGTAATTAGAGCAGACTTGTACTCAGTAATAATAGATAAAAACAATAGCGTACATTTCTTTATAGTGTTTACACAACATTTTCATTAATCACATTTAAGAAAATTACCATAATCATTCTGCATAAAGACTTTGCTGAATTGTTTCTAAGTAACAAGTCTTTTTCTTTCATCCAGGCTCTTTGAAGATGCTACAGATAAACTGAACCTCATGGCTCTGGGAGGTTTCCTTTACCAGCTGAAGAAAGCATCGCAGTCCCAGCTTTTCCATTCTGTTACAGAAACAGTTGATTACACACTGGCGATGCCAGGTAATTCTTTCCCTGCAGAATGTGCCATGAAGCTAGCAGCAAACAACCCAGATCTCTGATGCCAACCGCCTGCCTAAAGACTTGAGCCCCCATTCCTCTCATACACCGCCACCCTGGCTAAGTTCAAGTGCAGATTTGTCACGTAAAGTTGAGACATGATCGGTATGGGTGGTGCTGGTAGGGGGTTGGTTATTATCCTTTGTGAATGGAAATGCTCCTGCTGCCACAGTTGCAGGTATTGTTACTGGTTGTTCTGCTAAGTTTCGCTTGTGATGTAGAAATGGTGTGGTAACTCAGTGCAGATAGCTTCACATGCAGGTAGGAACTTTTCTCCATATCACAAAGCACACATCTGCCTTAGTCCAGCCAGCTTGCAGAAGCAGCTTCTAGTTCCAGAAAGGCCTGGGAGAGAAAAATGGAACACTCAACAGAAGCCTCAGGCCGCCTTTAGNCCTGGCTTTTTCTTGTGGAATTCTTAGGATTCCAAAGGAAAGCAAGAGGGCAAATCCCAAATCAGAATTGTTTTTTCAGTCTTTTACTTATATAATGCTTGTTATATATCATCAAATATTACGTAAACAAAGCAAGTCACACATCCAAGCCCAGGGTCAGTGTGGGAGAGGACTACTAAAGGACACAGATACAATGATGGGAGGCAATTAATTCATCATTGGTGCAGTCACCCCACGTCCCCGAGGGACAAATGACTCATCTGATCTTTATATGTTTGAAGCACAGCTAGCATGGGCAGTTTCCAGACAAGGTTCCAGTGTATTTAGTCAGCGTTCTATACAACCCCCCCCCAAAATGTCACATTTCTGGGAAAAAGAAAAAAAAGAAGAAATTATTGTACGTGTGCGTGTTAGTCACTCAGTTGTGCCTCTTTGCAACCCTATGGACTATAGCCTGCCACATTCCTTTCTCCATGGGATTCTCCAGGCAAGAATACTGGAGTGGGTTGCCATGTTCTCGTCCAGGGGAATCTTCCCAGGGACTGAACCCTGGTCTTGTGCATTGCAGGCAGACTCTTTAGGGTCTGAGCCACCAGGGAAGCCTGGTTATTAGAAAATCTTATTTTTCTAGAAACTTCAAAGTGAAACTGAAGATGACTCTGATCAGCTGGTTAAATTATTTAAAATGCAGTTTCGTGTGCTGTTCACTGATACTTATCCTTGAACTCTTTTACTTTAGCAGAGTTGCCGCTTCCGCCTCCCTCCAGGAAGGTGGGTTAGGAAAACCTTCAGGAACCAGGTTCTTAGCTGCCTGAAGGCCTGAGGGTGGTGGACTCTCTCGTGAATTTTGCAGGCTGCCTGCCATAAGGAGAGACACGTGTCTCAGAAGGCGGTTTCCTTCATCCATGACATACTGACAGAGGTTCTCACGGACTGGAATGAGCCGCCTCATTTCCACTTTAACGAAGCTCTCTTCCGGCCGTTCGAGCGGATCATGCAGCTGGAGTTGTGTGACGAAGACGTCCAAGACCAGGTCAGTGTCACCGTCGCGGCACTGCCGTCTTTGCCATAGCCTGCTGGCCCTCACTGAGCGCACCGGCGGGACTGCTGCGTGAGCGCTGCAGATTTCATCTTGCCAGCACTGTAAGCCTCTGTGAAATCAGGGACCAGAAGAGGGTAAGCAGTTTAGCTAAGGATCCGTGACTAGTGACTGGTGGAGCTTGGATTTGAACAAGGCACCCTGGCTATACTAGTCTGTGCTCTCATACCCACGCTGTACCCTTAACCACTGTCCTGCCCGCTACAGAAAAACAAATGGTAAAGAAACTAGAGACTTCGTATCTTTCTTATGATGATGATCTAAGAATACAGATCCTCTGTCTGAAATCTACTAAAAGTGTTAAATCAGGGCTAAGCTTTTTATTTTAAGTACACTGACACACAGGCAAGAGAGTAAGGAATATTAAGATGCCCAAAACTAAGAAACAGTGGGAAGCCAGAGAAGCAGAGCTCTGAGACCGGATTGGCCATGAGCAAACTGACCATCAGGTAAAGCTACATGTCTGCCTTTGGTCAAAAATAATTGACTCATTAGGAAATAACATGTCATGAATACAGAAAGAAAAGCAAACAATAGAAATAGACACATCCACCCTCCCAGCTCCTCACCAGGGATCCAGGTATTGTTATCAGAGACTGACTTTAAAATAACTGTGTTTATTAAAATTCTAAACAATCATCTAGAACAGGAGAGATTTTTGGCTATGGTGGCATAAAGAAGTTAGCAAATCCTCTCCATAAAAATTTAGTCTACAAAAAGAAAAAACTGTCAAAAGCATCCATTGCAGGGCTCTTGAAACTGACCACAGGCAGATGACAAATTGAGTAGCATTTATGCTGAAAAATAGTTCTTGCCAGAACTTTGGTTAAGGACAGTGGGAGCCTGTGACCTTCTTAGTGAAGGTGGAAGTCATCACTTACAAGCTATTGATAAGAATAGTAATTTGACCAGTGTAGGCTGACTGGGAAAATCAGCCTTTCTGCTTAAGAAACAGACTTGGTTTGAAGAAGACTACTGGTTTGTCCACTAGAAAATATAGATTTCGTAGGAAATGAGCAATAGAATACTACAGTGTTGCTGGCCTAAGGTTGCAATGGTGAACCAGTAACAAATATAGCATGAGGTTCCAGAAACCAGAGATTTCATAGAAGGACATGGTAAATTCCCTATGCATCTCTAGCTGACTGAAATATGGACATATATAGGATAGACTGTCTAAATCCCATCAGAAAGGAAAACACCAGAGAGAGTTGTGAACTGGTTGAACTTTGAATATTCTCGCCAGCTTGTTGGCAGAGGGCAGTCTCCTTAAAGGCTCAAAGTATAAGTCTGAGCAATTTAGTATATATAAAAAAAAAAAACAAAACCTCAAGAATAAATCAGAATCCAACATTGCTATATTATCTAAAATGTCCAATGTTCAGCAAAAAAAAGTATGAGATATTCAAAGAAATAAGAAACAATGATGTAATGATGTATACTCGGGGGTGGGGGGCAAGGGCAGACAATAAAAACTGCCTTAGAGTGATACCAGATCTTATATTAAGCTAAAACCAGGATTATTTAGATCCAAAATTCTGATTTGGAAATGGGAAGACAGACAGACACAGGATCTAGAAGAGGTGGTGACCCTTACCAGTGATACCTTCATGGTAGAAATTATAGAATATTTAGCCAAAGAAGTTCAGCACATGTAGTGGGAAGAGGGCTCTGTTCCGTGTGTCCTGGCTGTGTCTTGGGATGTTGAATTAGGGGACAGAGACTTTGAAGCAGCTACTATAAGTATGTTCAAAGCATTATGTTCAAAGATGATAATGTCTGAGAAATAGAGAATCTACATAGAGAAATGGAAACAGAAAGAATACAAATTGTAGAGTTGACAACAACAAATGAAAAATCCACTAAATAGGCTTACCAGCAAGATTTGAGATGGTAGAAGAAAGAATCAGTGCAAGACTGGTTTAACAGCTCAAAAATCAGCCATGTATGTTTTTAGTAGAATAAAGGATTATAACCCTATGGTCATCTTAATAGACACAGAGAAAACATTTTACAAAATCCATCACTCATTTTAGATGAAAAACTTTCAAGAAATGAGGAATAGAAAGGAGTTCACTAATTGGATGAAAGGAGTATTTGAGAATCAAATATCAAACTTCACACAATGGTCGACTGAATGCTTTTTCCCAATAATTGGGAAATTTTACCTTTACCAATTCTGTTCAACATTATAAATTTTACTCACTGTACCGAAAAATTAATGCCATCCAGTTTTTGAAAAACAAAATTGCCTTAGTTGATAGACAACATAGTCTTATATACAGAAAATCCTAAGGAATTTATTTTTTTTAATTACTAGAATTAATAGTGAGTTTAGCTAGGTTACTGAATATAAAAACAACACATTAAAGTCACTTGCATTCCCATATCCAAGATGTAAATTATCAAAAATTGAAATTGAGAACAATTCCCTTTACAAGAGCATCAAAAACAAAATATTTAGGAATTTAGCAAAAGATGTTAAATACTTGTATGCTGAAAGCTACAAAATATTGCTGAGAAAAAAAAATATTCAAATTATATGAGATGCTACATTCATGGATTGAAAGACACTATTTTTAAATGGCAGATTTCCCCAAGTTGATATATAGATTCAGTACAATTCCTATCAAAATTTCAGCAGACTTTTTTTGAAGCAATTGGGAAGATGATTCTCAAGTTTATATGCAAGTTCAAAGGATCTAGAATAGAGAAAACACATTTGAAAAAGAACAGTGAATTTGGAGAATTTACAGTACCTAATTTCAAAACTTAAGGAATCTACACCGTGGAATATTGGTGTAAGGATAGACTTATTGATCAGGGGAACTGAATAGAAAGTATAGAAATAAATTCTCACATTTATTGTAGATTTTGGACAAAGATGTCATTGCAATTCAATAGCAGGACAGGATATTCCTCTAGCAAGTGGTGCTTGAACATATGAAGTAAAAATGAATTTATACCCTTTCATTTACCATACAGAAAAAATAACTCAAAATGGATCATAGGCTTAAATAAAGTGCAAAGCCTATAAAAGCTTCCACAGAAAGCATAGGAGACTACCTTGGGTTAGGCAGAGTTTCCTTAAAAATGACACCAACAGGATCTGTGAAAAGAAGAACTGACGATTTGGACTTCATCAAAATGTAAAACTTTTGTTCTTCAAAAGACACCATTTAGGGGCTTCCCTGGTAGCTCAGTGGTGAGGAGTCTGTCTGCCAGTTTGGGTGACATGGGTTCGATCTCTGGCCCTGGAGGACCCTACATGCTGCATGAAACGGCTAGGCCCATACGCCGCAACTATTGAGCCTGTCCTCTGGAGCCCAAAAACCACAACTACTGAGCGCATAAGCCATGCTTCTGAAGCCCGCGTTCTGCAAAGAGACGCCACTGCGATGAGAAGCCCACACACCACAACCAGCGAAAGTCCATGCACAGCAATAAAGACCCAGCACAGCCAAAAAAAAATGATTTTTTTTAAAAAAGAGACCATTTAAAAATAAAAAAACAAGCCTGAAGCTGTAAGAAAGAATTTGCAAACCATGTGTCTTGGAAAGGGCTTACATTTAGAATGCGTGAAGAACTCAATGATAAAAAGACAGTAATGAGAAGACAAAAACCTAACTTCAAAAACAGCAAAATATTTACAAATAGCATGTGAAAAGTTGCTTAGTGACACTTAGTAAAATGCAAATTAATGCAGTATGGTTGCTTATTTAGAAGACTTTTGAGTGAGTTTGTCTAGGTTTTGATTTTTCTTTTGCACTAAAATTAGCCCAGAAATAGCGGGGAAGCACATCCATCTTCCCAGAGACTCGCCTGCTTCTTAGAAGGAAAAGGCACCAAGTGCCAAGTGCCACCCCCTTTGCTTCTGCAGGTTGTCACATCCATCGGGGAGCTAGTTGAAGTGTGCTCCGCCCAGATCCAGTCAGGGTGGAGGCCCCTGTTCAGCGCCCTGGAAACGGTGCACAGTGGGAACAAATCCGAGGTGAAGGAGTACCTGGTGGGCGACTATTCCATGGGTAAGGCTGCGTGTTCATTTTGCATCCTGAAACTTGTTTATTAGTTCTACATTCTAATGACTGTAGTGTTTTGTTTTTTTTTTTTGGTGGAATCTTAAAGACTTTGTATATATAAGATCATACCATCATCAAAAAGAAGCCATGTTACTTTCCAATTTGGATGTATTCTATTTCCACTCTTGCTTGATTGCTCCAGCTAGGGCTTCTGGTTCTGTGTTGAATGGGAATGCTGATTTTGTCTATGGGACAATACCTCTTTATGTCAAGCTTCACACTATCGAAAGAAGTTGGAGAACAGGGAAGACTGGCATTCCGCTGTTTTATCAGCAGGAAATGGTGTAGCAGGAACACAAGCTCTGTGTTCTGCCAGCAGGTTGACAACCTTGAGCGTTACCAGGCCCAGCTCTCAATGACAGAGGAGACAGAAGGCTGAGAGACGTAGGTCATTTCACATATCTGTGTTGAGTTCATTCATAAGACCAAAAGGGAAAAATGTTACCCACTATCTAGGAAGAAGCAGAAAATATCCAAACAACAGGGAATTCGAATTAGGGAAATGGGATCTGGCTGGAAATAGATGGCAGCCATACAGCAGGCCCGGTGACCAGGGATGTTGGGTCAGAGGCCTCCAGGACTAACCCTGCATTTAGAGACCCAGCAGAAGGACTCATGGGACTCAGCAGGTAGTTACGCCAAGATTTATTACATAGCTCAGACTTACGAATGGCTCATGGCCAAGGTTTATTACAGTGACATGGTAAGGACAAACCAGATCCTAAGGGAAGAACACAGAATCTGTGTGCAGGCCTCCCTGAGCTCTCCCCGTCCCTTGAGGGTCCCATGGAGCACTTCACCTCCAGTGGGGAAAAGGCAGCAGTACATATGACCAGGGGAGTGTGTGAGCCTTTCTACCCAGGGAAGCCCGTTAGAGACCCAGCTGAGGGCTGGTCACTTAGGTACCCTCTGCCCAACACATTCCAAAATCCATACTTCCTGGGGTGGGGGAATGGAAAGGTGTTCAGATCAAACTGTGTTCTTTGCGCCAACCATCCAGGCAGAGTAAAGCATCCAATTAATGGACTATTCGGTGAGCCAGGCTCCCAGACCAGCCAAGGGCCAACCCTTGAGGCAGGCCTTTCTGAGGATAGCAGCCTCTGAGCCTTCTATGTTAGCTCTTTCAGCACAGGTGTGAGTACGTTAGTATGTGCCATCAGGGGGTTATCTAAACCTCCCCATATCTATAATGATTGTGTGCAGGAGAATTCCAAAGGACCACATGTTTAATGGCCCTGTGTAGACCTACACATTGCTCAGCCCTGCATTCCGGCAGCTTTGCCCTCATCTGTCTGCTAAGCTCTCCTCATAGCTGTCCTACAGCTCCCCCTGCAGGCAAAGCTGAGAAGGACAACACGGGAGCCAAGCCCGTTATCCAGTCAAAAGACCTGGGCTTTGCTCCTGTAGATATATATATATATTAATGCTCTTTGGAAGGTGCTGGGAGTATGGGCAACTGAAGGGTAGACACCTAACTTTCTTAAAACTCTGTAACCTTCCTCCTTCAGGAAAAGGCCAGGCTCCAGTGTTTGATGTATTTGAAGCTTTTCTCAATACCGACAACATCCAGGTCTTTGCTAATGCAGCCACTAGTTACATCATGTGCCTTATGAAGTTTGTCAAAGGACTGGGTAAGTGGAGCCCCCCCCCCTTCCTGCCTCCTGACAGCTGGAGACCCTTATCCGTATGGCTCTGTGTGAGCTGGCTGCAGGCATCCTGGGATAGCAGCAGACGGTGCTATGCTGTGTGTTCAGGAGCACAGAGCACAAAGCATACTGTAAACGCAGCTTGGATTCTGTCCAGGGTTGATATTTGTCACTGTGTTCATGGAATAATTTTATAATGAAGTGTGTCTTCATATATTATTTTACTCCAGCTTCTTCTTGAATCTTAGAACGTTCAATGTTATATTTAGTCATTGCTTTTATGCAGGAAATTGCTGTCCTCAGTGTCACATAATTAATGAGCCTAATTAGGGTTTGAGTTCCCAGCTCTTAAGCAAAAGTTAAGATGCCTTCCCCCAGACTCTGTTGATTACAAAATGCAGTTTGAAAGTGTAGGAGTCACCCTTCCTTGAGATTTCGTGTGTTTCAGGATACCTACCTGATTTTTAGGTTTAATTTAGAAATACTTTAACACAGTAGAGTGCTCATTGGAAAAGACCCCAATGCTGGAAAAGATTGAAGGCAGGAGAAGGGGACGACAGAGGATGAGATGGTTGGATGGCATCACCGACTCCATGGACATGAGTTCGAGCAAGTTCCGGGAGTTGGTGATGGACAGGGAAGCCTGGCATGCTGCAGTCCTTGGGGTCGCAAAGAGTCGTATACCACGGAGTGACTGAACTGATATAGCATGACCTACTGTTGATATGTCTCAGTTTTATCTGTGGTGAAAGTGAAAGGGAGTGGCGGTTAGTTAAACACAAGGTTTAGAAGAAACTTCAAGTTTTGAGACTTTCACCCTGCAGAGCTCTTAGATATGGAGCCTTGAGAGCCTTTTAAATAAAGAATATATAAGGTCAATCCTTATAAAAATATAAAGGGTATCAACCCTGAATATTCATTGGAAGGACTAATGCTGAAGCCGAAGCTCCAGTACTTTGGCCACCTGATGCAAAGAACTGACTGAGAATGATTGAGTGGTATCACCAATTCAATGGACATGAGTTTGAGCAAGCTCAGGAGATAGTGAAGGACAGGGAAGCCTGGCATGCTACCGTCCATGGGGTTGCAAACGACTTAGTGACTGAACGACACCAAAAAAAATTATTTTGTATTCTTGCAAAATTTCTTTGGAAAAGAAAATAGGACATGGAGAAGCTAGGTGATTTCATCCATGTTCCCCTTACTTTGGAACAGGAATAAAATGCAAGTTTCAAGAAAGAGGCTGGAGGCCACAGGTCTGATCTGTAGACCATCCTTGTTACATTATGTTCTTATATACGCATTCTGTTTTTCGCTGTACTCCGGAAAGTAGAGGGCTGACTGAGGGAACATGAATGCCCCTCACTTAGCCACCATACATGCTGGGCTTCAGAGGAAGATTTCTTTGAACAGAGTAAGATTTTACTCTTTTTAAACTCTTTTGTTGTTCAGTCGCTCAGTCGTGTCCGACTCTTTGCAACCCCATGGACTGCAGCACGCCAGCCCTCCCTGGCCCTCACCATCTCCCTGAGTTTGCCCATGAATTGGTAATGCCATCCAACCATCGCATCCTCCTTTCAAACTTTGTCCTACATTAAATAGAAACCAAATAGTTTAGTATCTTAATCATAAGAATACCTTAAGGCATGAGGTAATCTCTGCATTAGATAATAAGAAAAATCCAGTGCTTATTTGGGAAAACATCACTTCCTCCTATGCTGCTCCTTTACCCTGTCAAGTACCGTCTCACTCACCGGAGGTCTGATACCAGACGTGCCTGGGGTTTGTTCCCACACCAAGCAGTTCTCTGTGATACCAGCCAGGTGCGCTACTGGTCAATTCTGACACTAACCAGAGTTAGCACAGGTTAAGGGTGCAGGCCTGTGTGACTGCCCCTCCATTTAAAATGACAGTTGCAAGTAGTGGATCCCCAAGTTACTCACAAATCTGTCCAACTTGGCTACAAATCCCCCACCCCTTGGACTTGAGGATTTGTTAGAGCAGCTCACAGAAGAGAGGGAAATACATTCTCCAGTTTACCATATAATAATGCATATGATAAATGATACGGATGAACAGTCAGGTGAAGAGATAATACAAAGTGAGGTCCAGAAGAGTCCCAAGCTCAGGAGCTTATGCCCCCATGGAGTTGGGGTACACCCTCCTCCCAGCATATAGATGTGTTGACCAATGCAAAGGCTCTCTGAACCCCATACTTGGGGGATTTTTTATTGAGGCAACCTCATGTGGGCATGATCAATCATTAACTCAATTTCCAACCCTTCTCTTGCCCCCAGGGTCTTTCTGGTAACCAGCCACCATTCAGGAGCTCACCAAGCTTTGCCTCACAAGAACAAAAATCCTGTCACCCAGGAAATTCCAAGGGCTTTGGGAGTTCATCATCAGGAACTAGAGTCAAAGATCAAGTGTCAGAACTCCTAATATCCTTATCATTTGGGAACTTAGGGTTTCAGGAGCTCTGCGCCAGGAACTGGGGGCAGAGACTAAAATATTTCCTAGTGTTCCACAGTCTTACATTCTATTTAAGAATCATTATCAGTGGTAATGCAGGAGATGTGGGTTCCATCCCTGGGTCAGAAAGATCCCCTGGAGGAGGAAATGGCAACCCACTTCAGTATGCTTGCCTGGGAAATCCCATGAACAGAGGAGCCTGGCAGGCTGCAGTCCCTGGGGTTGCAAAGAGTCAGACACAACTGAGCACACACGTGCACGAACACACGCATGCGTGCAACACTACAAAACAGATTACTGGTATTCTGTTGTTCAGTGAACAATCAAGTGCCTGGTACACTGGCACAGTGAAAAAACATGCTTCCTGCCTATGAGAGGTTTGCTGCCTCTGCTGGGAAACAGACACATAAATCAAAAATCACAGTCCAGTAGTAAGAATACTTTCATAGATGCTAGTTGAAAAAAAAAAAAAAAAGTCATTTAAGCTGAGAGAAGCAAGCTGCTGAGACAGGGAGCTGGGTAGTAGACCCCATGCAGGCTTCACAGGAGAAGGGACCTTTGAACTTGGTGGAGTGAGCTGTAGGTTTTACTTTTCTGAAAGTTGGGTACCCACAGAGGAGGGATCGTGGGCGATGAGTTGGAATGGGCCCTGCAAGCCACATCAGGGGACTGAGAATGCACAGGGAAGGTTTCGAAACTAAACTCTGGCAGCACATGTTCCTGTGGTCAAGGATAAGAGGCTGCAGGCAGAGACCAGTGTGCAGTAGTTTGGGAGTGAGCAGAGTGCATGGAATTCAGGACATTGTAGAGGTGGGATCAATAGGGCTTGGACAGCTATGATGTGGGGCCTGAAAAGAGGAGGAACTGAGGCTGACTCCCCCCTCCTCAAATTCTCTGTCAGAACTGATGTTATTCAGGATCAGTATATTCAAAAGGAGTGGAGGAGAGGGAAAGTCATGAATACTGTCTTTGGACATTTGTACACATTGAGTTTCTATGAAACATTCAAATGGAGATGTCAGAATTTTGAGATCTTATCTTGAGGAGGGGGTTGGGGTCTGAAAATTTAGCTGCAGAATTGTCAGTGTGCAGCTGAGGATATTTAAAACCAAAAGGTTCTAATTTTTCTGTGAACTATGAGGCACAGTTATTTGTGTGTGGCTTAGGGTCAGTGGGACATCTGCTGTTGTTCAGTCACACAGTTGTGTCCAGCTCTTTGCGACCCCATGGAATGCAGCACTCCAGGCTTCCCTGTCATTCATCCTCTCCTCAGATTCATATCCACTGAGTTGATGAAGCCATTCAGCCTTCTGAGGCCCCAGTATAGCCACACTGGCTGTGTCCTGCCCATCTCCAGGGGGCACAGACTTTGATATGTAACACAGAAGCCTGGATAAAAAAAACTTTGGAACATTCGTTGTGGTTAACAAGATAGGAAATGGATTTATTTGTTTTGGGTTTTTTTGGGGGGAGGGGTTACTTTTTATTTTACATTGGAGTATGCATGCTTAGTCACTTCAGTCATGTCCAACTCTGTCCGTGGGATTCTCCAGGCAAGAATACTGGAGCAGGTTGCCATGCCCTCTTCGAGGGGATCTTCCTGACCCTGGGATCGAGCCCACGTGTCCTACACTGCAGGCAAATTCTTTACCCACTGAGCCACTTGGGAACCCTAGCCAATTAATAAAAACGTTCTGCTGGTTTCAGGTGAACAGCAAAGGGCCTCAGCCATATACATACATGTACCCATTCTCCCCCAAACTCCCCTCCCATCCAGGCTGCCATATAACATTGAACAGAGTTCCATATGCTATACAGTAGGTCCTTGTTGGTTATCCATTCNGATTCTTTACCCACTGAGCCACTTGGGAACCCTAGCCAATTAATAAAAACGTTCTGCTGGTTTCAGGTGAACAGCAAAGGGCCTCAGCCATATACATACATGTACCCATTCTCCCCCAAACTCCCCTCCCATCCAGGCTGCCATATAACATTGAACAGAGTTCCATATGCTATACAGTAGGTCCTTGTTGGTTATCCATTCTAAGGGTAGCAGCGTGTACATGTCAAGAAATGAATTTATTTTTAATTCCCACTTGGTTATTTCAACATGAATTTGAACTGCTCTGTGTTTTTATACTGTTCAGTTCAGTCGCTCAGTCGTGTCCGACTCTTTGCGACCCCATGAATTGCAGCACGCCAGGCCTCCCTGTCCATCACCAACTCCTGGAGTTCACTCAGACACACGTCCATCGAGTCAGTGATCCCATCCAGCCATCTCATCCTCTGTCGTCCTCTTCTATGTTAATCTAACTTGGAGTTGGCAAGCTATGGCCCACGGGCCAATCCCATCCACTCAGAGTTTTTATAAATAAAATGTTATTGAAACACAGCCATGGTCATTTGTCTGTGGCTGTTTGGGGCTACAGTGACGGAGTTGAGAAGTTTTTAACAAAGACAGTGTGATCTGCAAAGCCTAAAATATTTATATGTAAAAGAAGTTTGCCAATCCCTGATCTAAAACATAAGAAGTGCTTTTCTCTTCTTTTTTGAGAAACATGACTCTTTATCTTTTCAACTTCAACTAATACATAGTAATTATGTCTGTTTACCTGCAGGGAGGCTGCTAGTTACTACCACTGTAGACAATTAGAAATAGTTAAGGTACTGTGGAGTGATTTTAGTAAAAAGTATAGGAATAGATTCATCATGCAAGAAGGAAAACGGTAATTCTGAATTACTTGTCTACCTAAAGACGACCTAGATGTCCTCTACAGATCTGTTACATTTCTAGATACATACACAAAATATAGATCATTTCAGTTCAGTTGTGTAGTCACCACCCCCAAACTGCAGATGTTTCGAATTTGCCCAGAATCTTCATTTATGATCACTGTTTAGTGCTGAGCCCTGGCAACAAACAAGGTCCTTCTCTAAATGGAGAGGGGCCTAGTGCTTTGTCCCAGCCCAGCACATGGCTGGTATCCAAGATCATCCTCTATCATCAAAGCTTCACAAGTCAGCGTGTCAGCAGCAGGCCCCAGGAAAGTGAATTACAGTTACAGTGTGCCCAGGTACAAAACACACACCCTCCAGCCACTGAAAGTACTGTGGCAGGATATGGAATTTGAAAAGACCCTGATGCTGGGAAAGATGGAAGGTGGGAGGAGAAGGGGCAACAGAGGATGAGATGGTTGGATGGCATCACCGGCTCAATGGACATGAGTCTGAGTAAACTCTGGGAGTTGGTGATGGACAGGGAGGCCTGGGGTGCTGCAGTCCGTGGGGTCGCAAAGACTGAGCAACTGAACTGACTAGTGGAAAGAGGAATTACAGGAGAGAATAATTTCAACAAGGTACGATGTGCACTACATGACCCCCAGCCGTGTTTAACGTATACACATGTAGGGGGAAATCTGACCGAAAGCGCTTTCTCAGGGTTGTACCATGCAGAGTACTTTCTCTTTTCTGTTTTAGTAGGCATCTGGTGAATGAATGCTGTGTGACTAAGCAGGTCTTCTGCTAGAAGGGGATGAACCATATTTGTTTCTGTCTCGCCCTGCTGCCCCCAGGGGAGGTGGACTGCAAGGAGATTGGAGACTGTGTCCCAGGACCCGGAGCTGCATCCCCAGACCTGTGCCTCCCCGCCCTGGACTACCTCCGGCGCTGTTCTCAGGTACCCAGACCCCCACACCTGCCTCTGAAGAGGCTCACGAAACATGCACAGGTGTCGCTGTGAAGCCCAGGAACAGTACTTTCTGCTGTCTCTGAGGAGAGTGGGGCTTAGATTTGGAGTATAAATTTTGGTCCCCACCCCTTCTACAAAGCAGAGAGAGAAAGTCATGAGAGTATACTAGAACACACAGCTGGGTTTTGAGGTCTCTGAAACGTCTCATTTACACCTGATGAGAGAACCACCGTCATCTCTCTCGGTCAGGCTAAGAGGCCACGGGAAGTCTTCCTGANGTATTGATATGTAAGAAATTGAAACATCTGTATAGCCTGGGGGTAAGGGAAGGATATATCCCATTATGCAGCTGCATCTGGGGAGGGGTTTTAGGAAAGGCTCAAATTATGGGCAGGAAGTTACTTAACAGATAAGAGGTGAAGAGAGAAGTCTTAATGTCTGTGGCACTTTGGAAAAGATTTGGAAGTGTGGGGTGGATAATATGCCCAAGTCAGCAGATGGAGAGGGAGCTGGAGGCAGGAGAAATCTGTCAGCTGTTGTACCAATGGGGTAATATTTGTGAAATATGGATTCTTGTTCATGATTCTTGCCGTGGAAAGATCTGGAAATGTGGAAACAGGAGAAATCTTACTGCTTGCCCTGGAGGTTATAGGGCAAAGGTATTGTACAGAAGTATAAAGGAAGAGGTAAGGTTAGAGAAACTCATGAGGACTTGACCCCAAAGGAGAGTCAGAAAGCAAGGATAAATAGGGTCTCTACTAAGCACAAAACACACCGATTGAAAAAGAAGAAAAACACATGCAGCCACTAACCACATCCCTAGGGTGAGTGTTTCTGTCCAGGTCAGGGCTTTGCCCAGCTCACAGATTCTACCAAGAATTGGTTGTGTTGCATCGCAAAGACTTTGTGGAAAACAGAATGTGATTTTGGAAGGTCTTATTTTCTTTAGTCTGGGAACAGTATGCAGACTGAAGCCAAACTGAAAAGGTTCAAGAAGTGGTAGTTAATACAAGATGTTTTGTTTACTAAGAGCATTTAATTAAATATATTAATAATTCAACTAGCAGCAGTAAGGAATATTTATCTTTCCCTTTAAGAATTAACATATTTTACTAGTTAGTATGTTCTATTCTGCTTAAGTAGATGAATTATATACTTTGAAAAGTCAGCCTCATGCATTTCATCTTGATATATCCAGAAACGGATGGAACAAGCCAAGATTAGATAAAAATCCAAGAAAATTTGCATTGTAATGGGTTTTATTTTGGTTGTTATGACCATTTTTCTCGTTCTATTTTCTTGATATTTCTGTGTTTTTCACACTCAGCCTTCCCTCTTTCGCCATTCAGCCCATTCCTTTGCAGTACCTTTGAATGCAGTCTCACTTTGATTTCCCTGTAGACATCAGGTATGAGAGCATGATCAACACCATGCTGAAGGACCTCTTTGAGCTGCTGGTAGCATGTGTAGCCAAGCCCACAGAAACCATCTCCCGAGTAGGCTGCTCCTGTATTCGGTGAGAAAAAGGTTTCCTGACTCTCTATAGTTTTTATTATGAAGTCCAGGGAAATTAAATTCTTTTGTGGTAGCAATCTACTTTTTATAAATAAAAATGACTATGCTACTAAATCATTTCATTCAATTGGCAAATATATATTGTGGAAGTCATTAAACAGGGTGCTCTATTGCCCAGAAAGTGATGTGACCAAGGTACCTACCCTTAGGGAGCACATAACCTGTTCTAAAGGACAGAACAGGCAGAGTCATGGGGAGAGTGATGACAGTGAGGGGGAACTAGAAAGGCAATGAAAGGACAAGAAGCCTGGGGAGCAAGGCGGTTGGCAGGAGCTTTTCGTGGTAATGATACTTGGTCAGCGCTCCCAAGGTGGGTAAGCTTCTGATAGGTGGTGATTTTGTAAGCAGAGGAATAGCATGAAAAAATACATAGAGATAAGAATTACAAATGACAAGGGGGTTTTGTTTTGCTGTGTGTAGAGGAGCAGTGGAAAACGGGGCTAGAATGGGGAAATTAGTATAGAATATATATATAGTCTTGCATGCGAACCTAAAGTTTAAACATTGGCTTGTTTGTAATGGGGGTCCATTTTTATATCCAGTGGGTTAGGAAATAGTGGGACAATGGCATACCAGATGGGCAGAGAGCCCAAAACACAAAGACAAAGTCTTATAGGGAAACTGTAGACTAAATCTAGGCGCTCGCTGGGAAGGGCCTACCTTTTGTGACATTAAAATGGCTGAATGCAAGAGTTGTTCCTCCCGGCAGGTACGTCCTCGTGACAGCGGGCCCCGTGTTCACAGAGGAGATGTGGAGGCTGGCCTGCTGTGCCCTGCAGGACGCCTTCTCGGCCACGCTCAAGCCGGTGAAGGTGAGCCACTCAGGAGAGAGCAGGGCGCCTGCCTCCTAGGAGGCGGTCTCACTGGGTGAGAACGAGGCAGACATATCAGACTCTGTGACAGTGTCAGATACACGACAGGGCCTGGAGCCGTGCGCACCCAGCAAATGACCANCTGGGAAGGGCCTACCTTTTGTGACATTAAAATGGCTGAATGCAAGAGTTGTTCCTCCCGGCAGGTACGTCCTCGTGACAGCGGGCCCCGTGTTCACAGAGGAGATGTGGAGGCTGGCCTGCTGTGCCCTGCAGGACGCCTTCTCGGCCACGCTCAAGCCGGTGAAGGTGAGCCACTCAGGAGAGAGCAGGGCGCCTGCCTCCTAGGAGGCGGTCTCACTGGGTGAGAACGAGGCAGACATATCAGACTCTGTGACAGTGTCAGATACACGACAGGGCCTGGAGCCGTGCGCACCCAGCAAATGACCACTGTGTTGCTCCCTAGGACCTGCTGGGCTGCTTCCACAGTGGCACCGAGAGCTTCAGCGGGGAAGGCTGCCAAGTGAGGGTGGCCGCCCCGTCCTCCTCCCCAAGTGCCGAGGCCGAGTACTGGCGCATCCGAGCCATGGCTCAGCAGGTAAGGGTGGGGGCTTTTGATCTCAGGAAGCTTGAGATGCTGTTGGAGGTCCTTCTGGAAGGCTGTGCATCACCAAACTGCCTTTATTTCCCTTGGGGACATAAACCTCCCGGCTCTGACCTCTGAGCAGTGCTGACCTTTACTAGAAACAACTTGAACCCAATCAACAGCATTAAGGTCCTCTCACCGTCTCTAGCTTGTTACATCCTCCAGAGTCCTGATCACATGGAGTCCTTCTCCACCTGGACACTGCACCCTCCTTTTAAATATTTACTGCAGTTTTGTTGTTAATCCTCAACTATGAGTGCTTAAGTTAGGATGGCAAACTTGTCTGTTTTCCCATAAGGAGCATAGAGCTTAACATTTACAAGTTGCTTAATAAATCTGAGTTGAATGTTAACAACTCAGTAAAATTAAAATGTACTTGTCCATGCAGGAATCACCAAGTACCAGTGACTTTTTCTTCCTAACACATGGCAGAATTCATAAATATTGGTTGTAAGCCAAGCCAGGAGCAGAGAATATATTCTGTATATTTTTCTTGGCAGTCCTGGGGCAGGGCAGATAGAAGGCACTTATTAAATGTTTGTTGGGTCAATGAATCACAGAAGGCCTTAGCTTTATCATGGGCCACAGATACATACTCAAAAACTTAACTGACTTGTCAATCTGCCTCTAAGAAACCCTGCATGGGGCTTTCATCAGTAGTGTACCTTAATTCATGTATATTAATAACAGTTCTATTCATAATAGAGGAAGAACAAAAATGAACTAAATTCCAAACCACTATTGATTGGCTAAATTCTGTCATGAATTAGCAACAGACATGTTTGAATTATGTTTTCCTGTGCAGAAGATAATTTACATATACAAGTGTTTAAAATATTAAGCAGTTCTTGTAAATGCATATGCACTGGGAAAATGGAGTGAGTTGGGGTTTATCTTCAAAAGTTCCCTTTCTCTACAAAATCTACTTAACTTCTTAAGAGAATCTCCCCTCAGCACATTGATAACCCAGGATGCCCTGACTATCAATCAGTGTAAAGAACTCAGTCACGTTCACATTGTCAGTGGAGCAGTCTCTTGTCAAATCTGTCTTCTCCTCAGCTCAGCTCAGCACATAGGACAAAACCCTCCCACCTTCAGCTTCGCTTTCATCTGCTGAGCACATCCCTCCCCTCAGGAGTGAGTCTGACCAGGAACCATAAGGGAAGGCAAGAGGGTGGGCCTCCAGAGGGGTGGTTTCTCCAAGTAGGAAACCATCCTGGCTGGCTAGGTGAGGAATTTTCCCATGTGCCTCCAACAGTCTTTTCAACCACATCCTACCACATAGCAAGAAAATGGAATCCTGTGCTGAAATAGATTATTAATGGAGAAGAGCAGCTAGTGAATCTTTCATTTCCTAATATTTCTTTCTTCTTCTGTCATAAACCTTCCTCCCGTATTCGCTCTTCAGATAACCCAATATGCAATTATGATAATGTAACAAAATTTGGGGCTTCCCTCATAGCTCAGTCGGTAAAGAATCTGCCTGCAATGCAGGAGACACGGTTTCAATTCCTGGGGCCAGAAGATCCCCCGGAGAAGGAAATGGCAACCCACTCTAGTATTCTTGCCTGGAAAATCCTATGGACAGAGGAGCCTGGCGGGCTACAGTCCATGGGGTCACAAGAGTTGGACATGACTTAGTGACTAAACCACCACCAACAAAATTTGGAAAGAGAAAATTCTTTAAAAACACTCATTTTCAAAGGTAAGTCATGAAAGTGGATTAAATAACATCAAAAGAAATCATTTAGATCAGAATCCAAGCAGTGGTTACTATTTCCTAAGTCACTTCTCCCAGTGTCTAATAGAATAACATGGCCACATCACTGTCCTGAAAGGAGAGGTCCCAATTAAGTTCCCATTCCTGCATAGGACAGATGTACCAAACAGAGCTCTAAACCAGAGAAGATCTCTCGCAAACATAGCCCCTTTTTATTTACTCTTAATTAATATTAAATGTCAGTCCTTGCTGTTTGGAATGTAATGACTTGTCACATATGTGGTAGAAGCAGCAGTGTTATTACTATTATGCCAGCAGCTAACATTTACTGGATATTTACTCTCTAGTGCTCTGCATGTGTTAATAGACATATTAATTCATTTAATTCAACAAACATACCAAGTAGGAAACCATCACTGACCTCATTTTAGAGGTGAGAAATTGAGGAGAAAGAGGACGTCTCTGGCCGAGGGTCATCCATCCAGCTGATCCCGGTAGAGGCAGGTCAAGGAGCGTGGCTCTCTGAACTGGACCTTTCTCCACCTGTGCAGGTATTTATGTTGGATACCCAGTGCTCACCAAAGACTCCAAACAACTTCGATCATGCTCAGTCCTGTCAGCTCATTATTGAACTGCCTCCTGATGAGAAGCCTAATGGACACACCAAGAAAAGGTAAGCAGCTTAAACTTCAACAGGGAGCGCACACACCATCAGGAAAGTTCATTTATCCCCGGCTCTTGTTCACTGTAATTCAGTCTTCAGCCAAGAATGCTGAACACAACTGTGGAATCACTTAGCAAAGGTTTGCATACAAAACTGTTAANATGGACACACCAAGAAAAGGTAAGCAGCTTAAACTTCAACAGGGAGCGCACACACCATCAGGAAAGTTCATTTATCCCCGGCTCTTGTTCACTGTAATTCAGTCTTCAGCCAAGAATGCTGAACACAACTGTGGAATCACTTAGCAAAGGTTTGCATACAAAACTGTTAACTTCCCACATTTCACATGTCTTAGCTTGCTAGGACTGCCATAACAAAGTACCGGGTAGCTTAAACAATAGAAATTTCGTTTCCCACAGTTCTGGTCTCTTTGGAGGCCTCCCTCCTTGACTTCGAGATGAATGCCTGCTCCCTGTGCCTTCCCGTGGTCTCTCCTCTGTGTCTGTGTCCAGATTTCCTCTTCCTATAAGGACACCAGTCATTTGGATTAGGGTCCATACTAATGCCCTCCGTTTAACCTAACTGCTTCTTTAAAGATCCTTTTTCCAAGTACAGGTTTTGTGATGTTAGGACTTCTGTGAATTGGGGGAAGATACAACTCAGTGTATCTATAGCATCATACATATTATAATCCTTTTTTCCCCTTTGCTCTTTGTGGCTGTTTTTTTTAATAGTCCTTTTTAAAAAAGTAATTTGAGGCCTGATCCATACTATTTCAATGAGAAATATTTCTCATGAGCAACACAGTTGTTAGGATAGAGAAAGATCTGTGTGTGCCACAAGAAACTTGCCTTTTTAAATACCGTCATCCTGCCTAAAAACCATTGTTCCTAGAGTTCAGGATGAACCCAGTGACTGAAAGTTTCCATTTTTAAACTTCTGACACACTAATCCACCTGTGCACGAGGAAACATTCAGGGAGACTGCGGAGCAGGGGACCCAAAATCAAATCCAGGTCTGGCTGAGTGCAGTACCTGTATCCTTTCCCATTTAAGGGAAGTGTGTGATTTTTTTTCAAAAGTTACAGCAGTTAATATAGCAGTTTGATTAATACACCTCATTTGGGTAAAATTTCTAGGTACTGATTTTTCAGTCAAGCATGTATGGTACGTACAAAAGACGATGCGGAAGGTTCATGAGTTATAGACCATGATGAAAAGTGAGATAACTCATGCACCTCCCCTGAACTTCAGACGTAGAACTTTGCCAATATCGCATGTGTTCCTCCCGATTTTGTGCCTGCTTCCCTCCATTGCAGGTCACTGTTCTACATACCAATGGCTGTACACTCCTTTCCACATCTTTAGGCTTCAATCTACTTTTTAAATTTAGTTCTTTTTTTATATTTCTAGTCCCTTCAGTCAATTATTCCTGCTAAAATAATTTTTGAAGTAGGAGAAAAAGTAGAGAAAGGAATAAGCTGAATTCACATTATGAATAAAACATAGAAAAAAACAGGATCACCTAATATTGCTGTGTTATTGGTTTAAAGGCTTTAATGGGTTAAGATTTAATAGACAATTACCCCCTCAATGAAATTTCAGCAAAACAGGAAAAGCGTATTAAATTCTTCAGTAGAGACCACTATGCCTAAAAACATTCTCTAAAATTCTTTGAATAGTTTGCGTTGTTGGACTGGACTCACTCACAGGGGCAATTCTTAACATAGAAGGTAGTAAACAATGAGTTAGATGTAAGAAAAGTTTGTGTATCTGATGGTTAGGTGCCTCCTAAAGAGGTCCACATCGAAATCACCCATGAGAGGGAAAAAAATAGACAAACTAAAACCAGATTGTAACATTTTTAAGAGAAATTTGGGTTTCGTTTTTAAGTCATTTTGACACTGACAACCCCATGACATTTAAATAAGCCCCATAATCTTAATGTAAGCTTTATGATGTACTTTTACCTGTGAATGTGTTTATCTCTGTTTTAAGTCAGCCGCTTGTTAAGCAGTTCACTCCGAATTACCCTGTCTGGAGGTTTGCTTGCCTGTACACCTTGCATCAGAAGCAGGATGGGAAGGTGTTAAGTTTCTCCACCTCAAGGTTCCCGTCATAAAGGGTGTGCTGGAGAAAAATTACCTGTTGATGTTTGTTTGCTCCAGATCTGTCTTGTCTCCTGTCAGCATAGATGATGATGTAAAGAGCTATTTCACTGTTTGTTTCAGTACTTTTCTGAAAGTTTGATCTCTTCAGTATTACTGCTTCTTCCCCATTGCTTTCTTATTGCTGCATTATGTGGCTTAAACCTAAGGGGAATTCTCTGTCCTTTTTAACATGTTCAGTTAGAAATTTATGTCTTAAAGCATCAAAGGAAATACCTTGGTTGACAGGATGCTTTGACAGGGCTTTGATCAACTCTCTCTTTAGGCATTTGCTGGTAAAGGGCTTTGCATTTCTCGGGTAATAGGCAGTATTCTCCTGAGCTAGGCTGCTTATACCTTCAGAAATCACACACACACACACTCCCTGGGTATGCGTCTCACTTCAGGAGTCCAGGCTGCCAGTGGAAAGGGGCTGAAGTGTGGGAGCCATTGCTCCTGGAGACTGTTTCCTCCGGGTGCCTACACGCAGCACTAACCTGGTTTTTCTTATTTTGTTTGAGCGTTTCTCTCACCATATACTTGCCCTGGAACAAGAAGATGAATAAGGCACTGCCTTGTGCCTTGAAGATTTATGGGGCAGTGGGGAGGCCAGATAAGTGACAGGATTTCCCTTCTTAGGGTCCTATAGTTGCACACCTGAGCACTAGATGAACCTGGTGGCTTTCACAGCTGCTTCTTCAGAAGAGTACATATTCAGGTCTCCTGACAACTTCCCAAAAGTTACTTCTGTGGCAGGGAAGTTGAGAGGAATTGGAGAATTATTTTTTAATGGATTCAGAGTTTGTTTGAGATGATGAAAAATGATGTGGAAATAGATAGTGGTGATGATTATACAACATTGTGTGTGTACTTACTGCCCATGAATTGAACTTTTAAAAATAGTTAAAATAGTAACTTTAGGTTATATACATTTTACCACAAAAAAAGTTGCCTAAGTGATTTGTTAGAAGGGATTATGTGAGTTCTTTGAACTTACTCCATTTTTGCTGAAAGTACAATGTTGTCTCTGAGATACCACTATGCAAAGGGCAAAGTCAGCCTTTCAAAAATGTATGGGAGGGTTTTTTTTTTCTTCTCTGCTAGTTAAAATATTTTTCCTGCTAGTTATAAAAGTAATTTTTAAATTCATGGTCTAAAAAACAATGGCACAAATGAACTTATTTACAAAACAGGAAGAGTCTCAGATGTAGAAAACAAACTTATGGTTACTGGGGGGGAGGTATAAATGGGGAGATTGGTGTTAACATATACACACTACTGTATAGCACAACTCAATATTCTAATGACCTATGTGGAAAAAGAATGCTTAAATCCACTCTTTTTTAGATATATATAACTGATGCACTTGGCTATACACCTGAAACCAACACAACATTATAAATCAGCTGTACTCCAATAAAACTTTAAAGCAAAAAATATGAACAGATTTATAGTATGAATGAGTTAGAATTTTGTCTTTATCCAGTTATGAGAATTAGTTTGCAACATGATCTAAGCTATTTTCATGACATTCTAAGAGCAATGAAAAGAATGAGAAACCATAAACCCAAAGCCATTGATGAATTAAAATATTTTCTTAGTACAAGAATCCAACCAAACAAAAGGGGCTGAATCACCAACTATTTGAGCATTTCACTTGTAATGTCGCTTTATCAGGTCTTTGCCCTGATTAGGAAATTGTCATGACTGGTGAGTTGCATCTGCTTTTTAACCAGGAGATCTGATCCAATATCTAGAATATTCACTCTCTCCCACTTTATGTGCCCACAGAGTCCCACGTCATTGCTGACAGAAACGGATGCAAGGAAGGAGTTAGCCTGTTCTGAGCGAATGCTTTCTCTTCTAGGTTGGCTTTAGAATGCTGCAAATTAAATTATCAATTTCTTTCTTTGAAAATGTTAGCCCTATAATACTTCTAAAGGTAAACCTTCTCAATGCTTGGATCTCTTCTGTCACACACTGGAAGAAATAAAGCTTTTATACGTATGTATCTAAAGCATGAACATTTTTGGTCCTGGAAAACTGGTTTGGTACCTACAAACCAACTTCAATAAGATTCTAAAACTTTGGGTTTAAAGATGGCAGAGCAGAAGGATGTGAGCTTACCTCTTCTTCCAGAAACCCAAATCACTTGCACTAACTGTGCACTAACTTGCACTAACCCCAAGCACTAACTGCTGAATAATCATGGACATTAAAAAAACACAGCCTGCCAAGAAAGATACCCTGTGTCCAAAGACAAGCCACAAGAAGACAGTAGGAGGGACACAATCATGATAAAATCAAATCCCATACACACCAGGTGGGCGACCCACAAACTGGAATGGAAAACAGTTATACCATAGAAGTTCTCCCACAGGAGTAAAAGTTCTGAGCCCTACATCAGGCTCCCCAGCTTGGGGGTCTGGCAACAGGAAGATGAGCTAATGAGGCCCCAGAGAATCTGGCCTTGAAAACAAGTGGGATTTGACTGTAGGAATTCCACTCTCAGAGAGTGCACACAGGGCCTCAAGTGGATAGCAACCAGAGGGAAAAAGCAATGACCTCCTAAGAGAGAGGGCCACACTTACCTATTGGAGCATCTCCTGTGAAGGCAGTCGAGGGACAGGTGTGGCTCGACGTGAACACTTGTGGCAGTCATTCTGGGGGAGTACTTGTTGGTGCGAGCCCTTGAGGAAGAATCCAGCTTAGCAGCAAATGCTGAAGGAACTTCTGTAGGCAGAAAAGGCCACAACTAGGAATAAGAAAATTACGAATGGAAAAGTTCACGGGTCAAGGCAAACATGCAATAAACGTAGGAACTCATCCACACACAAATATGATATCGAAGTCAGCAGTCATGAGAACAGGAGAGCACAAATGCAAGATAACTGGAAATGCATTCCAAATTAAAACACCAGCAAGGACTTCCTGATGAATCTGCCTGCCAGTGCAGGGGACACAGGTTCGATCCCTGGTGTGGGAGGATTCCAGATGCCATGGAGATACTGGACTCATGTTCCACACCTGCCCACCTAGAGCCTGTGCTCTGCAACAAGAGAAGCCACCTCAGTGAGAAGCCCATGCACTGTGACTAGAGAGCAGCCGTAGATCACTGAAACTAGAGAAAGCCTGCACAAAGCAAGAAAGACCCAGCATAGAAGTAAATAAATTAACATTTAAAAAAAACACCAGCAATTTAAAACAATCCTATTTAGGTATAGACTGTTACAGTATCAAAACTTCATGATAACTGCAAACCAAAAATCTACAGTAGATACACTCACAAAAAAGAAAAAGAAATCCAAATACAATACTAAATTAAATGATCAAATCACAAGAGGCCAAAAGAGGAAAGAAAAAAGATCTATAAAAACAAATCCAAAACAATTAATGAAATGGCACTAAGAACATACACATGTGTGAGTACTAAGTCACTTCAGTGGTGTCCAACTCTTTGTGACCCAGTGGACTGCAGCCTGCCAGGCTCTTCTGTCCATAGGTTTCTCCAGGCAAGAATACTGGAATGGGTTGCCATGCCGTCCTCCAGAGGATCTCCCCAACCCGGGGATCAAACCCGCATCTCCTGCATCTCAGGAGGATTCTTTACCGCTAAGCCACTGGGAAGCCTCAGAATATACATATAACTACCTTAAATGTTCCAACCAAAAGACATAGTCTAGTTGAATGGATACAAAAACGAAGCTTGTACACATGCTGTCTACAAGAGAGCCATTTCAGATCTAGGGACACATACAGACTGAAAGTGAGGGAATAGAATAAGGTATTCCACGCAGATGGACGTCAAAAGAAAGCTGGAGTAGAAATATTCATATCAAACAAAATACTTTAAAATAAGGACTATTACAAGAGACAAATAAGGATACTACATAATGACCAGCAGATCAATGAAGAAGATCTAACAATTGTAAATATATATTCACGCAACAGAGGAGCTATACAACACACTATCACATCCTGACTGTACTTTCAGAGGCTATCCCTGAACAAAATAAAATCATGCTTTTGGAGAAAGAAATACTGTGGAATTTTGCAATTAGCTATTTCTTGGAATTCCCTAGATAAGTAGCATAATACAGGTTGTAAGCTCTTGAGCCTGTCTTAGTGAAATAAAGTCTTCATTCATAGATAGGCAGGAAAAAGTGAAACTGAGGAAAAGAAATGAACTCAAAGGTCCAAGCATAATGTTAATTATAATTTTTCTATTAAAAATTCCTCAGCCAATACTTTAAAAATAATAAAAGGCTTGGGTTTAAGGGAAAATGCCAAAGGGTAGGCTAAAGGCCAATTAAAATTAGTATATGTGTGCGCTTAGTTGCTCAATCATGTCCAACTCTTTGTGATCCCATGGACTGTAGCCCATCTGTCTATGGAATTCTCCAGCCAACAATACTGGAGTGGGTTACCATTTTCTCCTTCAGGGCTTCTGGACCCAGGGATCAAACCCACGGCTCTTCCATCTCCTGAATTGGCAGTCAGATTCTTTACCACTGGCGCCACCTGGGAAGCCTAAAATTAATATAACTCAACAGAAATTGTTGTTTTCTTGATTTGTTTACTACTCATAACTACAAAAGAAAACAGGTTATATACTGTAATTGTGCCTGTGTTAAAAAGTTTTTATAAAATCGCTCTGTTTCCCAAGGCTTGTTGACAATTGTTAACTCAGTATCATAACATTAATTCTGTAGCTCCTAGAATTTTTTTGGTCAGGAATTCCATTATTTATGATTAAAGTTGTCATCCTGTAATGTCATCCAAAAAATTTGTGCTTTTTGAAGAAATACATTAAAATACAAGTAGTTGTAATCTTGTCTAGTCATTCTGGTTTTGCTTTAAGGTAACTCATAAGGCAGCAGGCTGTTAACCAATGCTTTTTTTTTTTCTTTCACTTGAAGTGTTTCTTTCAGGGAAATTGTGGTGAGTTTACTATCCCATCAAGTATTACTCCAGAACTTATATGATATCTTATTAGAAGAGTTTGTCAAAGGCCCCTCTCCTGGGGAGGAGAAGATCCAAGGGCCAGAAACCAAGCTGGCTGGCTTCCTCAGATACATCTCCATGCAGAACCTGGCCGTCATCTTTGACCTCCTGCTGGACTCCTACAGGACTGCCAGAGAGTTTGACACCAGCCCAGGGCTTAAGTGCCTGCTGAAGAAAGTGTCTGGCATAGGGGGCGCTGCCAACCTCTACCGCCAGTCTGCCATGAGTTTCAACATTTATTTCCACGCGCTGGTCTGTGCTGTTCTTAGCAACCAAGAAACCATCACTGCTGAGCAAGTGAAGAAGGTCCTCTTTGAGGACGACGAGAGGAGCACAGATTCGTCCCAGCAGTGTTCATCGGAAGATGAAGACATTTTCGAGGAGACCGCCCAGGTGAGCCCCCCGAGAGGCAAAGAGAAGAGGCAGTGGAGGGCTCGGATGCCCTCGCTCAGCGTCCAGCCCGTCAGCAACGCGGACTGGGTGTGGCTGGTCAAGAGGCTTCACAAGCTGTGCATGGAGCTGTGCAACAACTACATCCAGATGCACCTGGACCTGGAAAACAGTATGGAGGAGGCCCCAGTCTTCAAGAGCGACCCTTTCTTCATCCTCCCCTCCTTCCAGTCAGAGTCCTCCACCCCGTCCACTGGGGGCTTCTCAGGGAAAGACACGCCTTCCGAGGATGACCGCAGTCAGACCCGGGATCACACGGGCGAGCCTCTGAGCCTGAGGGGGACCAGCGGGGAGCTGCTGCTGCTGCCGCCCCCGAGCCCCAAGGTGGAGAAGAAGGATCCCAGCCGCAAGAAGGAGTGGTGGGAGAACGCGGGCAACAGAATCTATACCATGGCAGCCGACAAGACCATCTCAAAGCTGATGACCGAGTACAAGAAGAGGAAACAGCAGCACAACCTGCCCGTCTTCCCCAAAGAGATGAAGGTGGAGAAGAAGGGAGAGGCGCTGGGCGCCAGGGGCCAAGGCTCCCCGCTGCTCCAGCGGCCCCAGCACCTGATGGACCAGGGGCAGATGCGGCACTCTTTCAGCGCCGGCCCTGAACTGCTGCGCCAGGAGAAGAGGCCCCGCTCCGGCTCCACCGGCAGCTCCCGGAGTGTCTCCGCGAGGGACGCAGAAGCCCAGATCCAGGTGGGTCCCTGCTCACCAGAGGATGCAAAGGGCTGCGCCCGGCTATGCAGGAGGGTGGCTGGGTACCAGGGATCCATCTGTCCCCACTCCAGGAGTACTCAGACACGTCCTGAGCCTCCAAGATATAGGATCCATCAGTATATCCTTGTGAAACGGAAATCTTACTCTCAGATAATTTCAGAAATTATTTTTATGGGTTATAACAGATACTATCCAGAATTAGGACCCCTTCTCCCTACCCGCCCCCCGCCCCCACCCGGGCTGTGTAAATAAGATGACTCCAAAGCTTAGAAAATGAATGGACTTTAACTGTCATTGAGTCCTGAGTTTCTCCTTTGAAGTTAGCACTGAAGCAATTCTCTAGTTGGGAAAACTTACATAAATGGAAAAGGCAAAGTGTCTATTATGTGGTTATTCCAATGAATTGTTGTTCTGGCCCATTCTGAGCACAAAATTCTCATTCTTCAGAGTATTCCTATTCCTTTATATATTTAATAATTGTAATTCTACGGTACATCCCCAAAATGAGCTTGAGAAGTAAAGAATAATGGCACCATTTTGTTCAATTTAAGAAAAGAGGGAATGGGAAAAGAGAAATAGAGGAATCTAGACTCATCCAGGACCCTTTAGAAATAATTTGGATGTTTATCTTAAATTGTAGATTTCTGTTGCAGGTACAATAAATTAGGAGCAATTGGGCAGGACTCTGTAAGCCTATACAGGAGTGTTTTCTCATAATGAACATAAATTTGAAATTATTATGTATCTTGCAAGCTACTTTTTTGCACTGATGTATCTTGGACATAGAACTTAAACTTCTTAATTCAGAATCCACAAAAATTATCTTAGACAAAATTTGATAAAGTATCTAGATTGAGATGTAAAGTTATTCTTTAACAGATGACCTTTTTGACAAACAAATGTTAGTTTCTTTTTCATGTCTTAGAGATTTGCTTATAATTTTAGATGCTATGCTATGCCTGCATGCTATAGTCATGTTTGACTCTCTGTGACCTTTTGGACTGTAGCCCACCAGGATTCTCTGTCCATAGGCAAGAATGCTAGAGCAGGGTGCCATTTCTTTTTCCAAGGGACCTTCCCGACCCAGGAATTGAACCCGCATCTCCTGTGTCTCCTGCATTGTAGGAGGATTCTTTATCTGCTGAGCCATTGGGGAAGCCCCATAATTTTAGAAGTTATCCTAAATTAAGGCAAAAAGTGAAAGTGTTAGTCACATAGTCATGTCTGACTCTTTGCAACCCCATGAACTGTAGCCCACCAGTCTCCTCTGTCCATGGATTCTCCTGGCCAGAATACTGGATTGGGTTGCCATTCCCTTCTCCAGGGAACCTTCCTGACGCAGGGGTCAAACCTGGGTCTCCTGCATTGCCATCTCCTCTTTACCATCTGAGCTACCAGGGAAGACCTCTTCCAAGTTTTCTAGGTGTTACAGAGACTGTTGATTAAGACTTATGGCCTATGAAACTCTCATAAGAAGGCAAGAGATTTTTTAAACATCTGAAGAATAAGAATTTTGTACTTTGTAAAAATTGAAAATAAGATATTTCCTAATGTTAGAGGAGTCTCTGCTACCCTTTATATATATGAACTTAAACTTAAGCTGACATTTTATTATAAACACATTAAAGACTAACTTACTGAAGCCAGAAGCCTGAGAAAACTTGATTTGCAGATTAGCCACACTCAAGTGTACAAATGAAACCACTGGAGAAAACTGCTCATTCTCTTAATTCTTTTCTCTTAGGCATGGACCAACATGGTGCTAACAGTCCTCAATCAGATTCAGATCCTCCCAGACCAGACCTTCACAGCCCTCCAGCCAGCAGTGTTCCCGTGTATCAGCCAGCTCACCTGTCACGTGACTGACATCAGAGTTCGCCAGGCTGTGAGAGAATGGCTCGGCAGAGTGGGCCGTGTCTATGACATCATTATGTAGAAGACCCACCTTCCAGGCCCAAGGAAAAATGCTAGGAGGGCTCAGAGTATGTCTGCCAATCCAACTGATAGCATTTTCCCCACCACCAGCCCCAGTGTCTTAGAGAACACCCAGTCTGTCCCTAACTAATCAGCACTGGGGCTATTCTGGATACTAAGATTATACGTGGATGACACAAGTGATACTCTAATTTTGCAGAGCATTTCCGAAGAGTCTACACTCCTTGACTCATTTCTAAATTTTATTTCCCAATGCATTTGCCTGTACTGTTATCCCCAAATGGGTCACTTTAAGGACCACTCCTGTGAAAACACTACATTGATCCACTGATTCATTATTTTAAAAAATGCAATAGCTAAAGAAATATCTGGTGGTAAATCAAGCTGATGTACATGCAGACATCTCATATCAGACAGGATTAATTGGAGCAAGATATATATTATGATTATGAGTTCGGCAGGGAAGAAACAGAAAAATGTATTCTTGGGTGTCCTAATCAAGAAAGGGAAGATTCACTTCCTCTGTAAAATATTCCAGAATATTTCAAAATTGTTCCTAAGTTGTCAAGATTTTCTGGTTGGTATTCGCCAACTTCATGTAAGGTACTATTGTGCCTTCATGTCCCTGCTTCTAAAGGAAGAAAGTTCTTTCCTGGCAGGGTTTTAAGCCTGTGGCATGGAAACCTTTGATGCATAGTACCCAGTGGTATTGGCTGATACAGTGCCAAATGNTGGCTGGGTACCAGGGATCCATCTGTCCCCACTCCAGGAGTACTCAGACACGTCCTGAGCCTCCAAGATATAGGATCCATCAGTATATCCTTGTGAAACGGAAATCTTACTCTCAGATAATTTCAGAAATTATTTTTATGGGTTATAACAGATACTATCCAGAATTAGGACCCCTTCTCCCTACCCGCCCCCCGCCCCCACCCGGGCTGTGTAAATAAGATGACTCCAAAGCTTAGAAAATGAATGGACTTTAACTGTCATTGAGTCCTGAGTTTCTCCTTTGAAGTTAGCACTGAAGCAATTCTCTAGTTGGGAAAACTTATATAAATGGAAAAGGCAAAGTGTATATTATGTGGTTATTCCAATGAATTGTTGTTCTAGCCCATTCTGAGCACAAAATTCTCATTCTTCAGAGTATTCCTATTCCTTTATATATTTAATAATTGTAATTCTACGGTACATCCCCAAAATGAGCTTGAGAAGTAAAGAATAATGGCACCATTTTGTTCAATTTAAGAAAAGAGGGAATGGGAAAAGAGAAATAGAGGAATCTAGACTCATCCAGGACCCTTTAGAAATAATTTGGATGTTTATCTTAAATTGTAGATTTCTGTTGCAGGTACAATAAATTAGGAGCAACTGGGCAGGACTCTGTAAGCCTATACAGGAGTGTTTTCTCATAATGAACAAAAATTTGAAATTATTATGTATCTTGCCAGCTACTTTTTTGCACTGATGTATCTTGGACATAGAACTTAAACTTCTTAATTCAGAATCCACAAAAATTATCTTAGACAAAATTTGATAAAGTATCTAGATTGAGATGTAAAGTTATTCTTTAACAGATGACCTTTTTGACAAACAAATGTTAGTTTCTTTTTCATGTCTTAGAGATTTGCTTATAATTTTAGATGCTATGCTATGCCTGCATGCTATAGTCATGTTTGACTCTCTGTGACCTTTTGGACTGTAGCCCACCAGGATTCTCTGTCCATAGGCAAGAATGCTAGAGCAGGGTGCCATTTCTTTTTCCAAGGGACCTTCCCGACCCAGGAATTGAACCCGCATCTCCTGTGTCTCCTGCTTTGTAGGAGGATTCTTTATCTGCTGAGCCATTGGGGAAGCCCCATAATTTTAGAAGTTATCCTAAATTAAGGCAAAAAGTGAAAGTGTTAGTCACATAGTCATGTCTGACTCTTTGCAACCCCATGAACTGTAGCCCACCAGTCTCCTCTGTCCATGGATTCTCCTGGCCAGAATACTGGATTGGGTTGCCATTCCCTTCTCCAGGGAACCTTCCTGACGCAGGGGTCAAACCTGGGTCTCCTGCATTGCCATCTCCTCTTTACCATCTGAGCTACCAGGGAAGACCTCTTCCAAGTTTTCTAGGTGTTACAGAGACTGTTGATTAAGACTTATGGCCTATGAAACTCTCATAAGAAGGCAAGAGATTTTTTAAACATCTGAAGAATAAGAATTTTGTACTTTGTAAAAATTGAAAATAAGATATTTCCTAATGTTAGAGGAGTCTCTGCTACCCTTTATATATATGAACTTAAACTTAAGCTGACATTTTATTATAAACACATTAAAGACTAACTTACTGAAGCCAGAAGCCTGAGAAAACTTGATTTGCAGATTAGCCACACTCAAGTGTACAAATGAAACCACTGGAGAAAACTGCTCATTCTCTTAATTCTTTTCTCTTAGGCATGGACCAACATGGTGCTAACAGTCCTCAATCAGATTCAGATCCTCCCAGACCAGACCTTCACAGCCCTCCAGCCAGCAGTGTTCCCGTGTATCAGCCAGCTCACCTGTCACGTGACTGACATCAGAGTTCGCCAGGCTGTGAGAGAATGGCTCGGCAGAGTGGGCCGTGTCTATGACATCATTATGTAGAAGACCCACCTTCCAGGCCCAAGGAAAAATGCTAGGAGGGCTCAGAGTATGTCTGCCAATCCAACTGATAGCATTTTCCCCACCACCAGCCCCAGTGTCTTAGAGAACACCCAGTCTGTCCCTAACTAATCAGCACTGGGGCTATTCTGGATACTAAGATTATACGTGGATGACACAAGTGATACTCTAATTTTGCAGAGCATTTCCGAAGAGTCTACACTCCTTGACTCATTTCTAAATTTTATTTCCCAATGCATTTGCCTGTACTGTTATCCCCAAATGGGTCACTTTAAGGACCACTCCTGTGAAAACACTACATTGATCCACTGATTCATTATTTTAAAAAATGCAATAGCTAAAGAAATATCTGGTGGTAAGTCAAGCTGATGTACATGCAGACATCTCATATCAGACAGGATTAATTGGAGCAAGATATATATTATGATTATGAGTTCGGCAGGGAAGAAACAGTTAGAAAAATGTATTCTTGGGTGTCCTAATCAAGAAAGGGAAGATTCGCTTCCTCTGTAAAATATTCCAGAATATTTCAAAGTTGTTCCTAAGTTGTCAAGATTTTCTGGTTGGTATTCGCCAACTTCATGTAAGGTACTGTTGTGCCTTCATGTCCCTGCTTCTAAAGGAAGAAAGTTCTTTCCTGGCAGGGTTTTAAGCCTGTGGCATGGAAACCTTTGATGCATAGTACCCAGTGGTATTGGCTGATACAGTGCCAAATGTCTTGACTGGCCACCCTGACAGTCCCACTAGTCTTTGCTTTTGCTCCAAAGGCAAGAAATGAAAAGGGAAAGAAAAAATGAGGCCTTAGTTCCTTGTTGCACAGACATTTCTATGCTCCACAATAATCTGAATATAAGGTATAATGTTTGGTTTTTAAGAAAACAAAACAACTCATTTTATATCAACATGTTTGGAAAAAAGGAACTCAAGAATTTGCCGTCCAGTGAGCTGACTTCTCAGGGAAGGGGGCAGGAAGTATAGGGGTAGGGAGACAGTTGGAAGGGGTGGGAAAAAAGATGATGAAACCATTTAAAATCTGAAAATATTAGACAACAGTCATAAGAAATTATAGTGTCATTCATATATGCTGTAGTCTCAAAATAAAACTACAGGAGAAAAGTCATAGAATGAAGTTTAGGAAATAAAGTTTTTCGATTTAAAATATTGCTCCTCTCTGGCAAATAGATTGGCCATCTGTTTGAAGCCTTTTTATTCAGGCCATTATTTTAAGCAGATATTTTTTTTCCTAATTATCACTAAATAGTTTGGAATCTTTGTCTTATTATTTATAGTGTATTTAATATTAAATTATAAAAGTGATTGCAATTCCTCAATCAAGCCTACTCATACACATTCTAAAAAGTTAGTTGCTAAGATATATGTCACAATTATCCCAGCTCCTAATAATTATTGAAAATTGAACATCTTATCCCTAAAGCATCAACTCTTCAGTGTGGAAGTAAGGATTTAAAACTGACAGCTTTATTCAGTGTTAGTATTTTTAAATTTTGTCTTCCATGGGAATATATAACTCTACACAAGGTTAAGAGGAAGACAGGGCTCCCTGATTTACTTAGGCATTCTAAAGTAGAAAACCTTATCATTCACTATGCCATCTAGAGATTACCGCAGAATTCAGAAGACATGTTTCCAGTTCCACAAAACACTCTTCGCCTTCAGTTTTTGCTCATGAGACAGTAATGCAGGTTTAGAGACAGATGAACAATTTGATTGTAACAGGCAATGAGTTGTTGGGATGGCAGTGAGTTGTGTCCTATACTTTTGACTTTGTATATTTTTTAAGTGGACTTCAAAGTTGGGTACTTTTTTTTTTTTTTTTTTTTTTAACGAAAGCCATACACCATGGTTGTTTTCTTTCTTTTGGTAGCTTAGCTAAGGTTCATTTCCCGGTGAACCTGTGAGTATTCCACAAGCTATGGAAGTGGGAGAGGAGCTTCAGCAAAGCGGAGTATTAGCATATTAATTACAAAACATTTATGACTAGCACTTTTTATAAAGTATAAAAGTTCTAAGGAAGTCAGTCTCAATTTGTGAATGTCATGTTCTAGAAGTTGTTAACTGCTTAGAAATCAGAATTTATTCTCTTATCACGGGATCCATGGCGAGGCTATGAAAACAAGTTGACCCCACACTGTATTCAAACTCTGCTCTAGTACCAGCTAATTACAGGTCCCAAGAATAAGAGATGAGAGAATGTACATCTGTTCTCTACCTACAATTTTGTTGAGGGTTTCAGTCCCTTCGCATCATCTTTTCTCTAGGCCACCCCTAGGCCTACAGTGGTCTTCAGCCCATCTCCATTCCTAACATGCACTGTGCACCACATCCATGTCAGATTTCAGCTGGAAAGTTAGCTAAGCCACAGTAATACTTTTCAGAGGTATTGGCAGTTTTCAAAAAGGACATTGCCTGATGCAAATAATCTCCAAAGAATAGTACTTCAGGTCATGGTGAAGTCAGTCAAATCTTCACAGGGAAAAAGAGATAATTAAAAACCCTTAGTTGAGTGGTCTCTCCCCAGAGTGCTCCTTCAGTCCATCACTCTTCCTGGTGTTCCTGCCTTTCCCCATCTCTTTCATCCCCTCCCATGGTCTCTGAAAGACCAAGGTCAAGACAAGCCTTTGTAGTTTCAACAGCTAGTACCATATATTTTCAGATCTAAGCAGAATAAGATTTTGCACCTGGCTTTTAATTGCCTGTATTTACTGCCCAAACTGTGTTATCCTATGGTTGAGATTTATTCTTTTTCTAATATTTTCATAAAGTGTTCATCTTTTCCAACTTGAAGAACTACCTGTAAAACTCAAGTGCAGAAGACTTCTTGACTGAACAGCCCAGCCAGTCACACCACACTCTACAACATATTTCTCCTTGCCATGGGAGATTTGAGGGAGGGCCAATAAATTGCTCACGGCATCTCTCCTACCTTGTGCATCTCCTGATCAGCTTTTACAGATGCTTAGGCTACCTCTTTCAGAGAAGGCAATGGCACCCCACTCCAATACTCTTGCCTGGAAAACCCCTGGACGGAGGAGCCTGGAAGGCTGCAGTCCATGGGGTCGCTGAGGGTCAGACACGACTCAGCAACTCCACATTCACTCTTCACTTTCATCCATTGGAGAAGGAAATGGCAACCCACTCCAGTACTCTTGCCTGGAGAATCCCAGGGACGAGGGAGCCTGGTGGGCTGCTGTCTATGGGGTCACACAGAGTCGGACACGACTGAAGCGACTTAGCAGCAGCAGCAGGCTGCCTCTTTCACCCTCGTGTCATCTCTCCCCTTATGATTATTTTTCTGCCTTCTCCATCAATACAAAACTAGGACACCTGTTTACCACTCTGAGGCTATTTGACTGACCAGCGCAGATGCTAACATATATCAGCTCAGACTAAATCCAACATGACAGTATGTTAACATAATTCCATAGTACCTTTAAATTGAAACTTCGTACAATGATCACTAGGCTTTGCTGTTGTTCTTATTGTTCTAAGGAGAGGGCTAATACAAAGTCAGCTGAGAAAGTCACACAGCCTTAACTATAAGAAGGTAATGCAATTATGTTAATAGACACTTTTGACTTCTCCAAATACATCACAGTATTGCTCATGTAAGAAAGTTTTCTCAGAAAGAAAAATGCATTCATGTTATCAGTCCCATCAAACCAAGCAAATGAAGAACTTTGTTTGGAGTTGATAAATAGTAGCAAGAGGTTACAAACAGCAGAGGCTGGGGAGATATCACTGAGTGCTTCTGAGACTGTGGACCTTAACCTAGATTACCATATTTAACTCCCACAAGAACACTGTGAAACAAGTATTGTAGTCCTCCTTTTTTCAGATGAGGATTCAGACCCAGAGAGGTTCAGAAAACTTGCCCAAGATAACTCATAAAGGGTAAAGTTGGTTGCAAAAGAGATGTTTCCGAATTCAAAGGCCAAAGCCTCTCTGCAACACCATGTCTAAGTGTGCAAACACTTCAGTGTTTCAGGAAATTAAACAGTTAAAATAAGCTGAAGATAGTTCGTTGATGTCCCTATCTACAGTGTTATAGAGATTTTTCAAATAGAATTTAAAAAAGAATAAGAGTGCTTAGGCATAGTAAGGTCATATATAATATAAAGAAACCAAATCTAAACTGAAATTTTAAAAACTCAACCAAATTAGGTGGAAATGATGGAATAATATAGTCCATGCCCAGATGTTATACAGAGAAACAGACAGTCTGTGTCTGGAGTGAAAGGATCTGTTGACCTTTTTCAATTACCATTTAATCACTCAGAATAAAGTGCCCTGTAGCCAACAGTGCCTCTCTACTTCCCTAGGAAGTATGTGGGACTAAATGGTAGGTCATCATCAAACTTTGGGAATATGCACAAAAAAATGACCGTTTTTCAAAATGCACATTCTTCGAAGAGGAAACAACTAGTCAGACAAGATAGCTTAAAGATTCAGGTACTGTGGGCATCAGGTCACTATCCATAGTAACATATACTGTAACACCTAAAGAGTCTGCTTGCTTTGTACATAAGGAAACAGGCAAAAGGAAAATCCAACATATTGCATTAAGTGGATGACAGAATTTACATCTGCTTGGGTACCATTTAGGGAGATTTAGTGTGGCCTTAAAAAGCAAACGACTATTTTTAAGCACTTTTTAATTGGATATATGAGCTTATTATATGGTAAGATGTATGAAACTGGGTAAAGAACTCATTTATAATTATGCCTCATCCCAAAAAAAATGTGTTCTCCTTGTTCATGAGTAGAGCAATCTAGAAAACTTTGTCTCTGTCTTTCTGTGAGATCCCTTTCCTCTGGCTATATTGTAATATATGTGTGTGATGTGGAAGTAACTAATAACTTAATCAAGATTTTTGATTAAAACACCATTTAGATTTCCAAAATACAATGATTACTTCAGGGAAGATAGACCAAAAAAAACAAAAAAAATCATCCCCTGAGATAATGTAAGAGAAACTTACTTGAGAACAATGCCTAATTTCCTTGTAAAGAGGGGCACTAATTAACTGAAGAAAAACACACCACTCGCACCATACAAAATCTTTCCCCTCTATCTTTGTATAATAATGCAAAGTGGGGGTTGGATGGGGTCGGGGTCCAGAAAGGAGAGACTAGCTGGCCATCTTACTGATAAAACTGCAATCAGCTTCTGCTGAATTCCATCCAGCTCTGGTCCTTCCAGCTGTTTTAACTACCAGGAGTTACTTGTACTGTTAATTCCTATCCTAAAGGTTCAAGCAGTGGTTGTCTAGTATCTTATGACTTTCCAACAGTAGTTGTCAAACTTTAGCACACGTCAGAATCAACTGGAGGGTTAAGACACAGATTCCTGGGCCCATGCCCAGAGTATCCAATTCAGTAGGCCTATGGATTTGCATTTTGCATTGATTTTCTGTTTCCAGTTGAGGCCAGTGCTGCTGATCTGGGGACCATACTTTGAGAACCAATGCCTGGAAAAAGTTTCTAACTACTCCCTTTAAGATCAGCCTAACTTATCAAGCACTAGAGAAAAACTGAACTTCCCCTTGGGCAGACAACTTGGATTCTCTACAGCATTCCTGTTCAATCTTCCCAGTTTCCAGGTTTATCATGCCAACAATTGATTTTTACAAGCTAGAAGACAATGAATGTATACGTTCTATGGAACAGTGAGATCAGTGTGAGTTTCTCGTCTTTGTATTTAGAAACATTAACTCTATGGACAACCTTTTGTATCACGTTGATTTTTTGACTTGTACTGAAGGTGATTTTAAAGTATGTAGTGTTTTCATTTCTTCTGTCCACACAGTTTTGATGAGATGTTTCCATGCTGATTCCATCATAACCTTGGCTCCTGGCTCTAGAAATGTTTGAGTAGTTGATCCCTTGCCAGTACTTTTATATCCCTCATCAGTCACCAGAATAACCGCACATCAAGATGGTATCATAGTGCTTGATGTGCCTTCATCTTTCACTTAACTATCTGGTGTGAATTAGTATTTTAATTGCCTATGTATCTGTAAAGAGTCTACCAAATGGCTTCATGGGAATTTGCAAACTGAACCAACTCCCTTCTGAGCAGCACATGTGCCTGTTTTAAGGACTTTCTGGTAAATATGTTATGTTTGTGCACATATCTACCCAATCGAGACCATATCTATTATCTCATCTTCCAAATGATGAGAAAAATGTCAAAGTGCATTTTGGGAGTACAGTGAAATCTTAATCATGTTACATATAAATGGGGCCTTAGTTTATCTCCTAACTCCTTATTCACTTAATTCACTTTGCAAATTCTTTTTCTATTAAAAAAATGAGAAAAAATAAGTACCTTAAAATAATCTCCCTTTTATAAACATATTAATTACACAATTTTTATTGGTTCAGTAAGTTTCTTTAACTTCTCTTTAAGTATCCTGACATTATTTAAGCTGTTATATAAATGGAAAATAAGGACTATATTTACTAGAAATAGTTGAGAAAGCATATCAGTGTCAATGATGTCAAGGATTGAAGTTTTTGCCTCGGTAGATGGAAATAATTGAAGCTTTCTTATTGCATTTCCCTTGATAATTTTTGGAAATTATGTGTGCATTTAGTTCTTTTAATAATAACTGATATTGAATTAAATTTTAAAAGTTAGTCTCTAGAAATCATTTTTGTCTTACCAACTGGTGCCAAAAAGGGGAGGGAGGGATCTAAAGGCCAGTCTTTTGAACTAACGTGTGAAGTATGTTTTCTCTTCACATCGGAAGCGCACGGCCCTGACTCCACCAGCCGCCAGTGGCCACCGTGGCTGCCTCATGGCTAAGTGCAGGCAGCTCTGTCCCTCCCTCTGATGTCTTTCATCTGATTTTTGGTGGAAGTAGTTTGCTCTAATAAAAATTGGTTTCCCACAAAATAGGTAAAATTGGACAAAGGTTAATGCGTTTGGTATTTGGGGTTTCGCTTCAATTGAAACCACGTGGTAGAATTCCCAGGTATGGCATGATCGGGGCAGGAGCAAGTGCCCAGAGGGAAAGGCTGGCTTTGGTTTTGTTTCTTGATTTGTTTTTAGTGGGAGGGGAGAGCCAACAATAAGTTTCTTGCCCTAATCGTGCTGAGAGATGATTTTCCTGCTGTTCTAAGAGGAATAGACTTAGATAAATTATGTTGTAACCAGTTCCCCTACTACCGTTTCCCACTCTTAAGTGTAAAGCCAATGGGTGGTAAGGGTCCTTTTATCCTTTCTTGTATTATGCCAAAGACTAGACTTGTTTTCTTTGAAAATTATAAATTACTGAAGCTTGGTATAGCCATAATGATTTGAGTCAGTATACCATTTTATCCATAGAATGCAAAACTCGTCTTTGCAATCCCCTGCACCAGGAGCCTTGAAGCATTTTGTTTACCCCAAAGGACTTGTCAAGGAAGTACAGCTTTTGTTTTGCCTTCTTATTCAGTCAGTTGGTCACATTTATTTTTTAAAAAGTGAAAACTACTGTCCTTTATATGTTAATATAACTTTGATTTGATATAATCTGTCTGTTGTTTAACAGGTTCCTGTAAGCAAGCTTGCAAGTGTATTTTGTGTACATTTTATCTGAGGTGAAAATGAAAATTCTAAAGAGAAAATATTTTAAAAGATATTGTATTTATGTTGCTTGTGTTGTAGAATAAAGATTCAGATGCATTAAAAAATCTGGTATGTGAAACCATTTTTTTCACTGAATAAATATATCGAAATAATCTATGTAAATATCCTGTTTACAGAATTCTGCTAAATGAACTAGGTTCCTTTCTTTGGTGTTTCATTACTCTGAAGAAACTCTCCCCTCCAACTATAATTTGGAAATAGTCACTGTTGATAATTTGGTGAACACCTAGAAAATACATCTGAAGAAAAATATATATATAACATAGCATTATATATTATATACAATATTATATATAATAGAGTATGTATC
>SJYA01001512.1:1625260-1712522 GCA_006410615.1 Neotragus moschatus
ATAATAAACAAAATTATAAAAAATAAAGTATGTAACTATATTATATATAATACTGTCTATAATATATCTATATTATATATAATATATATAATACTGTCTATAATATATCTATATTATATATAATAATTATATATAATACTGTCTATAATATATCTATATTATATATAATAATTATATATTTGCCTCATATACACCATTGGTTCCTTTTTAACAATGAGGGGTTATTTTGCAATGTTATTTTGATGCTTATTTTTCTGAGAATGGATATCAAATTCATATGAGTAGATATTGATGTAATTTATTTAAAAAAACTAAATGAATGTTTTCTTGTTCATAAACAACCAAATCCCTAAATTAATGGGATATCGTTATTAAAATGTAATATTAAAAAGAAAAAGGCCTTTTTAACTTTTAATAGCCACTTTTAACTTCATTATCTTACTGGATTGCAGTTTTTAAAATGACTCTTTCAAAAGCTTATCGAGAGCATAAGTCTAGGAATCATCATACCGAAATTGTGGAAAACAGCGATCTGGCCACTAGAGGGATCAAAGCCGTACAAAATGGATGGAATCTGTGTGTATGACCTTAAATCATGATTCTATCATGTCACACACTCGGGTAAACTCACAGTTGTACTCAGTTCCTTCTATTGTATGAACAAAATAAAACTAAAATAGACAGTAACATACTTTACATAAGGACAACACCAACAAGGGACCAGCCACGTTTATAGAGAGCTACTGCCACGTAGAGCTCTTGGGACTCAGCCAGAAAAGCTGAGGTCACATGCTAAGCATTGCCCCTTCCTGGGAGTAGGAAGACCAGACCACACTTGTGTACAGAGCTCAAGGTTCGTACTCCATAAAAGGAATATAAATCTCAAAAAGCTGCTTCAAGACAACACAAAAACTCCAGGGTTGCAGTGCTTTATAAATGCTAATGCCTAATAAATGCTAACTACTATGTGTTAGAGAATAGCCCATTTTATAACTAGCCCCACTTTTCTGCAAGATGACCTTATACTTGAGATCTAGTGTGTACATATTCTTGACATTCACAACCATGAGTGTACTACAACACAGAAAGCTTAACGTCTTGGGCCAGCCTTATGAGGTCAGCAGTTCATATGCAGATCCCTTTTAACCAAACATTTTAGAAATAAATTCTAGGTCAAAACCAATTTTTCCATTAGTAATATCCATACAATATGTACATAAATCTATATGTATTTCTTTAAAGACTGGATACACTTCAACTATGACCAAAATTTCTGTTACAATTTAACTTTGATAAATATTTCATTTCACCCATTAGAAAATTCACTTTTCCATCTAGCCTAAAGATAGACTCAGTACAGAAGTGAAAATAAAATTGAAGTCTAATGCAATATTGTGCCTTTTCAATATTGACCAACATTCCTATTATCTCAAGCCTTTGGAAGAGCACTCTAAGCATGCCTTTTATCTCTACTTTGTTTTTACCATATTTCGAGATTCCTAGTTACAACATCCAATCATTTGTGCCCTGAGTCTGCCCTGCTAACTTAATCTGGTTGCACAAAATGTTTGGTTGTCAGAGAAACTATCCAATTTAATGATCTCATCCAAACTCAGAGATGGTACTGGAATAATAGCATTTTCCAGATCACAAAAAAGTACTATTTCAACATGAAAGGATCAGACTTATAACAGTTTAGAGCAGAGAATTCAAATATTGAACTTTATTTTAATATGGTTTTATCAATATATTATTTGCTATATTGAGCTATTCTTGTAACTAGTGNTATCCAATTTAATGATCTCATCCAAACTCAGAGATGGTACTGGAATAATAGCATTTTCCAGATCACAAAAAAGTACTATTTCAACATGAAAGGATCAGACTTATAACAGTTTAGAGCAGAGAATTCAAATATTGAACTTTATTTTAATATGGTTTTATCAATATATTATTTGCTATATTGAGCTATTCTTGTAACTAGTGCAAATGATATAAAGAAGGAAAACAATATCCTTTTGCTGTTCTCTCCAGCAGAGAATAATCTTAAAGAAAAAAATTAGATGTTAAATATTGTAATACAGAAGCCTCCAGGTATAACTCAACTTGAAAAAGTAGGTATTAAAGTTAATTTACCAATTATAAAGGAACAGATACTATTGGATATACTAGAGTTAACAGTTTAATAGTCTAAGGTTTTAATTAGCTCCTGAGATGGCTATCAAATCAGTAGATACTAATGAATTTTCTAATATAACAATGAATTCTAAAAATAGCATTCTTCTCAAACTCTACATAGGTTTATTTTTGAAGTAGAAATATATCATTATAAACCTCTCACATAAAAATTATTTAGAAATGGATCTCTTGGAAAACTGAGCATAGCTGACATCTGTTCAATATCTATTCAAGTAGATAGTTGGTTCAGGGGTCGCTGAGGAGGGCTAGGAAATGATGGGGTGGAATAACCAAACTGCCTGTGAGATTCTCTGGCTCTTATATTCTGAGACAGAGAGGGAGGGAGGGAGAGAGGAGGAGGGAGGGAGGGAGGATATTTCATTTGGGTTGTGAGGGAAGGGTGTCATGGAAAGGAAGAGGGTAGACAACTTCTCTAAGGGAAAAACATGAGGGAAAAGAATTCCTTCCTCTTCAACTACAGCTGAATTCCCTGCGCTGGAAGAAAGAGGAAGAAAGGCGTTTAATAGCAGAAAGGCTGCAGGTCAGGGAGGACCTCTGCATTGGCAAAGCTATAAAAAAAGGTAGTCCTGCATGGTATTCCTGGGCTGCAGTCAGGCCAGATCGCATGGAGAAAAAGTCCCAAACCCCATGCGCAGCCCAGAGCAGCAGAAAGATGGCATAGAAGTAGCAGAGTGATCAGCCATCCTGGCAGGATGAGGCTCAGCACACTTTTTTGAGTAAGAAGAAAAATAAAAAGAAAATGAAATTTGATACATGAACTTCTGGGCTGAGATTTACATCAGCTTTTGTAGTGAATTACCTAAAATCATGATCTGGTTGGGTTTACAAGGCAATTGGAATCAGCAGCAGGTGGGGGTAGGCAGAGACAGCCACTCCTACTAATGCAAGTTTATTTCCAAGGAAACGCCCACCGAGCTGGTGCTTGAAAAGCTCTCCCAAGTCCAGTGTCGTTAGCCCTTGGCAGCATCAGAAAGGTTGCTGCCCACTTAGGGAGCAAGGGCTGTCTCTTCGGGTCCTCTTCCTCTTAAGGTCCTAAATTCTCTCTTCTGGGATGTACCAGCTGTTTGTGACAGAGCAGAGCTCAGTTCTTCCCGTCTGGGGCCTCAGATGCTGCATGTAAACCAAATGTGTCCTCCACTTGATTCCATAGCCTCCCTTCTATTTGCTTCTGGATGAACTTGGGCATCTCACCTCCCTTCTGCCAGTGGCTGCTTTAGTCCCCATTTATATTTTAGCTAACCAGGAAGATATCCCCCACTTCATGTGAATTATAATTCATAGTTACTCAGTCATGTCCAACTCTACAAAGTCCACTGGGTTCCTCTGTCCATGGAATTCTCAAAGCAAGAATACTGGAGTGAGTGGCCATTCCCTTCTCCAGGGCATCTTCCTGATGCAGGGATCTAACCTGGCTTTCTGGCATTGCAGATTCTTAATCACTGAGCCATCAGGGAAGCCCATGACGACTATTAGGTTCAGTTCAGTTGCTCAGTCGTGTCCGACTCTTTGCGACCCTATGGACTGCAGCATGCCAGGCTTCCTTGTCCTTCACCCAGAGCTTGCTCAGATTCATGTCCATCAAGTCAATGATACCATTGAACCATCTCATCCTCTGTTGTCCCCTTCTCCTCCTGCCTTCAATCTTTCCCAGCATCAGGGTCTTTTCCAATGAGTCAGTTCTTCCCATCAAGTGGCTAAAGGATTGGAGCTTCAGCTTCAGCATTAGTCCTTCCAATGAAAGTTCAGGACTGANGAGGATGAGATGGCTGGATGGCATCACGGACTCGATAGACGTGAGTCTGAGTGAACTCCAGGAGTTGGTAATGGACAGGGAGACCTGGCATGCTGCGATTCATGGGGTCACAGAAAGTCGGACATGACTGAGTGACTGAGCGACTGAAGACATTAAATGGGAGTGATGAGAGTGAACTTCTTTGCCTCATTTCTTTCCTTAATGGTAAAAGACTGACTGCTTTCCTTCTAAGTATAATGTTAACTGTTCTTTATCAGGTTGAGAAAGTTCTCTTCTACTTCCAATTTGCTGAAACTTTTTTCTCATGAGTTGTTTTTGAAGATTGTCAGATGGCTTTTCTGCATCTGTGGAGGTTATATGATTTTTCTTTAGTCAGTTTTCTAATGTTAATCCAACCTTACATTTCTAGGACAAACTGTTCGGTTATTGTATTAGTCTTCTAGGACTGCCATAACAGAATACCGCAAAGTAGATGGTTGAACAACAGAATTTCATTTTCTCATATTGTAGAATCTATAATTCAAGATCGAGGTGGTGGGGGGCTTGGTTTCTGGTGAGGCGTCTCTTCCTGTTTGCAGACGGCCCTTCTTGCTGAGTCCTCGCGTGCTCTTTCCTCTGTGCATATGCAGAGAGAGATCTCTGGTCATCTCTCCCTCCACTAGTAGGATATCAGTCCTATAGGATTAGGGCCTCATCTTTATGACCTCATTTAACCTTAGTTATCTCTTTGAAAGCCTTATCTCCAACTTTAGTTACATTGGGGGGTTAGGGCTTCAACCTGTGAATTTGGGGTGGGGGAAAATTCAGTCCATGTAAGTCATAATGTCGGAGAAGGCAATGGCACCCCACTCCAGTACTCTTGCCTGGAGAATCCCNGACCTCATTTAACCTTAGTTATCTCTTTGAAAGCCTTATCTCCAACTTTAGTTACATTGGGGGGTTAGGGCTTCAACCTGTGAATTTGGGGTGGGGGAAAATTCAGTCCATGTAAGTCATAATGTCGGAGAAGGCAATGGCACCCCACTCCAGTACTCTTGCCTGGAGAATCCCAGGGACGGGGGAGCCTGGTGGGCTGCCGTCTATGGGGTTGCAGAGTCAGACACGACTGAAGCAACTTAGCAGCAGCAGCAAGTCATAATGTATTATTATCACATCAGTTCAGTTCAGTTCAGTCAATCGTGTCCAACTCTTTGTGACCCCATGGACTTCAGCACGCCAGGCCTCCCTGTCCATCACCAACTCCCAGAGTTTACCCAAACTCATGTCCACTGAGTCAGTGATGCCATCCAACCATCTCATCCTCCGTCATATACTCATCCTCCATCATATACTATTGTATAATTTGCTAATTTTAAAAGGATCATTACATCTATATTCATAAGCAACATTAGTATGCAGTTTTTTTAATGCCTTTAAAGAATGAATTATGAAGTGTTTCTTCCACTTCTATTTTCTGTAAGGGTTTTTGTAGATTTGGCATTGGTGTTTTGGTTTCCTTAGATGCTTAGTAGAATTCACTAATGAATACATCTGGAACTGGGGATTTCTTTTGGGTTAAGTTTTAAACTATGAATTTAGTTTAAGAGATATTGGTTATTCAGGTTATCTTTTTCTTCTTTTATATAATAGCTTTATTGACCTTCACATACCCTAACATTCACCCATCTAAAGTCACAATTCAATGGACTTTTTAGATTCAGAGAGTAGTATAACCACCACTACGGTAACTTTCAAAGCATTACATCACTTCAAAAAGACACTCTTTAACCTTTAGCTGTCACTGCCCTCCACTTGCCCTAAGCAGTCTATTTTCTGTCTCTCTAGAATTGCCTGTTCTGAACATTTCAAATAATGGAATGCATGCTACATATTATCTTTTATAACAGGTTCCTTCCATGTATCATTATGTTTTCAAGATTTATATATATTACAGCCATGTATCATTACTTTATTTTTTATAACTGAATAATGATACATTGTATGGTTATATCACATTTTGTTTATCATTCATCAGTTGATGGACCTTGAAGGACATTTGGGTTGTTTCTACCTCTTGATTATCATGAATAATGTTGCTGCTATAGAAATTTGTATATAAATTTTCTTTCTCTTGCATAGATACCTAGGAATGTAATGGCTAGATCACACAGTATATATTTCTTCTTGAGTGAGCTCTGGTAGGAATTTATTAATTTCATTCAAGTTGTCAAATTTATTGGCCTAAAAGTGGTCATGATATTTCCTTATTTGCTTAATATCTATTGTAACACTCCAACCACTCCTGAAATTAATAATTTTTGCCTTTTGTTTGTTTCTTGATCAGTCTGGTTAAAAGATAATTAGCTTTATTACTTTCAAATAATCACTTTTTAATTTGATTTTCCCTAATTTTGTCCATTTTTAAAATTTCTACTATTTATTACTTTTCTCCCTATTGCCTACTTTGTGTTTAATTTACTACTTCTTTTGAAGTTTCTTAAGGTGGTATTCAGTTCAAAATATTTAATTTGCCTTGTGACTTTTTTATTTAGTCTTGTCTTACTAAAAAGTGAGCCGTTTAATTTCTAAATATTTGGTTATTTTTCCATTGATTTCCAATTTAAATCCCATAGAACATGATTTCAACTCTTTTCAGTTTATTGAGACCTTTATGGCCAAAAATACGGTTTGACTTATTGACCATAACATGGTCATATGTTCTATATATACCTAAAGAATGCATATTCTACTGTTGTTGGGTGGATGTTCTCTAAATATTAACTAAGTCAATTGTACTGAAAAGGAATGTCAAAATCTCCAACTATAATTGCCCATTTGTCTATTTCTTTTAATTTTGTCTGTTTTGCTTCATATAGCAAACCTCTGTTATTAGGTACATACATTTCAGATTGTTATATCATCTTAACAAATTGATTCCTGTTAATATTCCTTGTGTTGATATCAATTTATCTGATCAATATATTGATATTAATCATTTGGTTAATGATAACATGATATATTCTTTTCTATTATTTTCTACCCAATCTACTTGGATCTTTATATTTCAAGTTTATTTTTTGGAGAAGGCTTACCATTGGGGTCAATCAATTGGGCAAAAACAACCCAGTGGAAGAGTGGCTCACAGCGGAGACTGTGAACAACCAGTTTGACTAGTGGAGAATAGACTGTTACAAAGTCGAGTAAGTGGGCACTCCAAGAACAGAGTTTTCAGCAAGACTATCCAGTGAGATGAAGGCTGGAATAGTCCATAGTTGATTTGAAGGTTGTGATGACTTTCATTAGACCAGCCTCAGGGCAAAGGTGAGGGCAGAAGCCACACTGTAGAGACAAGAGCATCTGGAGAAAGGAAGACAGAACAATGATCATTTTAAATTGTGGTGATAAGGAGAGCAAGGAAGGACAATGATCAAGGAAAACAAGGTTTTTGTTTTGTCTATTTCAAGATGGAAGATAATCTAATGCCCATGGACTGAGAGGAAACCATTTGAAAGAGAGGTTAGTCACTATGTGCTGGGGATGAGGGGTGGGGTGGATGTGGTATCCTGTGGTATGAGAGAAGGGGACAAGACAGACAGAGAGATGGAGAAAGAGAAGAGGCTCCCAGGAGGGAAGATGCTGGGTTGGATGAGAGATTGGAGGTGGACCTGGGCAGACAGAACCTGCTTTGGACAAAAAGAACAGCTCTTCCACAGCAAACCCCAGCATGCGGGATGAGAACAGAGGAGGAAAGCCGACAGAAGTGAGATGGAGAGAGTCTTGCCTCGCAGTTACTTCAGAGAGAAAGAATGAGCCCAGGAGAAAGGAGGCGGAATTGGCATAGGGTTTAAAGAGAGTAGTGACTGTTTAGAAGGAACCAGGAAAGAGTTAATGGCATATATAATCCGGAAGACTGGTCCTCACATTTCCATTAGGTCTTAATGCCCTCTTCCAGGGTTCCAATCTGGATACAGAGATGCCCAAATGCTTCACAATGAGCGCTAACTCCTCATTTTCTCGTCTCACACACAGTCACAAGTTTCTTTGGATGGAGACTGTTTCATATGTACACATCATAAAGCCTAGAATTTAATAGATAAATATCCAATAGAACTGCTTGCTCAATAAATGACAAAAATATTGCCAAGTAGTAAAAGATCTATACCATGTGCTTGGTGGTTACTTCAGGATCTCAAGCAGTGAACAAAGAACCCTTAAAACTCCAGTGTCCTATAATTCAGTGAGTCAGGGAGAAAGAGCTTCAAATTTCAATACTAACTGCTTATTATAAATGGTTAAAAAAAATTACCTACATGCAGGAAGAACTACTAGCCAGGGTACTAAATATATGTGCAAAGTATAACCAAAATATATAAAAGTAAGAAATAGAAGATTCAGCAAACTTTTTAGTTACTGTTGCTATTTTTAAGGCACGAGGCTTAAAATGAGAATACAGATTAAAGCTGGCATTTCAAATCTGATGTCCCCAAATTAAAGTACCAGTATCCCAATTGTATATCAAAAAATAGCACTGTTAAATAATGCACATTTCAATTCAAAGGCTTTCATCTGGATAAATGGGTCATGAACTTACTTATTAATGCCTTGCCCCTCTGTATTTCAACAGCAATACCCTAGAGTATACAAATACCTTTCTAAATCACCTAGCCTAATTATTGGGAAACTACACAGCATATACTCCAATCAAGCGCAATACCTATTATAACATCAACCCCCTCCCAAAAAAATTATCTTTCTAAAACAATATATAAGTAAAATTTTAAATATTTTTCATAAATATCTGCCCCAAGTCATTTTTAGAAATATGTCTAATGGTAAAACATGTCACGTATATTCTGCTTATGGAACTTTCCAGGGTTAGAAACCACACTGGATTTATGCTGTAAAGGATTTTTCCCTAGTTCTAATGCTAATTCTTTGCAAAATACTGGACAAGTCACATAGCTTCAGTCTCCTCACCTATAAAATGCAGTTGCTGAACAGCATTTCTCAAGGAATGTTCTTTGGAAAACTAGATCTGAATAAGCCCTTCTACCCCTGATAAAAGCCCCATGATCAAATAAGATTAAGAAATGCTCTATCCTCAGCAACAAAAAAACAACCCAATCGAAAAATGAGTGAAGACCTAAAGAGATGTCTCTCCAAAGAAGACACACAGAAGGCCAATAAGTACATGAAAAGCTGCTAAGCATCTCTAATTATTATGGGCTTCCCTGACAGCTCAGTTGGTAAAGAATCCACCTGCAGTGCAGGAAACTCCGGTTCGTTTCCTGGGTCAGGAAGATCCACTGGAGAAGCGATAGGCTACCCACTCCAGTATTCTTAGGCTTGAATACATCTCACTATTATTAGAGAAATCACAAACTCAAACTACAGTGAAGTACCATCTCACACCAGTCAGAATGGCCGTCATTTAGTAAGTCTACAAATAGCAAATGCTGGAGATGATGTGGAGAAAAGAGAAGCATCTTACACTGTTGGTGAGAATATAAGTTGGTGCAGCTGCTATAAAAAATAGTATGGAGGGACCTCAGAAAACTAAAATAGAATTACTATATGCTCCAGCAATTCCACTCCTGTGCATATATCCAGAAAAAACCTGTAATTCAAAAAGATAAATGCACCCCTATGTTCATAGCAGCACTGTTCACAACAGCTAAGACATGGAAACAAGCTAAGTGTCCATCGACAGATGAATGGGCAAAGAAGATGTGGTGTATATACACAATGGACTACTACTCAACTATAAAAAATCGAAAGAATGCCATCTGTAGCAACATGAATGGATCTGGAGCTTGCCATACTAAGTGAAGTAAGTCCAGAAAAATAAACAGAAATACCATATCACTTACACATGGAATCTAAAATATGGCACAAATGAGCCTATCTAAGAAACAAAAACAGACTCACAGATATGGAGAACAGACTTGTGGTTGCCAAGGGGGTGTGGGGTGGAAGAGGGATGAACTGGGAGTGTGGGGTTAGCAGATGCCAACTATTACATATAAGGTGGATAAACAACAGGTCCTGAAGCACAGGGAACTACATTCAATATCCTGTGACAAACCATACTGGAAGAAACATTTCAGTAAGAATGCATGTATGTGTAAAATGAGTTACTTTGTTGTACAGCAGAAATTAACACAACATTGTAAATCAACTATACTTCAAAAGTTTAGAAAGGAATTTTTAAAAAAGAAATGCTCTATCCTGTAGCAATATGAAACAGGATACTCAAGAATCTGGCAGGCAGGGTAACGTGAAAATAAAACTAAAGAAAAGAACAGCAAGGTAGACTTGCCTCTATCACTACGGAATTAAAAGACTGGGGGGGGGTGCGTGTGTGTGTGTGTGTGTGTGTGTCTGTGTACACGTGCATGCACACCTAACCCTAACCCTCTTTGTGACCTATGGACTGTAGCCTACCAGGCTCCTCTGTCCATGGGTTCTCCAGGCAAGAATATTGGAGTGGGTTGCCACGCCCTCCTCCAGGAAATCTTGCTGACCAAGGTACTGGACCCACGTGTCCCTCCCTGGCAGGCAGATCCTTTACCACTGAGCCACCTGGGAAGCCCCATAAGATGGAAAAATAGCACCTTATTTTACCCAAAGCATTCAAGTGCCTATAAAATGTCAGTACTCGACTGAGCTTTCAATTCAGTACAGTAACTCAGTCGTGTCCGACTCTTTGCGACCCCATGAATTGCAACACACCAGGCCTCCCTGTCCATCACCAATTCCCGGAGTTCACCCAAACTCATGTCCAACGAGTCAGTGATGCCATCCAGCCATCTGATCCTTTGTTGTCCCCTTCTCCTGCCCCCAATCCCTTCCACCNAGCTCCAGGAGTTGATGATGGACAGAGAGGCCTAGCATGCTGCATGGGGTCACAAAGAGTCAGACATAACTGAGCAACTGAACTGAACCTATCATAAACATTGTTCATCAGCTATATTCCAATAAAAAGTTTTTTAAAAATAAACCATGCATAGACAAATTACATGAGAAATTTTAATCTAAAATCTACCCACTAGTTCCTGTTTTAAATTCATCAATTTTATTTCTACACATTTGTGATCATTATTCTATTTTAAATAAGCTGAGGTCTTCCTTGATTCCTGGTTCAGAAAACCAAAGGCCAAATGATTCAAAATACTCAAATTCATAACCAGAGAACACAATAAGCTTATAAATTTCATATATCCTGCTCCCTGATTTTCCTGGAGAATTGAAATGATAAAAAAAATACTTAGTAGATAGAAAACTTTAAATAATTGACAGAAGGAGGGAAATTTCTAGGATGATGGAAATGTTTTATATCTTGTTTCACATGGTGATTATAGGAGTGAATAAAACTGTCAAAATTCAAACTGAACACACAAGATCTTTGTTCTGTTTGATATTATCCCCCCATAAAGTTCTTTAAAAACCTTTTGCTCAAATCTCCCTTTCCATAAGTGTTCATATTCTTCCAAAGTAAATTTGTATCAATAATTTCTTTTTTATTGTCATACCTGGTTGGTTTTAAAACATCATTCTCAGGTAGTTTTTTTTTTTTTTTTTCAATCCATATTGCTAAGGACTTAGTCAAACTGTTTATGTCTTTCCTTCCAGATTATCAGGCCCAAAGCTGAACAGAAACCAAGGCCGAATCTGCTGACCCTTAGCTGAACCCCTGGGCCTCCATGGACTCTGATGCAGGCAGCGATTTGTCACAGTGCTGCCTGCCATCTGCTGATTAGATTTTCAGTCATCCTAATCAAATGTAAGTTTATTTAATTCCTATAATTATATCTTGAGAAAGTGCACTGACAAGTTTGCTAAAATTCAAATGTATTTACTAGCTTAGAAATTAAATGTAAAAAAAAAACCTACCATTTTACAGGCATATCTCATTTATTTCAATCTTCCGTCACCTTGAGTTTTCAAGGGCTTTGTCTCCATCACTAGCCCAGAAGATGAAATGTGTAACACAAAGTCGAACTCCTATAAGTTCCACAAACCAGAAGAAAACCAAAAAATCTTGGTGGTTGTTGAAAATAAAAATATGAAATTGACAATGTTGAGTTTAAGGAAATTAAGAAAAAACAGATCAAATGAAATGGGTGAAAACAAGTCAATGTTAAAAAAGACGGAGAAAAGGAAAAGAATTAAGTACAACATGGAAAAACTCTTCTCTCCTCAGTTCTAAAATACTTAGAGAAGTTTCAGAGGTAGCTAATCAAACTCTCAGAATTATTGTAGTCAGTGTTTATAATTAACATTAAGCTATACAAGTCCCCTGGTGGCTTAGAGGTTAAAGCGTCTGATTGGAATGCAGGAGACCTGGGTTCGATCCCTAGGTCGGGAAGATCCCCTGGAGAAGGAAATGGCAACCCACTCCAGTACTCTTGCCTGGAGAATCCCATGGAGGAAGGAGCCTGGTAAGCTATAGTCCATGGGGTCGCAAAGAGTCGGACATGACTGAGCAACTTCACTTCACTTCATACAAGTCCTAAGCGGAAAAGTCTTGGTGAAAAGCCTACTGAAAGAGGAAGTGTCCTGTCTTTCAGTGTAGAGAAAATGGAAAAGATCATGTACTCTGGAGGCCTAAAAAATAAAAAAGACTTTAATTGCTAAAATCCACACGGGTGTAACTTCCTAGTGTTAAACAGTACAGCCTTTCTGTAAGCAGTTATAGCAACTTCAGGCTATTGGCCCTGTCTGCTAAGCATATATTAATAAACTGGAAGTCATACCAGAGGTAACATTATTTCATTAGAAGTTTCAAACCTCATTCAAATTTTTTAAAATCACAAAGATAATAAATTTCCTAGATTTTTAGCAGTAACATTAAACTTCTAATCCAATTCCGAGAATATAAAGAAATATGATGTATAAAAAAATGGGAAATTACATGTGATATACTATTATTAACTAAAGTACAGAGTCTATTCAAATCTCACAAAATTTTATGCTAGACCCTGATGCTGGGAAAGACTGAAGGCGAAAGGAGAAGGGGGACGGCAGAGCAGGAGGTGGTTAGATAGCTTCACCAACTCAATGGACATGAGTTCGAGCAAACTCCAGGAGATAGTGGAGAACAGGGATGCAACCCATGGGATTGCAAAGAGTCAGACATGACTTAGCAACTGAGTATCAACAACCCAGACAGTGGGTTCTAACTATTATCTGTGGTCCAGTTCTCACTCCTAAACTCCAAATACTCAAACTCACATCTATTGCAAACTTACCACGTCCAAAACTCAACCCCTGAGCTTTACTCGTCTTGTTTAAAAGACACAACAACCTGCCCTATCCAGTGGTCATCCTTCCTGTCACTCAAGTCTAAACCAGAAATCTTCTTGATCATTTTTCAATCTTCTACCACCTTTAGTGGTAGAACAAACAAATCTTGCTGACTCTAAAATATATCTAGAATCTCACCACCTTCACTTCTAAATACTAATCTGGTCTGCTATTTCTCAAGAGTCCCTGCTTTTGCCCTTAATTGTTATATCGATTTCCCACACAGAGGCCTGAGTGATTCTTTTACGATGGAAGTCAGATCCTGTCACGCCTCTGCTCAAAACTGCATGGCTTCTCCATCTTACTCAGAATAAAAGCTGAATTCCTAAAATGATCTATAAACCCTGCACTCTGTGCTGTACCTTCCACGTATCCTCCCCACCCTTGTATTCTATCTTCTACTTTCTTCCTGGCCCACTGCTCCAGCCACTCTGACCTACCAGCCATTCTGAGAACTCAGCATGCACGTGACTGTCTCAGGGCCTTTGCATAGCTATTCCCCTTGTCTGCAATGCTCTTCCTTCTGAAATGTTCATGACTCAGTTCCTTGAGCCCTTCAGCTTTTTATACAAATATCACTTATGCTGTGAGATCCTAATTGCCTTCCTACTTTAAAAATGCCTCCCTGCTTTCAGCATTTACTCTGCTCCCTCTGCTTTTTCTTCATAGAATTCATCACCTTTTGATATAGTACATGTTGTTTATGTAATTATATTTGTTTCTCTTGGTCCCCCAAAAATGTACTCATAAAAGCAGGAAGTTTTTCAACGCTGGAGGAGGGTCAACAATACAGATTTACATTTAATGCATTTGGTCCAGATTTCCAATCTGCTTCTCAAGAAAGGAAGATATTTAAATAAGTAGATAAGATGGAGAAGAGGTCAAGCGCATAGTGTTGGCAAGGCCATTGACATGCAGTGGTCCCTAGATGCTCCTTGGTGCTCATGTTTCAATGTGGGGGTATACGATTGACTTAGAACAGGAACACATTCATGGAACAAGGTAACGTGTCAACCAAAAGCACAAAATCAACTAATTCCACAGTAAGAAAGGAAAGCATGAAATGACAAAGTTGTTCCACAGCAGGATACTGACTGACATACTGCGATCTTAGTGAAAACCCTTCTCACAAGTAAGTTTGACCAAGTGCCAAAGGGTATTGGGGAGGACAGCTGTCTTTGAAAAAGTAATGAAAACTTTGGATCTTTCCACAAAAATTAAATGTATCTAAAAGTTCAGAAAGTTCACCACCCTCCCCCAAACCTATCCATAGACCACCATGGGCCAAATGTTAAGACTCTTAATTAAGAAAAAAAAAAAAATCCCACTTAAAAATATGACTTCAGCATCATAACAATCACTTGAATGATGCCTAGACAGGAATATTGGTAGTTGCAATATTGAGTTGTAACATTAAAGTTTACTAAAAAGAAGACTCCAACAGCCATGTCTTAAATGTTAAGTTCACAACACGTATGTAGAATTAAACGTCCCCAAGTTACCCCAGTGAATATGTAAATTGAAAGTTTCTTACTGCTTGATATAATTTTATAAAGTTCATAAGGTAATCATAAGAAGACTGTGTAGGTACTGGTAATTTGACTTTTTTAAAAAAACTGAAAACAGCAAACATTCCATCCAAACAATCTGAGCTGTTGTCTCTCTGGCTTCTGTACAATTTTATCATTTAGCATCTTTCATCTAAATAATTCAGCAAAATGTAATTAATGAGTCTTGCTTCTCTACCAAATACCCACTTCTCTCTGTACCACAGAATTCAGAAATAATTAAAGGAAATTCAGGTTGGGTAGTTTTTTTTGCTCAGCTATATCTCTGGAGAGGGGTGTGGTAAGGGAAAGGAGAGGGTCTTATTTATATCAAATATAAATAGCTCTTTACTCACTGAGACCATTTGCGGCACTGTAATAACATGAATGCAAAGAACATCTGTCTGAAATCTATTCTGTGTCTGGTATCTGATGCCATGCTTATATGATGAAGGCCACAGAAGCAAACCCAGAGGCACGGAATTTAAATATAGTCCTCAGAGGTCTCTCTGGTTGGTTTCTTTTCCCTTGTTGATCCTCAGCAGAGAACAAATTTACCAAGAGCCATCAGCCGGACACACCCAAGCTGGATGTGGGCCAAGAAGCAGCAGCACTGTTGAGATCTGGGCAGCGAGGTGGAAGGGTGACCAGGGCACCAGTCGGGTAAAAGCATGCGGGCACTGCTGGGCAGCAGCTGGGGGAAGTTTGGCCACGCCGGCCGAGGAACGTACGAGTGGTTAACCAGCGAACCCAGCCTCCCTCTTCTGGAAACTCAGCTGCAGGTCTGTAGCTACAACTTATGCCTTTTTTTTCTCCCCAAAAATAACCTTGTTAGCTTTAAAACCAACATCGCCTATACTGTTAGGAAAACTTAGTGGCAATGTTTTGCATTACAGGTGAGACAAAAATCTGAATTCGCTGACGTGACCTGGTGTAAGGAGGTAACTTTGAAAGCTAGATTCTTTTGACAATGATAAATTCAAGTAAAACTTGTCACAGAATATTCTAAGAACACCTGAGATAACAAATATAGGAAAAAAAAAACACCTGAAGGCAGAGGTCAGCAAATTCTTGTCTGGGTATGACAAGGTTGCATTTTTGCTCAGTAAGCAATGTCTACATTTAAAAAAAAAAATAAAGAGATTCCCGTTGGCCCTCCAACTGTTTCTAAGAAGCCAAGGATCTTACTTCAGGAAGGGCAGCAAAGAGTTAAAGAGGTTTTGCCTCCATGAAATGCAGCAGCTGCTTTGATTTATCTGGGAAATCCCCAAAGGGGTCCCAGTCTGAGGGTTCATTAAGGAAAAATATTTATAGAAACCTAAAAACTCAGAATTAATTTTATGGTCAACAGGAAAAGTGAGTGATACCACTGTCCCACAAGAAAGAGGGAAAGAAACCTATTTTCTTTTTTCTAGAAAGTTGAGGGTTGAGATTGGTATTTAAGTTCTCTAAACCAATTTTTACAGAAATAAATTATACACATATATGATATATCCTTCAGCAGTTACACTTTCTATTGCCTTTTTCTTTAAAGTAGTCCCTGTACTGCAAAGTCCTTGAGAAATATTAAAAAGCCACTTTGAGGGTAATGAACCATTTAAAATATTTGACTAAGGACATTCTTTCTGCATTAACAACAAACAAAACCCAAAACAATTTGAACCAATATACTATGAATCATTTAAAAAACAAAGATACCATCACAAATTTGTTCTATACCTCCACGGTCTCTTAATTAGGGGGAAAAAAGTTCTTTATCTCAAGAAATTGTCCTAATCTGCTGTATGAGTATCAATATCTGCACAAGATAACTCACCCAGTGGAAGTACTGATTACAGAAGGGGACAGTAGCGTCTTTCTCAATTTTTTGCAACTAATACCGTTAGTGGTATAAAGTAAGAGGATTACATAAAAACTTTTAAATAGAATATTAAGTATCTTCATATTCCATGCATATGGAACTTAGAGGGTATAACAGTATTTAAAATTTGATGCCCACAACAGTTTAGAAACTATTACCCACATTTACTGAAGGAGAAAGAAGAAAAATCAATTATACAAAATGGTCCCTGGTTATCAAAGTTGAAGAGTGATTAAGTATTAAGAGATAATAGCTTTAACATTTTAAATTATTTATCTAGTGGGAGAAAATAAACATAGCTTAAATTGCTTTTTGACTCCAACTTGATTTTTTTTAATAATTGTAGTAAATTTATTTTTGAGTTCTATTCTTAAAGCTTATATAATCAAAGTCCTTGTTTTATCATAACAGATTTTAAGAGTTCTGATAAACTAGATTATGTGTGAGAAAACAGAACAAATTCATAGTTCGTTGATTCATTATATTCTCAAGCCAACCTTCCAAAAAAAATGATTTTACTGTCATTTCATACTGAAGAAAAAGTAGAATCAGAGGGGGTAAGTGAATAGTCCATGGTCACACAGGTATCAGAAGGTCATATTGGAATTCAAGACCACAGCTGTCAAAGCCCAAAGACCATGCTCTGCTGCTCAAGAAAACCTTAAAAAATTGTAAGGATTTTAAGCTAAAATATCATAACTCATATCTTACCAAAACAAAATATCTAACAGTGTAAATATTAAATAGACCATCTAATTTCAAGTCAAAATAGCATACACAGTTGTGAATTCTTTATGAATTAAAGATAACAACAACAAAAAAACTCTAGATAAATCAGTCTCTTAAAACATCAAGACCAGCAAAACATTTGTTCTTTTCACCAAAATCAAGGCAAAAAACCCAGCTCTTGTAATTTTACTAGTGTAAGTTTTATTTTAAATCCGATCTTAGTATGTTGTTTTTTAAAACACAATTATAAAGTTTTACACTGTTTTCATTGTCTCTATAGTAGTAGATACTAACATTCACATGCGTTGTGAATGGAGAAGCATTTCAATACTTATTTCTTAGCAGCTTTATGTAAAGAGATGTCCACGCAATTTGGAACAGGACCTCTTTTTTCATACCTTGCTGTTGGAGTGTCATTCTGTGCCTATTATATTATTTACTCCATCAAGAATCATCATTATTCTTATAAGCTGATACTATCAAATCAATACCTTTTAGGTTACTCAAAAATTTACCTGCAATTCTTTTTCTTGAGTTCCAAATTTCTATATGTATCCTCCAAATATTGCAAAAACAAACTGAAGGAATTTCACAATCTCAATCATCATAAGCATTGGCTATCCAATCAGAGTTCAAATGTTATTTATATGTCATAGGAGCATGTAACATTGTCAGATCAAAGAAGTTCCAAATGACCCTTGTGCAGCATAAAACATTATTGGTCTAATTCTAAATAAAGTACATAAATAGTAAGAGTTCTCATTCAATGAATGTGTGATGGACCTACCAACTAAACCTTATTCTAATATTTTTACTTCAGTGGAAATATTGTAGGGTATCCTCATGTACTTTTGACATTCTGCATTCATACTTTATAAGTACACTTTAATTCATTGGCATAAATGAATGATTACAGTGATTTTTAGAGTGAGTAAATGATGGTGAAAGTGAAAGTCGCTCAGTCCTGTCCAACTCTTTGCGACCCCATGGACCATACAGTCCATGGAATTCTCCAGGCCAGAATACTGGAGTGGGTAGCCTTTCCCTTCTCCAGGGGATCTTCCTGACCCAGGAATCAAACCCCGGTCTCCTGCACTGCAGGCAGATTCTTTACCAGCTGAGCTATGAGGGAAACTCAAATTAAGGTAGAATAGGAAATGAAGATCGAGGCCAACCTTTGAGCTCCAGGGGTCTTCTTTCCCCATCTTCTAATTCTATTCCACCCCCCAATGCCAGGGCACCCAGAAGAGAAGTTCCACCCGGGAGGATGTGGAGCCCTTCCTGTTCATCCTTCTTCCAGCCACCGTCCTGCTCTTCCTGGCCTTTCTACTGCTCTTCCTGTATCGCCACTGTCAGACCCCTCGGCCCCAGGGCCAGGTTTCCGGCCTGGACCTGCCTGAGCACCCGCCTGCGGAGGTGACCGACTTCCTGCCCGGCTTTCCCTGGAGCAGCGAGGAGACCTCCCCTTACTCCCCACTGCCCCCGGAGGCTGCCCTTCTCTCCAAGGTGTGTTCACCGCCCTCCTATGAGGAGGCCACCAAGGATGCTCCTGGGGAACAGGCTCTGGATGCGGGCATTCAGTGTGGAGTGGGTTCACCTGGGCTGGGTAGGCAAAGATAAACTGCTCCTGAAAACCATACAGAACATGGCCCTCCGCCCTTCAAATAGCCCACTTGGGCAGGGGGACAAGGGGCTCTGGACCTAAGAAGCTGTTAGTCACAGGTGGACACAGGGATGAAAGGGTTGGGGGTGGGGTGGGGGTGGAGCCTGACAAATGTCAATCTTGTTAACTCATTTTCAAGTTCTTTAGGGGAAACTTTCCCCAGGTTGTTCTAACAATGACTGGGCTCTTCTATAACATATGCCCCTGAGAAAAACAAAAAGTTCTAATATGAGTGGAGGAGAAAAAAGAATTACTAGGGAACATAAGAACTAACTCTGTCTAGAAAGAAAACAGAAAAATGTTGATAAGCCAAAGATAACTACTTGGACCACCAAGTAAAACTTTTCTTTCTATACAAGTTGTCCAGCACCTCATTGTTTCACTTCTATGTGAAGAGGCTTGGAGAGTTCTAGAAGGAGAGGAACTGTTGGTTATGTGGGAATGTCTCACACTAGAATATCATGGGCTGTCCAACTGTGCCGTGGCAGGACAAAAGATGGCTGTTCCCACACAATATCTTGAGGGGACCTGGTGACAGCATATGTTCATCAAGCAGTATTAAGAGTAGAAATCAGTTTAACATTGGAAAGGAAAGCTCAAATCTATTTTTTCCCCTTATATAGGATTGAAGGATTGTTCTATTTTTTGTTTTTGCTATGCTGCTGCTGCTGCTATCCATTTTAAATGTAGCAATGTGTACAAGGAAAGGTCAAAATCTTAAAGAGAAACACAGATAAGCTCCAACAGGGGTCTTATAAATCACATTGTTCAAGCTCTTGCTTTGCGGATGTCAAAACTAGAGCTGAGAGAGGTTAAATACGTCCTAAGAGGCAGAGCTGGGACCAGAAGCCTGGCCTCTCTGCCCTGGGTCAGAGCACCTTTCACAGTGCCAGCTGGTCTCCCAAGAAAACTGCAAATGTGGAATTTCAGTGCCCACTCCAGACTAGGGGCTCAAAATAAGACGGACATAGCTGAGTTTGGAATGGATACAAATCTCCCTCTGTGATTTTCAAATGGGGAGGTAGAGGTAGGTCATTTACACTTGGGGGCTGTATCCAGATACCCATGGGGGTGGCAAGGTGGCACACAAGATCCTTAAATTTGTATTCAGTGCTGTAATTTCAAGGGTAAAACTCTTTTTTTTTTCATAGTATAAACTAAACAACCTTCTGATGGTTCAAAATGAACAAAAAATGATGACTCTTCCAAATTTTTGACATGAACATTTTATAATAGATACACAACATGGTAGAGTTGCAGAAAAATAACAAAGTACACTGCATTACTTTTCAAATGTACTCTGATAGAAATACTAGCAATTTCTTTCAAGACTTAAGCAAAATATAATCTGAGTGAAAAATCAATAAAATTTATTTCATGAAAGTTGCACTGACCAATTCTCTAATGGTCTTTTAAGGGAAGTAAATAAACAAATGGCAATGAGAAGCTCAGCAGACAGCCTTCTTTTTTTAATCCTAGGAACCTAGTTCTCTTTGAGACTCTTGATTTCCCAACTGCCATTTCTTTTTCTTCCTTTGCTAACAGAACCCTGATTTGGTTCTGAAATCCTGGGACCACCTGTGAGAGGCAGACAGATTTCCCCTTCCCCCGCCCACACCAGTGGGTGAACAATGAGAGTTAATCATGGTGATCGCAGTTCCTTGGCCAGGGACTGATTTGGTCTTTGGGGCTGATGGGGGAGATGTACACAGGAGGAGAAGCTTGCTCTAAAAAAGACTGCCTCACATTAAAAATAAATGCATGGAAGGAAACACTCTTCCTCTTTGTTGGATGTTACATGTCTGTATGCGGTACCTAGGGCTGTTCCTTGCAACCGGGAGCAAGACATTGGCCAGGACTAGTATTGAGGACAGTAGAGTAGAAAGATGGACAATACCTGGGTTGGTGATTGTCATGCTGCCTAATAACCCTGCAAATGTCTGTATTTTCATGAGAGAATACCTTTCCCACCACTAAACACTTAAGCCACGCTTGGTATCTGTAGACAAAAGCATCCCAAATACCGCAGTTTCAAAGGCCAATATGGAAATGCATTGTCATGTTTAAAAATATTCTGATAGGGTTTCCCTGGTGGCTCAGTGGTAAAGAATCAGCCTGCCAATGCAGGAGATACAGATTCAATCCCTGGTCTGGGAAGATCTCCCATGCGGCAGAACAACTGAGGCTGAGTGCCACAACTACTGAGCCCATGTGCTGTAACCACTGAAGCCGGAGTGACTCAGAGGCAGTGCTCCACCACAGTGAGTGCTCCACCACAGTGAGAATCCCAGCATCACAGCTGGAGAGTAGGCCCCGCTCGCCGCAGGTAGAGAAAAGCCAAGACGCAGCACAGCCCAAAATAAGCAAGCAATACATGTGTTTTGGTAGACTTACACAAAATAACTAGTCAATGCTAGGACTCATTGAAGACTTTATCAGTGATGTAGTTAAGGAAACATTTTCTTCTGTGGAACCAAATCAAGCTGTAAGAAAATAAACGACAGCCCCCAAGCCGAATTCCACTGGCAACCTGTTATGGTACATCCTGTGAGACAGATGGATTTTTACATTTTTCATTAGTCCAAAAAAAAAAAAAAAAAAAAAGAGGATATTTCATGACTCATGAAAGCTATATGAATTAGAATTTTAGTGGCTAGAAATAAAATTACTGGAACCCAGCCATTCCCACTTGCCTATAGCTCTTCCTACATCAAAAGTCGAGTAGTTATAGTGGAGTCTATCTGATCTTCAAAGCCCCGAATACTTACTGCCCAGTTCTGTAAAGGTTTGCTGACATTTGCGACACACCAGTGGACTTCAACCCTAGTGCATGGTAGAATTACTCGAGGAATTTTTAGAAATACTGATATCAGGACCCATATAGACCAATTAAACAGAAATAGAACCAGAGATTCTAATACAAACCCAAGTCATTTTCTAGGTAATGTGAGTGGATACAAAATACAAGTGAGCTTCTACCCAGGTGTAAGGTACCATGTTTAGAGAGAAGAAGTCGGTAAATCTAGCTTTGAGCCATCATTTATAACCCAACATTCTCTGTAGCCACTTCCCTGAAGCCATCAGCGTAATGTGCATCTGGTACCAATTCAACTCACAAAGCAGGATTTGCAAGCAGAATATTAGAAACCATCGTGTAAACACTGCATCCTTTTTTAAATGTTGACACAACTGGCATACACGGGAGCACTCCAAGCCAGAGAGTGGAACTGATAAAAATCCAGGGATGAAAGAACTAGATTTTAACAGCTAAAAGTATTTGGAGAAGCAATAACTGTAGCCAGAAAAGATTAAAAATGGGAGGGAGGCGACTTTCCTGGCAGCCCAGTGGTTAAGATTCCACGCTTCCAATGCAGGGGGCCTGGGTCTCTCCCTGGTCAGGGAACTAGATCCCACATACCACAACTAAAAACCCTCAAGGCTGCACTAAGACCCTGCATGGCCAAATAAGTTGTTGTTGTTGGTTTTTTAAAAAGAGATGGTATAATAGTAACAGTGACCAGAATGTAGACATTTTCACTAAATTCTACACTGGATCAGAAAATATCACTAAGGCATCATTTTCTACAGAGGAAAAGGAGTCCAGTTTCTGGTCTGGCATGAAAGGAGCTTGAAAGTAATTTCTCCATCATAACAACAACAAAAAGCCCAAGAAACTGAAAAATCAACAGCTCCCCTTAAATTCAGCGAACTGTGGTCACAGGGCAAACCAATGGCCCCAAACTCGAGAGAGACGGATATAGAAAATCACAACTTACCCTGAGCAGAAGCCCGCACATAGAAACCTCAGGAAACTGGGCCAGAGCTGGGGAAAACTGAACTGAAATGGAAGTAGTGCCAGAGGCTCAGGGTAGGCAAATCTGAGAACTGAACACTCTGGAGGGGCCCACACTCTGTGAATTTTGCCTCTGGGAGCCCCAGCAGATTCTCACAGTGGTGTTCTGAGAAAAAAAAAGCTTATGGTGCTTCCAGCAGAAGGAGAGGAAGAGGAACCATCCCGAAACCCGCCAGCGCGTTCTGTTCTTTGTAACAAAGTCTGCCCTCAGGATAACTACTTCTCCAGGGCCTAACCTGCTCGGGTTTTATCAGAACCTAACTCACCTGGGAGGGGGCCGGGAATCTGCAGTCCTAGTTGATTCTAGTCTTATAACGCAGAGTGGATAAACACCCAACTAGCTTGTTCTAATAAAGGGGAGAAAAGAAAAAACAGAGAAGCATTTTTGAAGTTCACAGCCCAGTGGCACAGGCTCACTAAAAGACTCAGATCTAATCATAAAACTATAAAGCATTTTCCCTTCCCCCACATCTAACCACCGACCACCACATAATTAAAGGCCTATTTACTGCAGTCCTTTTTGCCTAGGACATCGAGTTTACCCTTCAAGAAAGAATTGTAAGGTATACTAAAAGGCACAAAACACAATTTGAATTAACAGAGCAAGCATCAGAAAGAGATCCAAAGATGGCAGGAATGCTGTTGGAATTATCAGACCAAGAATGTAAAATAAATATGATTAATATGCAAAGAGCTCTAATGGAAAACATAGACAACAAGAACAGAAGGGCAATGTCTGCAGAGAGACAGAAATTCTATGAAAGAACCAAAAAGAAATGCTAGAAACCAAAAACACTGTCATAGAAATGAAGAATGCTTTTGATGAGCTTATCAGTAGACTGGACACAGTTGAGGAAGGAATCTAAGTTTAAGGAAATGTTAATAGAAAATTTCAAAAGGGAAAAGCAAAGAGAAACAAAAAACTGGAAAAAAAAAAAACCAATATACAAGAGTTGTGAGACAACTATAAAAGGTGTTGGCGTGTCCCTGCTCAGTCCTGTCCGACTCTTTGCAACCCCGTGGACTGTAGCCCGCCAGGCTCATCTGTCCATGGGATTTTCCAGGCAAGAATACTGGAGTGGGTTTCCATCTCCTACTCCATAAAAGACCCTGATGCTGGGGAAGATTGAAGGCGGGAGGAAAAGGGGACGACAGAGGATGAGATGGTTGGATGGCGTCACCGACTCGATGGACATGAGTTTGAGTAAGCTGCAGGAGTGGGTGATGGACAGGGAGGCCTGGTGTGCTGCAGTTCACGGGGTCACAAAGAGTAGGACACGACTGAGTGACTGAAACGAACTGAAAAGGTGTTTCATAGGTACAATGGGAATACCAGAAAGCGAAAGGAAATATTAGAAGCAACAATGACAACAAATGTCCTTAATGTCAAATCACAGATCCAGGAAACTCAGAGAGCATCAAACAGGAAACCGAACAAAAAATATCCCTACACCTGGGCATTTCAAATTCAAACCACAGAAAACCAAAAATAAAGGAAAAGCCTTGAAAGAAGTCAGACGGGGTGAGAGGGAAAGTTTTACGTATAGAAGAGGAAAGATGAGACCAACAACTTCATCTCAGAAACCATGTGGCCCCAAAGACCAAATCAGTCCCTGGGGAAGGAACTGAGATCACTGTACTCTGATATTAGAATAAGGCATCATAAGTCCCACCATGTTCGCAGTGCAATGCAGGACTTTGCCATACAGAGTTCAAATAAAGCTTCTCCTTCTCCAATTCCTCCCCCCATATTCAGACAATACACATAGTTGGATGTTTTGAAAGGCCAACATTAGCATTCATCCTATCTGGCAAAAGTTACAAATTCTCACTTTAAGCATTGAATCTTCTTGGTTCTAAATTATTCATTATTTACTCCTTTATCACACTAGTAAGTCCTGCCTCAGAGAGTTGTTAACAAAAAGATCCAGTGTTAAAACACACATCCACCACAAGGGCAGAGTATTAGTACCTTTCTATATTTATCTTCCCATATACAACATCAGACGTTCTCACTCTCTTGTAGGGAAACTAAGATATCAGAACCTACTCGGCCATCAGCCTTACCAGGCTCAATGCCCAGAGCTCACATCATTTTTAGGGGTCCATGAAAATATTTTAATTTCTTTGAAAACCAGAATTTAAAACGTTAATTTGGGGGGGCATCAAAAATTATATTCATCTTTATAACAACAGAGACATAAAATACAAACGTCTATATTTTTCTACAGAGGAAGGGACCCACCAAAGCAAAAGTGCTTTGGGCCCATCACAGTTATAATGTAGCCCTGGGAGGAAGGCTGTCCCAGATCAAAGGAAGCTAACTTTAGGCATGGAAACCAGAGAAATCTGAAATTTTTTTCAGAGGAAATACCTGTGTTCTCTCTCTCTGCCCTACACACACCCAGTGGTTCTAGCCACACTTTCCTTCCCTCTCTCCTCCTCCTGTTCTGTTAGTGTCGTCAAAGCAGTAAACAATTAAGTGATCTCAAGTCTTCTCCTTAGGCAGAATGTATAAGGACACACGTGCTGAATGAGCAGAGGATCAGGTACGTTCAAAGAACCAATTTCAGTTCTTAATGAACTGGTCCAGAGTTTTTATTCACAAAAGACTATACTAATAACTACTATTTCTCAGGATATGACATGCAAAACATTGGGCCAAGACATGACCAGGCATTACTTCTTGGAATCCTCAATAGCATACAAGGTGAATTCCATCCATTTGTACAAACAAGGAAACAGAATTCAAGAAGGCTGAATCATATGCCCAACATCACACAGCCAGAAAGTAGGAGAGTTGTGATGGAAAGCCAGTCTCCTAAACCTTGCAGCAGGCATCTTCTTCTGACCTGGTGGAAAGTCAAAGTGTTAGTCATTCAGTCGTGTCTGACTCTTTGCAATTCCATGGACTACAGCCCATCAGGCTCCTCTGTCCACAGAATTCTCCAGGCAAGAATACTGGAGTGGGTAGCCATCCCTTTTTCCAGACAATCTTCCCAACCCAGGGATCGAACATTGGTCTCCTGCATTGCAGGCAGATTCTTTACCATTTGAGTCACCAAGGTATAGAATTTGTGATAATGGCAGGATTGAAACCACTGTAGCCCCAGAAACTGATGCCAAACTCCAGTTCACTGGTATTAAAAATATATTTCAACTCTTACATTCTCACAAGTAGAATGAACCATGTACTGACCACATACAGAGACTTTGCTTTGATTATCCTGTACTTCAAGTGCAGGTCCAAAAGAATTCCAGCTGTGAAAGCAACATTAATGGGAGTCCAAGCTGTCCCTGCTGCTGCTGCTAAGTCACTTCAGTTATGTCTGACTCTGGGCAACCCCATAGACGGAAGCCCACCAGGCTCCCCCGTCCCTGGGATTCTCCAGGCAAGAACACTGGAGTGGGTTGCCATTTCCTTCTCCAATGCAGGAAAGTGAAAAGTGGAAGTGAAGTCATTCAGTCGTGCCTGACTCATAGTGACCCCATGGACCGCAGCCCACCAGGCTCCCCTGTCCATGGGATTTTCCAGGCAAGAGTACTGGAGTGGGGTGCCATTGCCTTCTCCAGTGAGCTACCTAGTTGTGATACATTTGGTTTCCATTTTTACTTCACGTCATGAACCTGTTAACATGGATATCCTGTTAAGTGTGGATATCCCTCTCTGTTTTTAAAAACACTCACTGCAGTCTCAGAAGTTATATCAGCCTCATATTGATTAGAATTGATGTTTTAATTTTTAAAGACATTCCCAGCTTTAGACCCTTGCTTTCTATCCTCAGTCCCACATTCAATAAATGTCTCTTCATTTTCTGTGGTCCATGAGAAAGGTGGTTCACAGGTGCTTCTAAAGACATTCAATCACTATCAGTGTCTGATAAATTCAGATTGGCATTCATTCAACATTTATCAAACAATTATGTGTCAGGCACCAAGTGTAAATGGGGCTTCGTGGGTTGCTTTGTGTCTAAATAATGGATGACTATTAAAATTCTTACCCAAACTAAAGGAGAAACCAAGCAAAAGAAAAGATTACATTTTCCATTAGAATACCAAATTGCTATCCATTTTATAGTTATATTTGAGATTGTAGTAACTGTAAAAAGACCAACTATTTAATTACATTGTGAGCACAAGAATGGCCTCTGAGTAAACAATGACTTGAATATAAAGTAAAAAAGGCTGCGCACCGACGAATTGATGTTTTCGAATTGTGGTGCTGGATGAGACTATTAAGTCACTTGGACAGCAAGGAGATCAAACCAATCAATCCTAAAGAAAATCAACCCTGAGTATTCATTGGAAGGACTGATGCTGAAGCTGAAGCTCCAATACTTTGGCCACCTGATGTGAAGAGCCTACTCACCAGAAAAGACCCTGATGCTGGGAAAGATCGAGGGCAGGAGAAGAGGGCAACAAAAAATGATATGGTTGGACAGCATCACTGACTCAATGACATGAATCTGAGCAAACTCCAGGAGATAGTGAAGGACAGGGAAGCTTGGAGCGCTGCAGTCCATGGGGTTGCAGATAGCTGGGCTCAACCTAGTGACTGAACATCAACAGCAACAAAGGACAAAATCTGATACATTTCTAAACCTCACCAGCACCTGCTACAGCACTATTCATAGACAATATACATAATTACTCTTTCAGCTATTATTCCTGAAATAAACCACCTCAAACAGAATGGCATTTTAGAAAGTAGCCATTTTTTTATGCTCACAGATTCTGTAGGCACTGCCTATGTCTGCTCTGTGACCTCTGGGCCCTCAGCATGGAAGCAGGGAGGCTGTCTGGAGGATAAGGAGCTGGCGTTGTTGCATTTGCAACCCTTGGTCACTCACGTGTGGTGGTTGTCGCCAGCTGTCAGTCAGGACCTCAGCTAGGAACCTGCACGTGGCTTTCCTGGGCTCCCCTTCAGCAGGGTTGTTGGAGTTCTAAGAGCGGGTAGCCCTAGAACTCGGTGGAAGTGTTTAACGACCAGGCCTCAGAAGTCACACAGGCTGCCCAGTTTGGAGGAAAAGGAACAGAGGCCTCATTCTCTCACAGCAGGTGCAACAAAGTCACATTATAGGAACAGCATTTTGGATGAGAGACAATGTGGCAACTGTCGCTGGGAAATAAAGTCTGCTTCAAGGATGGAATAATCAATGACCAAACGATATTAGCAATTGGCGATAGTACTTCTCTCATATATTTGAATTCTCTGACAACACGGTGGGATTGCCCTTTCGCACCCTCCCAAAGTCAGCTAAGGCCTGATGACGCACTTTGGTCCATGAAATAAGGACGGAAGTGACACATATAACAGTGTAGGAAGCACTTACGGTCAATCCTCATGGTTCCTAGATTCCATACTTGCAAATTCACCTACTTGCTGATGTATCTTTGTAACTCTCGCATCAATACATTGCTTTCTGGCTCACGGGTGGATGTGTATATCCGTAGAGTGGTGGAAAAACCAAGCCACCAGAGACACATTCCCAGATAAAGTTGAACAAGGCTAAGCTCTCTTTTCTACTTACAGGTCTCAGACATGGTCCTTCTCACAGTTTATTTAGTGGCACATTTTCCACATTTTTGTGCTTTTTGCTGGTGATTTTGCTCTTTTAAATGCCTCCCAGGCATAGTGCTGAGGTGCTGTCTAGTGTTCCTAAGAGAAAAGAAGGATGGGATGTGCCTTTTGGAGAAGATATACAAACCTCAAGAACGCATAAGTTACAGTGCTGTTTTTTGTGAGTTCAATGTTAAACTAACAGCATATATTAGGGACTTCCCTGGCAGTCCTGTGGTTAAGACTCCATACTTCCAATGCAGGGGCATGGGTTCAACGCCTGGTTGGGAAACTAAAATCCCATATGCTGCACAGTGTGGCAAAATAGATTAATAAAAGCAGAGTTTGTCAGAATGGATTCTTAAAAGTGTATATTAAATGAGTTGTCTTTATGCAATAACACACATAAAATAAGGCTACATATTGATGAAAATGTAACCAGAGGTTCACAGGAACCTAATCAGTATTTCCTTTAGTACCAATGGTTCAGTATTCGCCAGCTCACTGTCCATGGTGACTGTATAGAACATACATAGCCGCCGTGAATAATGAGAGATGGCTCAAATTCTTGCCGTAAGATTCTCCTGTGCTTGCCCCCCTGCTGCGGTGAACCTGGAGACTCTGGTGATATAAAGGTGCCACAGTGCATCACAAATGCCATGAATCTTAAATAAAACATCTTCACAATGTCATGTAAACACCGATAAAACATGAGCTAATAAAAAGAAAATTTTTACTTTAATTAATCAACAAGAAAACTAGCTAGATAATTGGACATGTTAGTACAAAACTTGAGTCTTTTGAATTTCATTGTTCATTCGAACTGAAATTCAGTTCAGTTCAGCTGCTCAGTCGTGTCCGACTCTTTGCGACCCCATGAATCGCAGCACGCCAGGCCTCCGTGTCCATCACCAACTCCCGGAGTCTACCCAAACCCATGTCCATCGAGTCAGTGATGCCATCCAGTCATCTCATCCTCTGTCGTCCCCTTCTCCTCCTGCCCCCAATCCCTCCCAGCATCAGAGTCTTTTCCAATGAGCCAACTCTTTGCATGAGGTGGCTAAAGTATTGGAGTTTCAGCTTCAGCATCAGTCCTTTAGGACTGATCTCCTTTAGGATGGACAGGTTGGAACTCCTTACAGTCCAAGGGACTCTCAAGAGTCTTCTTCAACACCACAGTTCAAAAGCATCAATTCTTTGGCACTCAGCTTTCTTCACAGTCCAATTCTCACATCCATACATGGCTACTGGAAAAACCATAGCCTTGACTAGACAGACCTTTGTTGGCAAAGCAATGTCTCTGCTTTTGAATATGCTATCTAGGTTGGTCATAACTTTCCTTCCAAGGAGTAAGCGTCTTTTAATTTCATGGCTGTAATCACCATCTGCAGTGATTTTGGAGCCCAAAACCCTAACTGAAATTAGTTTAAAATAAAGCCCTTTCTTTCCTTCCTTCTGTTCTTTTACATGACTAATTATCAACTTGTAAATATAGATAATTCAACTTAGTCACCTGTTATCTTAATTAATTGTATATTCCACACCCTATAAAATGAATGTCTCCAAATGTAGCCTCAGTTTTTATACAAATAAAATATTCTTCCCCTCAAAAAGCATTGATAAACTGTAAGGTATGCTGCAGGTGAAAAAGAACAACATATTTCTTAAGCAACACTGTAAATTACTTTCTTTTCCTCTTAAAAAAATATTTCTATAAAGTAAAATTGTATTCTCAACTTGGCAAATTTACCTATGGAATGGATCACATCTGTTACATGAGTTAAACAGGCTGTTTAAAAATAAGTCAAAATTCATTATTTAGCCTTCATTAAATAATTCAAACATATCTCAGCAATAATAATAGAATTGCTGTAAACCCTAGAAAGTATCATATATCCTCAGAACACTGCATACCTGTTTGAGCAGGAAAGGAGAAAGAAACAAAAAGACATCAATTGCTTTACAAGCTCTAGGCCCACAGAACATGATATTATCCAGCAACAGAAAGGAATGGAGTGCTGATAGATGCTACAACATGGATGACTCTTGAAAGCATAACACTAAGTGAAAGAAGCCAGTCACCAGAGATCACATATTATAGGTAATTCCATTTATATGAGATGTCCAGAATTGGCAAATCCATACAGGCAGAAAGAGTCAGACATGACTGAGCGACTAACAATGTGCCCTATACACTACTGAGACAGAAAATAGATTACTGATTGCCAGGGACTGGGAGGCTGGGTGTGCTGTGTGCTTAGCTGCTTCGGTCATGTCCTGCTCTTAGCAACCCCATGGACTGTAGCTCCCCAAGCTCCTCTGTCCATGGGATTCTCCAGACAAAAATACTGGAGCAGGTTACCATGCCCTCCTCTAGGGGATCTTCCCAATTCAGGAATCAAACCCAAGTCTCTTGTGTCTCTTGCATTGACAGGTGGATTCTTTAACAATCTGAGTCACCAAGGGAGATTAGGAGTAACTGCTAAATTGTATAGTGCTTTTTTCTGGAGTGACGGAATGCTCTAGAATTAGTGCTGATGCTTGTATAATACAATGAATATACTGAAAAACAATGAACTGTATTTGTTAAAATGGTGACTTTTACACCCATGGCTGATTCATGTCAATGTATGGCAAAACTACTACAATACTGTAAAGTAATTAGCCTCCAATTAAAATAAATAAATTAAAAAGATAAATAAATAAAATGGTGACTTTTATGTTATGTGAACTATATATCAAAACAAACAATTTTTAAGGCAGACCCACTGCTGCTGCTGGGGCTGCTAAGTTGCTTCAGTCGTGTCCAAGTCTGTGCGACCCCATAGATGGCAGCCCACTAGGCCCTGCCATCCCTGGGATTCTCCAGGCAAGAATACTGGAGTGAGTTGCCATTTCCTTCTCCAATGCATGAAAGTGAAAAGTGAAAATGAAGTCGCTCAGTCATGCTCGACTCTTCATGACCCCATGGACTGCAGCCTACCAGGCTCCTCCATCCATGGGATTTTCCAGGCAAGAGTACTAGAATGGCTATATTTAAAAAGTCAGATAATAATAAGTGTTGGGTAAGGATATGTAGAAACAGAAAGCTCATACCCCACACCAGTGTGGAAGTGTGGAGTTCTAAGCAATGGACCGCCAGGGAATTCGGTGGTACAGTCACTTTAAAATACCATCTGCCAGTTCCTCAAAAAAGTAAATATAGAGTTACTATTTGACCCAGCAATTCCATTCCTAGCTTTTACCCAAGAGAAATGAAAACATGCCCAACAGAAACATGTATACAAATGTGCACAACACTATTACTACTCAAGCCAAAAGCCTGAAGCAATTCAAACGATCATCAACTGATGAATGAATAAACAGAACGCTTACGGAACTGAATATTTTTCAGCCGTTAAAAGGACTGAAGTGCTGATACATGCTACAATGTGGATGAACCTTGAAAATATTTTGTTAAGTGAAAGCAGCTAGTCAGAAAGGACCACATTCTATATGCTATGTCTGTGTCCTCTTAAACATTTGTATGTTGAAACCCTGATGCCCAATATGATGGGTTAAGAGGTGGGGGCTTTGGGCAGTGATGAGGTCATGAAGAAAGACCCCCACATGAGTGGGGTTGCTGCTGCTGCTGCTGAGTTGCTTCAGTCGTGTCCAACTCTGTGCGACCCCATAGACAGCAGCCCACTAGGCTCCTCTGTCCCTGGGATTCTCCAGGCAAGAATACTGGAGTGGGTTGCCATTTCCTTCTCCAATGCATGAAAGTAAAAAGTGAAAGTGAAGTCGCTCAGTCATGCCCGACTCTTAGCTACCCCATGGACTGCAGCCCACCAGGCTCCTCTGTCCATGGGATTTTCCAGACAAGAGTACTGGAGTGGGGTGCCATTGCCTTCTCCATGAGTGGGGTTAGATCCCTTATAATACATCTGGCTGCTATAACAAAATATCACAGACTGGGTAACCTCTAAACAGCAGAAATGTGTTTCACACAGTTCTGGAGGCCGGAAGTCCAAGTCCAGCAAGGTCAGATGACAGTTCTCTTCCTCATGGCAGACTGCTTATTGTACCCTCACATGATGGAAGGACTGGGTGGTGGAGATTTAAGAATGCTGACTAATGGGGTTTCAGTGGGGCTTCTTTTGGGGATGGAAGATGAAGACAATGTTCTAAAATTCACTGTGGTGATGGTTGCACAACTGTGAATACACACTAAATACTATTGACTGGTATGTCTCAAGTGGGTGAATTATATGGTAAGTGAATTTTTTCTCAATAATTCTCTTAGGAAAAAAAAGGCTAAATCTAACCAAAAACTTCTAAAATCACTAGGGCCTGGCCACTGCCCCCTCTTTTTCCCACCACACTTTCCCAGCCTGTTACGTCTGATGGGGTGACTTAAGGGTTTGGGGGCCATTTGGTGGGGAGAGGACAAGAAACCAGGACGATTCAAGATTTTCTCCGGGTGTGACTGTGGCCTCACCCACTTCCTGCCCCTGGGCCCCTGACTGCCATTTGGACCCTAAGCTCCCGTCTAGGAGTGAGTGGGGCGGTCCGCTTGCCTCTGTCCCTCATTGGGCCCACAGGGATGCGGACAGGGGCAGCCAAGGTCAGAGTAGGGAGGAGCATCGTCTCACCCCGCCCCCCGCCCGCCTTCCACTGAGGCACTCACGAGGGCGAGCCGTGCTCCCGTCCCTCCTCAGGAGTAGACCCGTCAGCAGAACCTGCTCCCCGCGCGGGTGGGGCCGCGGGAGAGATTCCCAGGCCGGTTACACCAGAAACCCCACGGGCCAGCTGCTCTGCCCTCCTCCGCCCCCGGCTCCCATGGAGGACGCCTCTGCGTGCCTGTTAACTAAGATACAAACAAGGGCGAGGGCGGAGGAGACTCCCAAGGAGAGCCCGGCCAAGCCCACCCTGCCATCCTGTCTCCCAGGGGACCCGCAGGAGAAGCGGCCGGCCGGAGCTGCCCCGGGTCGGGATCGGGGTCGCTGCGTCCCCTCCCGGTCGGCACCCCGCAGNTACACCAGAAACCCCACGGGCCAGCTGCTCTGCCCTCCTCCGCCCCCGGCTCCCATGGAGGACGCCTCTGCGTGCCTGTTAACTAAGATACAAACAAGGGCGAGGGCGGAGGAGACTCCCAAGGAGAGCCCGGCCAAGCCCACCCTGCCATCCTGTCTCCCAGGGGACCCGCAGGAGAAGCGGCCGGCCGGAGCTGCCCCGGGTCGGGATCGGGGTCGCTGCGTCCCCTCCCGGTCGGCACCCCGCAGTGTTCCGCGGACTCGGGGCTCCCGCACTGCGCGGAGGTGACCAGGCGTCCGCGGGGCGGGGACTCGGGGACACGCAGGCGGGGCGGTCCCGAGCGGCCCGGGTGCGGCTCCCTTCTTGTCGCAGCTCGCCGGGCTCTTTCCCCGGAGCATCCGCGCCGCCCATGGCCGAGGTGCTGGATCCCGATCCCGGGGCAGCCGAGGGCTCGGAGGCCCCCGCGGTGGAGACGCCGGGCTGGGAGGTCCCGGAGGATACTGGGCCCCAGGTAGGCGCCGCCCGCAGGCTGGGAGGGTGCGGGCCCTGGGGGTGGGGAGCGCGGGGGTGTCCCCGAGCTGATCTGCAATGAGGCCGGAGGGTCTCATAGTTAGTTAGTTCAGTTGCTCAGTCATCTTATAAGTTTAACTAAAAAACACATTTAAAAAATTGATCTGAGTCCTAACCCCATTCCTGCACAAATAGGAAAAGGGGATCGGGAGCCGTCGTTACTCTAGATGCCACATCTCAATTTTGTTTCTTTGCGGCAAAAAAAAAAAAAAAAAACCTGATCATTTCCCCAAACTCTTGATGGGACCCTCCGGGCAAAGGGGCGGAACAGTTGCTTGCTTTTAAACTGAACTGAGAGGCCGCCAGCGTCTCTAATTTAAATATGGGGCAGCGGGGGAGGGGCCCTGTCGGCGCTGAAAAGTCAGAACCTCCGGCCGGACCCAAGGGCAGCGCCCCTCCCTGGGACCTGCCGTCCCAGTGGACCAGAGATCAAGGTATCTGTACTGTTGCGTCTCACGTTCTGCCTTAGAATTGTCTCCTCCAAGTTTTCCCTATTCCATCTTAGCCCGGAAGTTATGAGATCCGACACTACGGGCCTGCCAAGTGGGTCAGCACTGCGGTTGAGTCTATGGACTGGGATTCAGCCATGCAGACTGGCTTTACAAGGCTGAACAGCTACATTCAAGGCAAAAACGAGAAAGGTGAAGGCCGTTTACCTTTAATGACTGTATTGTAGTTGAGTGGTCTGGCTTATTAGGTTTTCACTTATTAAATATATTTTAAATAGCAAAATAACCACATGATCAAAGGCAGTGTCCGAGGAGGAGGGAGGCCTACGCTCAGGATCCTTCCCGTCTTGAGGAGGGTACTCCTGGGCCTCTGTTCTCCTTTCTGTGACTCTGCTGAGTGACCTGGACCTCTGTGTACCTAGCCTTAAGGCCTTTTCATGGCTAATGCTTTGAGATAATTTGGTGACTGGTAAAACAAGAGATATTAGGAGGCAGGAAGGGTCGACAAACACAAGATCCAGAGTCTCAAGACTTCTGGTTTGGTACTGATGCTGTTTAGATTTAGCAGGTCACTTAGCCAGTGAGACCTGAATAGTACAAGTAAAGAATGAACTAGACCACGTGATTTCTAATTTTCCCTTCTATCCCTAAAACTATGGACTAATGAGAAATATTGATAGTACAAAAACAGTTAAAATGTTAATAGTACAGAATGTGCTTAATGTGCACAGTTGCTAATTGTAGTTTTGCCCTTATTTTTTTTAAGATGAAAATTATCTTAAAGGTAAATATTTATGTCAAGAAACTCAGGTCAAAAAATAATTACGTTTTAAAATGTAGTCATAAATACACTAAATCTGCTTTCATGGTCTCCTTTGCATCTAAATATATATTTTCGTGGCACAGAGATGAAAATAAAGATGACAGCTCCAGTGACAAGCTACGTGGAGCCCGGCTCAGGTCCTTTTAGCGAGTCTACCATTACCATTTCCCTGTATATCCCCTCTGAACAGCAATCTGATCCGCCCAGGCCTGCAGAGTCCGATGTCTTCATTGAAGACAGAGCCGAGATGACGGTGTTTGTACGGTAAGTGGTAGATATCATTCATGATACTGCTGACTGCTGGTTTTACTTGTGGGCACTCATAGTTTAGCGCCTGTGTAGTTTAGCTCCTGTGCTTTTCACCCTTCCATGAAAACAGGCCTAATGCATTTTGGGGTGTTTTTCTAGTGACTTGTTTCATATGTTACTAAGGGTCTGTGACATGAAAGAATGAATTCATTTGAAGAGACGTCTCATGCATCCCTCCCACATATATGAAGCAACACAAATTATACTCCCACCTCACCCCTCAAATGCGTTAGACTGCCTTTACCTGCCATCGAGCTAAATCTGGGGAAAAACGCTTTACAACAGTGCATGGTACCCCTCCTCCCAAATCTAGGTTCTGATAACCTCAAACTCTTCCTTGTTCCTCCAGCCTAAAGGATGGTAGCTGCTTCCTACAGTTACTGCCTCTATTGGTTTACCGGTTCCTTTTCAGTTTTTCAGACCTTCAATACCTTTCCACTCATTCCTTGTATTAAATTCTCTATGTTGGTAGTTTTAAAGAGCCACACAAAGTACATACTAGTCTTATATTAGAGTCCCTTTGTTATTCCCTTTCTCACCCTCTTATATCCCCTGGTGACTCAGACGGTAAAAATTCTGCCTGCAATGCAGGAGACCTGGGTTCCATCCCTGGGTTGGAAAGATCTCCTGGAGAAGGACATGGCTAACCACTCTAGTATTCTTGCCTGGAGAATTCCATGGACAGAGGAGCCTACGGGCTACCATCCATGGGGTCAAAAAGTAGAAAGGACTGAGCGACTAACACTTTTACTTTTACCCTCCCTTGTTAAAAGACTGTCTCTCTGCCTCTGTTTCCTCAAGTCCCATGTACCCGTCAGACCAGCACAGCCTGGCACAGCCTCACCTGCTCCCTGGGCTCCCGTCAGCCTCCGCAGCACTCTTGAACTTGTCACTCGAGGGCAGTGCTTTCCCGTGTGTCTCCTGCAGCATCCTTGTGCTGACCCGTCTGGCCCCCTGATCCTTGTCCATCCTGTAACTCAGAATGGCACCCTCTTTCTTGTCTTTGCTTTCCTCCTGGTTCTCTCCCTCCGGTGGTACCTCATCCACTCCCCACCCAGGGGCCACTGTTGATGGCCCTTACTGACCCTCATGTCATAGCAGTCATGCTCTGGGCGGTTTGTTCACACTGCTTCAACTATCTGTGGCCCGTGACTCAAATTTAGTGTTTCCAGCTCTGATTTTCCTACTAGTTGGGCAGCTCTGTGTCGGGGTGGAAGATCAAGCCCATCAGCTCTGAAACCCAGCTTTCCCCCAAGCCTTCTCTGACCTTCTAGTGCCTGTTGACGTCAGTAAAGCATCTCACTGGTCTGACAGCCTCCCCAACAAGGACCATTGTGGCCATCAGCATACTCCACCCTGATAATCAGTCTCCAAATCCAGCCCGTTTGCCTCAGAAACAGTCGTGATTCCGTCCCCTTCACCCCCCACTGCCACTTCCTCGGGCCCTCACCTTACAGGGACCTCAGCTGAGTCCTCTGTGCTACCCGGTCAGTGCTCGGCGCGTGCCTGACGCTCGCCAGATACTCCGACGTTTTTCAATCTCAGGTTCTCCTTTAAGAGCCTCTCAACTATTCTCTGCCCACCAGTCTCCTCCTTTGTCCTGCTCTCCACTCTGGAACTCCGATCTTTCTTACAACAGCAACAAAACCCCAACCTGTTACAGCGTTTAAAAATCTGTTCGTTTCCTCTTGCTTCGGCGTGACATTCAGACAGTTCACACTGTACGCATCGCCTTCATAATGTGGCCCAACCTGTCTCCCTGACATCTGTGTTCCCCTCTCCTCCTGCCCTTCACTGAGCTAGCCAAGTTCCTCCACATCTCTTTACCTTTGATTTTAGATTTTCCTTGCCAAAATCTCATCTATGAAACGNCTCTGGAACTCCGATCTTTCTTACAACAGCAACAAAACCCCAACCTGTTACAGCGTTTAAAAATCTGTTCGTTTCCTCTTGCTTCGGCGTGACATTCAGACAGTTCACACTGTACGCATCGCCTTCATAATGTGGCCCAACCTGTCTCCCTGACATCTGTGTTCCCCTCTCCTCCTGCCCTTCACTGAGCTAGCCAAGTTCCTCCACATCTCTTTACCTTTGATTTTAGATTTTCCTTGCCAAAATCTCATCTATGAAACGTGTATAGTCAGAGTACCTCCCTACCTCACAGAGTTGCCATGAAGATCGGATGAGTTAATTCACATAAAATACTCAGAACACGAGCAGGATCTTACTACCAACTCTAGTTCCCTCCCTCTTCTCTGCTTGGAGAGCCTGCTTTCATCCTTTAGGACCTAGATCAATGGGCACCTTGTCCATGAGGCCTTCCTCAGTGTCTGCAGTCAGCCAGCCACTCTGTCCTATGACTGTAAAATCTAATGATCTATTTATAGATTGTAACATCATCAAGAATACAGCAACACGTTTCTCTGCCCAAATCTGATCGCTCCTGGTGAGGCAGGTGTTTGGGGGAGGCTTAATAGTTGCCTGTGTCCTGAATAAAGCCATGGATAGATCACTGTAGAACAACATGTATTCAGAGGACAAAAGATGATCTCTAAGTAGGAGGTTCAAGATTTGATTTCAAGAAAAGAAGTGAGATCTGAAACAGATTGCCTTTAGGCAGAACATATTATACTAAGAGTTGACTATTCCTTAAGGAAATAAATAGTAAATTTGGCAGTCAGAATGTTTCCTAACACATGGTTCAGAATTATCAGTCAGCATAGTGAAGATTAAGGAGAGTTTTGTCAGTTGTCTTCAAAATTTTATTTTATATACATGTCCATAGATTCCTATACTTATTCAATTAGGATTTAAAAGGTGCTGCATGCCAGGAATGACTAGGTGCCTGGTAGACATTGTTGAATAAGATAGGCCTGGTTTGTACTCTTGAGACTTACATCTTATCTGAAGAATGGTAGGAATGCTTTTCCATTGGCATATTGATAATAAACTTTGTGCTAAAGAAGAATTAGAAATCCTATTAGAAATGTTTTTGTTTGTTTTCCTCTTCTCAAACTTCAGATTCATCGTGTTTACATGTCAGCAACTCAGCTAAGTCAGTGCACTGTCATGATTTAATCTCAGGGTGTTTTTGTTTGTATACTTTAAAATCTATACTTAAACTTTAAATTTCCCACTTTTTATTAGAATCTTTTGACTGTCTTTTCGTCCCCATCCTCTTAGCAGCCTCCTCATTGGTCCCTTCTCTACAATCTAGTTTCCATCTTCTGCCTATATTCTTACTCAAATCTAATCACGTTACTTTGCTGCTCAGTATCCTTTGGAATAATCTAAAAAGGCTTTAGGATGATATACAAAGTTCTTATTTCCATGTCTGACTCACCTTTCTGACTTCAGTTTATGCCTATGAACATGCTTTGTGTTTTCTGGACTTTTGTTCTCTTATCCTTCCCCTTTCTCTGCCCAGGAAAACCATCCTCCATTCTAGACCCAACTCAGAGATACACCTTTACCCTTGATCTGATCATACCTTCAGTGTTCCCAAGCACTTTGATTCTGTCTCTGATAAAACTCTACTCAGACTGTATAGAGAGAGTCGCTAAAATGTCCATCTCTTCCATTAGATGGAAAGTTCATAGGATCAAAACTATATTATGTTCATCTGTCATACAGCACCTACCCTTTTCCAAGGAGAAACAGAAGTAGTGTTTGACAGAAAATAGAGAAGGCAGTGGCACCCCACTCCATTACTCCTGCCTGGAAAGTCCCATGGACGGAGGGGCCTGGTGGGCTGCAGTCCATGGGGTCGCTAAGAGTAGGACACGACTGAGGGATTTTACTTTCACTTTTCACTTTCCTACATTGGAGAAGGAAATGGCAACCCACTCCAGTGTTCTTGCCTGGAGAATCCCAGAGACGGGGGAGCCTGGTAGGCTGCCATCTATGGGGTCGCACAGAGTCGGATTCGACTGAAGCGACTTAGCAGCAGCAGCAGCAGCAGCAGCAGAAAGTCTGAAAGAGAGCCTACTGAGGGGGTTTCACTGTGATCTGACCTGGAGCATCAGCACTATCAGGAGTTTATGAGAAATGCAGGCACTCAAGCCCCACCCCAGACACCCTGAACCAGCATTTTTCCAGCTGACTTGCATGCACATTCGAGTTTGAGAAGCACAGCGTTAGAGCACAAGATGGTGTAAAATCCAAATCTGCCCAACAGATGAGACCCTGTGCCTCCTCCTGGGTCCCCTCAGTGTGTGTGAGGTCACACTGAGCTTGGGAACCAGAGAAAGGGAACAACAGGTCAGTTCAGGTGCCTAGAGGGAGGAACTCTGAAACTGCGCTTCATCCAGATTTCCTTGTATCAGCCTCTGCTTTTTTTCCTAAGCTAACATTCACATCAGTGTTAAAATCACTGATGGTCATTGACTTTCTCCTTTGTAGGTCTTTCGATGGATTCTCTAGTGGCCAAAAGAATCAAGAACAACTCTTGACGTTAGCAAGCATTTTGAGAGAAGAAGGAAAAGTTTTCGACGAAAAGGTTTACTACACCGCAGGCTACAATAGCCCTTTCAAACTGCTTGATAGAAATAATGAAGTATGGTTGATCCAGAAAAATGAGCCCTCCAAAGAAAGGGAATGAGAAACGAGAGAAAGGTCTACTGTCTGGGGCAAAACTTTTGTTTAACATAGACCTCATCATTACCTACAAGCAACATATATCTAGTATCTCTACCTGCGAGTACTACTATGAACTGAAATTATTTCCACTGTGCCTTTTTAATGCTTGATGCCTTAGATACACAGATAATAAGGGACAGGATTCTATAAACATGTAAATCTGGCTTTATTTCTATGAGGCTCCAGGGAAACGGAATATTCTCTCTTCATTATTGTATCACAATCATGTTGCCTTATTTCTACTTGGATTTGCGTCATTACCCACTCCTATCAATAAAAATGGTAACATTTATCCTGTGTGGAAGAAGTGAAGAGGTTGAGAAGTGAAGTTCAGTTGGAAACAAAAATCAAATCTTAGTCTGCAGCTGCCACTGTAACTTTCTCTGTTGAGCCTGCTCTCCTATCTGCCCACTGCCCCCACCACACAAGAAAAACTCACAGTACTCAGAAGTCTTGCTATTATTTTGTGATAAAAATATATTTGTGAAGTTAGGGACTTCTGACTTAATTTCAATACTCAAGAAAGACATGCTTTTTCCAAACAAATGTAAACAGACATAGAATTTTTAAATTCACTTGAGTTTTGAAAGTATTTTACGTGGTATTTCTGGAGGTCACATAAAAATGATTCAGTATGCAAAGAGTGGGTTGTTGCAAAATGAGGACGTTTGAAAATCGGACCTAATTGTATGGGAATGTGCTTGTTCTGGAGAAGACATCACATTCAAACACCTGGTAGCCTGTTATGGGAAGCTTTACTGTGGGCTCCTAGGGGATGATGGTTGTAGCTGTGAAGGAGAAAAGCAGGTTGGAGCTCGGTACCATCCATTGAATGACATTGCTTCCTGTTCCCATCTTTGTGTGTGTTCAAGCAGGGATCATGTGATCACTTGTATGGAAGATTTGGGTATCCAGTGGATGAAAGAATGGGGCTAGATGATGCTCAAGGTCCCTTCAACCCCAACACTATACAGTACCTCTTAGAATTAACCTCCCTCACCTGGATACACTAGACCAAGATACCTACAGTGAGTAGTTTCCATAGCTATTTACGGATCGCCTTCTAGGTATAGTCTTCTAAGCATTTCACTTGAATTCCCAGTCAACCCTCAGAACAACCCTATGTGTCACCTTGTGCCATCTCCATTTCACAGATGAGGACATAAAGACATAGAGATGTTAGGTAACTTGCCCCAGACAGCGTCGTAAGGGCAGAGGCAGATTCCAGCCCAGGCAATGGGACTCCTGGTCCAGGCTGTAAACCACTGGGCCTACTGGCAGTCCATATTTAACAGTGCAGTTTTCTCAGGCCATCAGCAAGCTCCGACTGTGTGGACAGGTTCTTCCTGCATGTGATTACATGCACAGTCAACATGATCATGCCCTCAGAGTGGCCTTTTAGATTATAATTTTTGATAGAAAATAAGCTAGGTTTCCAGTTTCAAAATTACTAAGATTTTTAAAATCTTAGGCAGTTATTTTCCAAAGGTATTTTGTTGCATTAATTTGTTTTGATTCTTTGCATTTTTGTGTTTGCCGAGAAGTTAAATTTCTTTCTTAGCTCATTTACCAAAACTAACTGTGGGTCTAACCCTTATAGCCTTCCTACTGATGAAATGTCCACAGTACTTGCCTCTACTGGTATGAGGTAAATATTTACATATTTGCTCTATAACCCTATAAAAAATAGACATCTCTTAGTAAATTCCATTCTAGATGAGAAAAGCATATTTCCAATTGCCAAGATGTAGTTGTAATCTGAAACATGCTCCATAAAAAAGCAATTTTGTATTCTAAGTCCAAGGTATACCATTTTCCCCCTCCTTCTCTGTAAATCATAAATGAAAACATTTTTCAACCCTAAATTAATCTAGACCAGACAGGATTTCTCGCAGCAGTGAATCAGTTATTTTTAATTATGTGGCTGGCACTGACTACAAAATATCCCTCAGTATTTCAGTTGAGCTTTCTCTTCTCTTATGGATAGGAAATTCATGTCTAGATTCCTTTCTGAGGCTAAACCTTCCACTCTTCCTGTTGGTCTAATTAATGCTCCATCAATGAGACCTTCCTCCATCTTCAGGCCCTCCCTTTCCTCATGCTCCAAACACTGCTCACCAATAGGGTCTGATTCTGCCTGATCTTCCCCCCCTCCCCCCCCCCCACCAAATAAAATCCTAGTTCCCCTCGACCCTTACTTGGGAAAATAATTTCCATCTCTCTCTTGCCTTGATTATCCACTTTCTCTGGAAAGAGTTGTCCAGAAGCTTCCTTGGAGCTCTAGGTTAGGAGGACATATTTCGGGAACTGTGACAGGGAATTAGGGCACTAGTGTTAAAGAACCCACCTGCCAATGCAGGAGAAGTAAGAGATGCAGGTTCAATCCCCGGGTTGGGAAGATGCCCTGGAGAAGGAAATGACAACCCATTCGAGCATTCTTGCCTGGAAAATCCCATGGAAAGAGGAGGCTGGTGGGCTACAGTCCATGGGGTCACAGAGAGTCAGACATGACTTAGTGACCAAGCAGCAGCACAATAGGGAATTAAGATGGGCAACACCCCCCATCACTGTGTTTCCCACAAACCCATTCACATTTGTATGTCAGCTGTTCATAAGATACACTTTTAAGTCTGCAAATTCATTTAAGCTGAGTTCATTCATTCATTCTTTTCTAGTCATCCCTTACCCCTCCAGAAATCTTTCTTTTCCTTCTAAATATTTCACGGAAATGCCATTTCTTTTCATCTTTCAGCAAGTCATTATGGAGTCCCTCCTGTGTCACAGGCTCTGCACACTGTCCAGGGTTTGGCTATAGTGGCAGGCAGAAATGTGCCATCAGTGGGGTGAACCCATCAAATTCAACCACGTGTTCCACTCTTCTACTCAGTCCAGCTTCCAGTTGAGAATACAGCAGTGAGCAGGACAGGCAGGGCCCTGTCCCCGTGGAGTGTACGTTCCAGAGTGAGAGATTGCAGATACCAGTAGGGCCGTGAGATAGACTGTGCCTGGGCAGGGTGCAGTGGCCATCACGTGGGAGGTCAGATCAGGCCTCCCCAAGGAAGAGACATATGAGACCTGAATGGTGAGAAGGTGCCATTCAGATGACAGCCTGCGAGCAGGGAGAGCCTTTTGAGCAGAGGTGACACGTCAAAGGAAGAGGCCACCTTGAGTATCCAGAACAAAGCTGCACATACTGCTTGCTGAGCAGGGAGCACTGTGCTGGCAGGACACAGCCTCTCCAGACAAAGGGAACTGCTGACTTGTACAGGGTTTCCATAAGTGCAGAGTTCTAGGATTAGCAGACTTGCAGAATCACTTAGGAACCGACTGAGCTTTAGTTGTAGAGCTGTGGTTACCAGAGTGAGGCCACTGCTGATGAGCATGTTTTAGGAGCCTGGTTCAGAGGCAAGATTACTGATGCAGAGTTGTCATCGATCACTTCTGGCACTTATTTGCAATTGTGGCCGAAGCACAGGCCTGTCTTTTCTGAGATTTGGAGTCCTGGCACGCAAGCACAGGGAGGTGTACCACTTGGATCTACCTTTCCAGAAGGACCATTGCCCAAATATGAGGGGTGTGATTAGCTGATGTCACCAGCTGTTACTTTCTTCAGGATCCACTGCAGATAAAGACACACTGCTCCCCAAAATAAAGACACACTACTCTCAGGGAGGTATCCTCCCTACAAAGGAGTCAGGCAGTGAAGGCGGACAGCACACTTTGTTCTGGGATCTTTCAGCCAATGACTGAGCAAGGTTGTGGCACAAGGACCTAGGCAGTTCTGTCTGACTCGGGACCCTTCGTATAAAGTCTTTGCTCTGGAGTTCCCTAGGGGGCTGGTGAAAAGTGAAGTGAAACTGTTAGTTGCTCAGTCGTGTCCAACTCCTTGCGACCCCAAGGACTGTAGCTCACCAGGCTCCTCTGTCCATGGAATTCTCCAGGCAAGAATACTGAAGTGGTGGCAGTTCCCTTCTCCAGGGGATCTGGACCCAGGGATCAGAGTCTGTCAGATCTGTGTTGCAGTCTCCAGATCTCTTCTTCCCTTTCATTGGTATGACATCACCATACATCTTTTGTATTCCCAACCCTGTCTCCACATTGAACTGGCACAGCTGGTATCAGAGTGGTCCCAAGATCATGGGCAGTAAGACAGCACTCTGGGGACTGGGTCACAAACTGCCTGTCCGGTCCCATCCCTGCAGACAGGCCATATATACACAGCCCCTGGCACGAGGCTGTCTAGTTATTAAGTTCAGTTTGAATGGCATACTGGTGGGAAGGAATGCAGTGACTGGTGAATGATTCAGGTGTTTTAAAAATTGGGGTTGGGGTGGATAATGAGTGTAAGGGCAGTGAACTCGAATGGTCATGACTAAGTTGGATTGTTGTCCCACAATGATCCAATGTCCCAGGTGGATCACAAAAGTTAATTAACCTTTAAAGCTATGCCTAAGGGCCAGAACCTCTTTGGTAGCTTGTTAAACAGTCCTCATCTCATACTGAAGGCAAGTGCAGGATTGGATGGCAAAAGTAATAACTGCCAACAGATGTTCAACCAAGCCTGATGTGCTGTGTCGAGGTCAGAATCAAACCTGGAATGTGAAATGGGGACATCTGGTGCGTGCCACCCACAGCTTTGACTCCCGAAAGTTTCTGAACATTCTGAGCCTGTAGAAGAGGCCCACCCTCCCTCCATTAAGAGCTAGAATTACCACCTCTCCCTCCTCTCGCCCTAACACAAGGAAAGACAAGATACAGGTCTTCCCCGCCCCCATAGGAGGCAGGCAGCCCTAGGAGCTGTCCGTACCCATCTCCCAGCTACCAGGCATTTACCCAAGGTTAAGTCACAGCATAACCTGGCAGAAGCCAAGCTGGGCCTGATGAAGAGATGGACAATGTGCCAAGGTTGCCAAATGGCTAGCCAGCATGTCCTGGCAGGTGCCAGGGGAATACCCTTGGGACCAGGCTTTAGCGGTGCTTGGTCTAAGATGCCAGGACACAAGACCGAAAAAGGGAAAGTTTGACTTGGAAATATTGCTCAGAATACAGCATTGAAGGCCATGAATAAAACTCCAGGGGACAGAACAAACTCACTACTTTAGGACCGTGCCTAGTAGCCAGAAAAAAGTGATAGAAATGTAGGAATGCCTGAACTGCTGGGAGAGGTAACAGAGGAAGGAAGTCTCATGGAAGGGGCGTGCTGGAATGTGCATAGCACATGTGGCAAGGAGGCCTGTCAGAGTTTTGTCTTAGTCTATTTGGGCTGTTCTAACAGATCATCATAGATTCAGTGGCTTAAACAAAGAGAAGAGTATTTCTCATGGTTCTGAAGGCTGAGGATTCCAAGATCAAGGTTCTGGCTGAATAAGTGCCTGGTGAGGCCCACTTCCAGGCTTGTAAATAGCCATCTTCCTCCCACCTTCTCACACAGTGGAGAAGGAGGGGGCTCCATGGTCCCGTTCTCTTCTTGTAAGGACACTAGTCCTACCTGGGGACTCCACTCTCATGACCTCACCTAAACCTAATTATCTCCCAAAGGCCCATCTCCAAATATTAATACCATCACTTTGGGAGCCAGGGGGTAACAGAGGACAAGATGGCTGGATGGCATCACTGACTCAATGGACATGAGTTTGAGCAAACTCTGAGAAACGGTGATGGACAGGGCAGCCTGGCATGCTGCAGTCCATGGGGTTACAGAGTCAGACACAATTTAACAACTGAACAACAAAGGATGAAATAGAGTAACCAATAAGAGTGATTATATATAATCAAAAGAGAGCAAGGATGGATCAGCAGGGGGCTGAGATCATCTTCCCCCTCAACTCCTTCCAAACTCCACAAAACTGTAATCCCTTACCCAGTTTCCAGATACAAAACTCACTGGCTAAATAAATGGATCCTTAGGGGAAAGATCACTGCAATATTTCAGCAAGTGTATACACTAAAGGTTCTGCTAGGTTTTTCCAATAGGTCCTATGATCATTTACTCAGGTGACTATACACTGGAGAAAGAAAAAAGTACCCAGATATGTCAGGGGTCAAATTGACATTTGATACCTAGAAACTCCAAATATCATCATAGTTCCCCTCCCATTTTAAAATGGGAGCATATGGACTTTGGAAAATAAATGGAGTTCTAGTCAAAGTTTGGCTTATAGTAGGTTCCCTGGGTCTGCAAACCCTCACTGGTTATTTCTCCAACCCTCAAGTATATAATTAAGATTGACATACTTGGCAGGCAAGATAACCCCACACTGATTCATTGAGTCTTAGCTCACATTCACCACAGCCAACCCCTCTTATCTTCCTCTGAGAACTGTATCAGTCAGCTGCAAAGCAGGTGACAAATGACTTACCCAGTGGGTCTTGGAGGTAAACAGCCCAAGGCTGGTATGGTGACTCTGGATGTTATCAGGCTCCTTTCCCCTCTGCTTTCCACACCAAGTGGCTTCTTTCATCCTTGTTGCTGCCTCAAATGTTGCAATAATAGTTTCTCCTCCAGCCTCCCATCCATTTGAGGAATAAAAGAAGGAAGGGGATGGTACCTACACAAGAAAAGCAGCTTTCCTGGAAACGCACAGACTATTACCTATGTCTCATTGGCCAAAACTGTGCCATGTGGCCTTTCTGACAATGCGGGAGGAGGGGTGGAAGTGTTTTGGTTGGTCTGAACCAATTTCAGGTGTTCTGTTGGTAAAGGAGAACTCATGTGGTGGGGGAAGGGGTCCTAGCAGGGTTTTCCCAGTGTTCTTCCTTTTCTGTCTACTCTGACACTAATGTTTTATAGGATAGTCCATTGTATGTCTTTTTCACCAAGTTTGATGTACCTTAATTATCTCTAATCCACATTTTTCTTAGAACTCCCTCATTTTTACCTAACACACGATTAAGAATTTGATAAAGGGTTTTTTTTTTAATTGCTAAACAAATGACTATAGGTCACTAGTTCTGGTTCTATGAATAAAGGCTGGCCTCTGCAAGGTAGTTTAGGGCAGCTCACTGCCGGGAAAAACAAACAAACAAACAAAAAACTATGTTACAGTATCTGAATAGTTTATAAAAGGAAATTAGACCTCAAGAATCAGGTCCATGTTTTATTCAAAAGACCCTTCCTTCCCCACCTCAACAATATGCTAATATTTGTGAAAGTAAATTATTCTATTGTGCTCATTTCATGATGAAATCCCAGCAGTATAAACAATCACACAAATTCAATTAAGCACATCAATGCAGAACCAACAAGGCCAATCTTGTGTTTCTCCTGTCCTCCCAGGATGCTCTCCCCAGAGCTGGATGTGGTGTTGGTGGATGGGAAATAAGATCGAGATAAAGAAATGCCTCCTTTTCTTTCCTCAACATTGTGGTTCCTCAAACAAATATGCTCTCATCACCACAGGAGAAGCAATGGTTACAATCAACATTCTTTAGAAACAGGAGGGCAGAAATCAGATGAAAGCTAAGGCTGCTTCCAACTGACAGACCAAATGGTCATTGGTTTCTCTCCCAACTCTCAGAAAAACAAGGTGGAAATAGCTTAGCCAGGGTGGTGGTGGGGGCTTTCAAGTCGGGGGTATAAGGAAGAGTCAACAAGGCTGCCTTCAATGGGTTTTTAAATACAGTGTGTTCATTAACAGTAGCCAGTGCCACAGAGGAAATCAAGTAGCAAACCTGAAGATGCCTGTTCTGGGATGAGTCTAGATTCTTATCTCCCTATATTTCATCCACCTTGTGCAAAGCTCTCGCATCTCTCCACATGTCACATGACCTAAACTCTCAGTCAATGCATTATTGGGATTTTATTCAAAAGTCCACAAGACATCATTTAAGAGTTGCTTTTCCCACCGTCCTTTTAGACGACACCATCCACAGTGTCTGTGATGTTCTATCTCTTCTCTGTTGGGTCCTCACCTCCCACGGGCACCTTCTGGTCGTCACTGCTGTTCTGTCTGTATCCAGCAAAGCACTCAGTAGTTTGGTACAAGAAGACCTAACTCATCATTCAAAAATGCGTGTACAAACAACAAGAACAAAAAAAGTTCAAATATTTACTTTACAATTGTTTTATTCAAAGCGAATGAAAAAACCTAGTACATTTTTCCTTTACAAATGGGGATTAAAAAAAAGGTTTATCATTAGTTTTGAGGGTACTTATCTTACCTTCAACATAAATGATTTATATATTAAATTTGTTTTCTGATAGCCAAGTACATTTTAATCTTTTTTAGGTAGCTATGAGACGATTTCATATCCAAAAGCCAATGTCGTTTTTCTGAAATTGAGGATAAAAGATTCTTGTGCCCAAGGTAGAATACACTTGCTCCAAGTGGTAGACAGTCCTTTTGCTCTTGGCCAAGTTGTCAGGTTTTGATATCTGGTTGTGTGAAAAGACGTGTTTTGTTTTCTTCAGAGAATAGGAGTCTTAATTCTTTAGATTTATTTTTGTTTCAAGATGCATCTAAAATGGGTTTGTCATACTTTAGAGTGTAAACCTTACAATGACTGGGCCTGTGCAGTCCAGCTTTTAGATGACATTCTCACACCAAAAAAAGATGATAATTGGCAACCGCATTGTATTTAGGCCAATAATCTCAGTACTTTCATCTGAGGTCCTTCTGATGAAGAACACAAGACTCCGGTTTTATTGAACCAACAAATAAAGAAGTCTATGTACACAACAGTTGGGAGGAAGTGGTCACAAGAATATCACATAAAAATAAATACTTTACACACTTTTCTTCCACATCTAAAAGTGTTAAAATTCTAACCGGAGAAGATTAGAAGGTAATTAGCCAAATTCAATTATTTATAAAAAAATATAAAAACACACAAACCAAATGATGCAAAAAATCTTTTTAATCTAAAACTCATTGCTCAGGGCTAATTAAGAGCCAAGCCCAACCAATGTTTATCAGTTTATTCGACCAAAAAGAGCTAGTCAGCATTTTCTTCCAAGTAAGATAGTATATAATAGATTTTGATAAACCTTTCTAAGTGAGGACATGATACTGCAGGCAGTTCAAGGAAAAATAGCATTAACTTTTTCTTTGGTGTAACCAAAAGTTAGCAAATGTTGACATTTCAAGTGATAAGAAATTACCAAATGGAAGTTTAAACTCTGGTGTAAAAAAAAAAAAAGAAAACAGTTGTAAAAGGAAAGGCTCCACCCACAGTTCCGTAGTGCAAGTTTTAAAGTTTAATTCTGAAAAATAATTTTACCAATAAGCAGGAACCAAATTCCAGCAGTGTATCACTTACTCCGCTCCCCTACTCTCATCTCTGTTACCCTCTCTGCAGGGGCCACTGTCATTTCTGTTCTCCAAAGAGGTCTTAGCTGCTACTCAGGTAGGCAAGGCATTAAAAAATGACCCACATTTCTTCCAACCAGGCTAGGAGTGGTGTCTCCGCTGCACAGCAGCAGACCCTGAGTTACAGCGTTGCCATGTCCACATGTCTGTGTTTTTACAAAAAAGGAAGTACCTGAACGAATTAGTCGCTTAGCCCTTTTCCAACTTTCGGGGGTAACCACAACCCGCTCGCCTGGAAAGCCCATACCCCCATGTGCTCAGAACCAGCAAACATGCCCCCTCTTTCCTAGAAGTAATGGTTCTCTCCCTGGAACGAATTTCCATAAACATGATACTTTTAAAGCAATTACCACCTAGCCCAGAAGGCTCCATTACTCTACCTAGCTTAACAGCTCTCTCCTATTTCTGTACATGCTGGTGGTGGTGGTGGTGTGTGTGTTTAATGTAAAAAGTGTTCTGAATGCACACACACATGCACATCCCTCCACACACACCCAGCATTTAGCAAAAAAAAAAAAAAAAATCTTCCCCAGGAAGCACTTTCAGAAGTTAAGCTTCTACTTGCGTTTAAGCCACAGGGCAAGTGCCACGTGAGTCTTCAATAGCCCTTCCCCTCCGCGGCGAGGCTGGCGGTGCCCGGGCCCACAGCATAGACGCTGGGCGGGATCACGGGACAAGGCAGGGCAGGGGACCTGTCAGGCTTCCTAGAGCCATGTGCTGCACATCTCCGCACATCACCTGGGAGCTTCTTGCCCCTAACTCTTATCCCCTGTGAGACCGCCTTGCTGTTCTGAAGGGCCCCTGCCCTCTGCGCTGGGCAGCTCCAGTGCCGGACCAGGAGCCTGGGCCCCCAGCGGGGCAGCGGGTCCCCCGGTACAGAGCAGGCTGCCCTCATCCACACCACCCCCCGCCAGTCCATCCAGCGAACATCCCCTCGCAGCACCCGGGGCCCGAAGAGCCGTGCTGTCTGCGAGCTCCGTGGCCTCCCCTTCGCCCTCCGAGATGACGGTCATGGGGCTGCTCTGGATCCGGTTCCGCATGCTGTACCTGCTGCTGGCGGCAGAGGGCGGCGTTCGACTGCGGCCGTACCTGGGGCCGGAGAAGGACAGACTCCGAGGCATCAAGCCTTCGGTCTTGGCCCACTCCTCCTGCGCCCTCCTGTTCTTGCTTGGGGAGCAGTTTGACGGACTCTCGGGCGTGTCTGGCGATGGCTCCGACCTTGACCTCTGGAATCTAGGGTCTGTGTTCTTGAGCATCTCTGCTGCTGACATGCGGGCGCTGGTATCTGAGCGACTCCCCTTTTTCAGCAGCAGAGCTTTGAAGTTGTCACTGCTGGTGCTGCTCTTCCGGACGCTTCTCTGAATGGACCCCACCTGCTTCTGGGAGGCCAGGCTGGGGGCGGCACCAGTGGGTGTCACTGGTGGGGAGGGAGAATGGTTTCGGGAGTGATCATCGTCTGAATCTTTACGGCCAAGGACTTTCCTCTTAGACCTGAGATTTAATAACATTAAGATGAAGGTTAACTCCTGGTGGACCACTGGATGTGGGCCACACACCACCCTGCTTCTCTTACTGATATTCAGGCCACCATCTATTATTTTCACTATGGAAAGTTCCAAACACCCAGGCAAAAAGAATAGTTCATTGTATTACTATGTGTGTCCATGACCCAGTTATGGTAATTATTAACTTATGGTCACTGTGATTTCATCTCCACACTCACTGGATTATTTTGAAATAAATCGCAAACATCATATTATCTTATTTTGGATAGGATAATTTCCAAAGCTTTTCATAACTGCCATTTCTTATTTAACTCTTCTACATGCGACTGATATTGGGGCGACCTTCCTTTCTTTCTGCTCTTCCATTTCTTGTTTGATGCTGGCACCTGAATGGCCTAGTAGATAAGCCAACTCCTAGAATATCCCGTACACTGAGACAGGCCCCCTGCCTCAGATTCTAAGACAATGCTAAGTTTACATTCTCAGTCATTCTAGAGTTTGACATAAAACCAGTTTTCCTTAGCTGTTACTGGACCATATGTCAACTCCTAGAAATCCAGCTTTCAAGAAAACAACGAACCTTCCACGCTAGATCCTGTTTCCTGACTGACATCCTCTGACTGATCCAGAGAATGTAAAGAATGGAGTAGAGAGTGAAAGAGGAGGGGCCTTCAGGGAGAGCAAAACTGTCCTGGGGGTAGTTCTTGCCCTCAGTCTCTAAGACCCTCCCTGCTCAATGTGTTTTCTGCCCAGAGTGAATTACAGAAAATAAAGCCCATGATCCAAGTGGCCCTTGCTGGTGTCTTCATAACAACCACTCTGTGGGATGAATCACTCAGCTAAGTGCAGGTTGAGCTTGCTTTAAGAAAACAATGTATTTTAAAAATATGTGGTTATACCTCTTCTGCTATAAAATCCTAGAACATGCAATGGACAAAGGTTGAAAGAATACTATCTGAAATACAGAGATTAAGAGTTGAATCCGAGCAACTTTTAACTATATAATTCTGGACCATTAATTCATCTATTTACAAGTTTTTCATACTTGTAAAATGTAGGTGATGATACCAGCCTCACAGGTTTGTGAGGATTAGTGAAATAAAGGATCTCTGGAGTCATATAGACCTGGCTTTACCCACTGCGGAAAGCTTCCTTGCTCTGTGACCTGGGACAAGTTTCTGATCCTGTTTCCTATCTGGAAAAGGAGGAATAACAGTACATAGCTCATAGCTTATCAGTCGCGATAAATGCAGTTACAGCCTTAAAGTGTCAGGCATAGAGTAGGTGCCTAACAAACCTTTCAGTGTCATTTAGGGAAATGGAATTCTCCCTTCCTGCTATCAGCTCAGGCTTCAGTGATGTTTTTATATGTCCTGCACAACCAGGCACAGGGGAGGATAGGCCTCTGATGGCTGCCCTGGACTAGGTGCTTCCAGGATCCTCTCCGTGCTTCTGGCCAACAAGAAGATACCAAAAACACCCCAGAATTTCAGAACTGGAAAATAATTAGATGGATTGGTCCAGCCAGACAAAGTAATCAATGTCCAGAGGGTGAAGTCACACAGCTTAATACAAAAAGTAGAATTTGATGGACTATCTTTCCACATAGAGCACATGACCTTACAATTTATTCTGGTTTCTTCCCAAAGACATCTCTGCTCATTTGATTCTTGCAGGTACTGGTTTTAGGATAATTTTTTTGTTGGGCTTTTAAATGGAGAGGGTGATCTGAGATCCATATAATAAGCCATAGCCAAGGAGAAAAGGAAAGATATAAGCATCTGAATGTAGAGTTCCAAAGAATAGCAAGAAGAGATAAGAAAGCCTTCTTCAGTGATCAATGCAAAGAAATAGAGGAAAAGAAGAGAATGAAAAAGACTAGAGATCTCTTCAAGAAAATTAGAGATACCAAGGGAACATNGTTTTCTGAATGTTGAGCTTTAAGCCAACTTTTTCACTCTTTCACTTTCATCAAGAGGCTTTTTAGTTCGTCTTACTTTCTGCCATAAGGGTGGTGTCATCTGCATATCTGAGGTTATTGATATTTCTTATCTGTTTCTAAAAGATGGAATCTCATAACAGGTTGCTCAAATACAATTCCATGTATGTTTAAGATGAGAGTAAAGAAAAAGACACTTTGTCCTTTTATTTAAACAGAAGGCAACAAATACTATAAATAAGCTTTAAAGAGAAAACATCATACCTGATTTTAAAACTTTATATGCTGACCAATCTCTAGAGTCCACTACAGATTTTTAAGTAAAGCTGCAGATAGTTAAGCACAATTAACTCTAATACTAGGAGTATCTCTGGTTAGATTTTAAAAGTGAAAGTCCCAGCAATTTAGTCAGTGTTTTGTGGACAGGCTGTATCTTTTCCAGTGAATGTCTTTTTTTCAGATAATNTGATTTTAAAACTTTATATGCTGACCAATCTCTAGAGTCCACTACAGATTTTTAAGTAAAGCTGCAGATAGTTAAGCACAATTAACTCTAATACTAGGAGTATCTCTGGTTAGATTTTAAAAGTGAAAGTCCCAGCAATTTAGTCAGTGTTTTGTGGACAGGCTGTATCTTTTCCAGTGAATGTCTTTTTTTCAGATAATCATATCCTTTTAAAATCTAATTTGACTCAGTCATTCTTCCCCACACTTTATATCTAAGGAATACTAATTCTTAAGTGTCTACTTTTGATAATTAGTAAGATAGCATAAAGCTCTCAAATCAGAGGTCTTATAAGTACAAAATATTAGGAGAAAGGGCAAAGTCAGCCCTTGCCCAAATGAATGAAGCAAAGGAAAAGTACAATCCACTTTTTTTGCTAAATGTGGGAAGATCCCCTGCAGAAGGGAAAAGCTACCCACTCCAGTATTCTAGCCTAGAGAATTCCATAGACTGCATAGTCCATGGGGTCGCAGCGAGTCAGACACAACTGGGCAACTTTCACTTCACTTCATTGTATTCAAATGTCCCTTTCCCTTACTCTACCCACTAGTCCTTCCAACTGGCCTATCTACAAAACTAAAGAGGTTGTCTAATTGTCTTAAAAAAAAAAAAAAAAAAAAAACAGCTCTAACTTAGATACAGCTGTCTCAGCTGACCTCTAGCCATGATCCAGGTCATGTCATCAACTGCAATGATACCAAAAGTTTCTTATGTGGCAACACTCACAACACAGGTGATGTGCGGGAAGCTTTTTTTTTTGCCTCAGTATTAGTGATGTTCCTGTTATGGGCAAAAGAGAAATGAATGAGGGCCTCAGAGACTCTATCACCAGTTTTAAAAAATACTAAAATTACATAAGATATGATTTACCTAGCTGATCAGATACTTCCAGCAAAGTCAAAAAGGCAACTGAGTTATTGGCTCCATACTGATTGGCTCAGTTTAAAAAAAAAAAAAAAAAGTGTTAAAAGTTCGTAACTTTGAGGCTCTAGAAATCAGATAGACAGATAGAGAGACAATTATATTGAATATTTACGTGTATGTCTGTCTTTATCTGGGCCAAACTATTCTTATACTCTGGGCACAAAGCCATTCAAAGCCTACTCATTTTGACTAGAAAGTCACTTAAAATGTAGCCTACCCAGAAACATCAACCTTGTTATCTTACAAAGAGCTGTCTATAAAGTTACTTTTTTAGGTTAAGACATCTCCTAAAAGAGCAGTCAGATATAAATGTTACCTGAGTACTATAAGAAATTAGCCCATTAATATCTGCTAGACATACCAGTACACGTTATTTTTTCTCAAATTAGTTGCCTGTCACCTAAAAGAGAAAGAAAAACAGTATAAAAGAATGGGATACAGGAGGCCTGGCCACTAAAGGAGGCGATGTGAGGGCATGAACCAGAGGCAGCCTTTGTAAATCCTGTGGATGCAATCTGGCCTTTGTTCATGATAAAATCCCTGCGTTATGAGGGGAGATGAGCATCCACTGCCATCTGGGTCACTGAAGCTACCGAGTGCAGATGAAAAGCCTCACTATTCATCCCTTTGCAGTTGCAGTCTGGAAGGCAGAGAACACATACTGTAGAACTGGATGGCAGTAAAGAGAGAAAATGCCAGGTGAACAAGAATAAGCCTTCCCTCCCTAATACAAGGCATGTATGTAGGCAAGGGTGTCAGGAAAAAAGCACATAGGAATGATGTCTGTGACACCTAGAAGCTGAAACTACCTTGACATGCTATGACATATACTACCATTGCTAGGATAAACTCATTTTGCCTAAAACATTGACAGGAACGTTCAGAAGTAATGATTTGGAGTTTTTAGACTATAGCCCTCAATAGCAAATAAAAGTAAAAATATCAGTTCAGTTCAGCCACTCAGTTGTGTCTGACTCTTTGCAACCCCATGGAATGTAGCATGTCAGGCATCCCTGTCCATCACCAACTCGCGGAGTTTACTCAAACTCATGTCCATTGAGTCGGTGATGCCATTCTAACCATCTCACCTTTGTCGTCCCCTTCTCCTCCTGTCTTCAATCTTTCCCAGCATCAGGGTCTTTTCCAATTCGTCAGTTCTTTGCATCAGATGACAAAATACTGGAGTTTCAGCTTCAGCATCAGTCCTTCTAATGAATATTCAGGACTGATCTTCTTTAGTATGGACTGGTTGGATCTCCTTGCAGTCCAAGAGACTTTCAAGAGTCTTCTCCAACAGTACAGTTTAAAAGCCTCAACTCTTGGGTGCTCAGCTTTCTTTATGATCTAACTGTCACATCCATACATGACTACATGGAAAAACCATAGCTTTGACTAGACAGACCTTTGTCGGCAAAGTAATGTCTCTGCTTTTTAATATGCTGTCTAGGTTGGTCATAACTTTTCTTCCAAGGAGTAAGCGTCTTTTAATTTCATGGCTGCAGCCACCATCTGCAGTGATTTTGGAGCCCCCCAAAATAAAGTCTGTCACTGTTTCCACTGTTTCCCCATCTATTTGCCATGAAGTGATGGGACCGGATGCCATGATCTTAGTTTTCTGCATGTTGAATAATTATAAGCAAAGAAGTCCACAGGTTGACCAAAGAGAAAAAGGCAAGATTCAAGATAGGTAGTATAAAGTTGGTACAATAATTACAGTAGCAACTAATATGTATATATTAATAGTAGTGTGTGTGTGTGCGCGCACTCAGTTGTGTCCAACTCTTTGCAACCCCATTACATCGTAGCCGACCAGGCTCCTCTGTCCATGGAGTTTTCCAGGCAAGAATACAGGAGTGGGTTGCCATTTCCTGCTCCAGGGGATATTCCTGACTCAGGGGCTGACTCCTCACCTCTTGCACTGGCAGGCAGATACCAGGTACCACGTGCTCTGCCTGGATAAATTCAGTAAATCCTCAAACAGCCCTATGAATTAGGTTCTATTAACATCAGTAACCACACTTTTTTTGAGTGAAAAAGTAGTCTCAGAGAGGTGAAATAACCAGCTGGAGGCTGTCCAGCAAGTAAGTGGCAGAGACAGGATTCAAACTGAAGCAGCCTGGTACTGAAGTCCCTGCTGCCTCAGCAGACATTCCTGTTGGACCACGAAAAAACAGGTGAGGCAATGGATACAGAAAGAAAAGAAAATGTTATCCAAAGCATATATAAAGATAAGCAGAAACAAGACGAGTGAGTGAATGATGGAGTAGACCGTCTTCTGCACCAGTCAAAAGAAACTTTTGGTTTCTGGTTTTCAACCACATGTTGAGAAATACCAAATCAAAAAGCTACGAATTCGTTTCACCAGAAGTACCAGTAAGGCATTATCCAACACAAATGACCATTTTCAATTTCACTGGTATTTACTAGTGATGTTGGATGAAAAAATGCCACCAATATTGTCAGCATAACTAATGAAGTCCATACTCACAATCTGAAGTCCTAGAATAAGTTTTTGGTTTCATGAAAACGTAAGCTCTAAACTGAAAGTGAATTTTACTGTGGGCATGCCCACTGTAGAAGGTACACAGAGAGGATGACATAACTGTTTAATTTCTATCATCCCAGTCAGTAGTTTTCATATATGCTCTTCCTCTTACCTTGTCACCAAAATTCAACACCTCACCTGCATGGGATGTTAAGATTTGTATCCAGTGCCTCGTTCAGGAAAGAAGCTGACCCTTTGGGGTACCAAAAGGCTATCAGAATGTATTGACTTCACAAAGACCACCGATAAGGTTAGGGTAGTAATGGTGAGTAGCAATGATGGGCAACAGAATACAGTTCTGATGAGCCATACCTAGCTCCTTCTGTATGCTGTCAGGGACTCCTGTAATAGTCTTTCTCCTTTTGACTTTCTTCGGTCGTCTTACCAGAGTGTCTGTGTAAATTAGAGACCGCCGAAGGCTGGCCTGGCGATCGAAATTCTCCCCTAATGCAGAGTAGTAGAACAAGCAAAGCAATGTTATTTTCAAGCAAGCCGACACCATGCACTTTCTTCCAGAAGCTTGTTGTAAAATGATAAGAAGGTATTAATGATGATGTTAGCCAGTCATACGATGATGAATGGATGCTGAAGGGCAAAAAAGGGAGGAAAGCACATTAGCATCATAAGGCTGTTTTCCAATTTCTGGGTGGATGTCCACTCAAAGACAGCACTTTGAGCTCATTTGCAAATGCAAACTGGTGAATAACACATTGGACGAGTGATTCTGTGCTATTTAAAAAATGGGTTATTTTGGAAGTGTTTCACAAGTCTTCGGTCACCAAAATCACACTTTACATCAGCATGTATTTTGGTTCCGGTCACCGAAATCACACTTTGCATCAGCTGGAGATGAGTTTATTTGCTTCATCTGGTCCTCACCAGAGACCAAAGTATTGTCTTGTTCAATGTGATGAAACAAATAACTGAATCAAGAATTCCTAGGTGAAGACTTTTCTTCAGTCAAGGAGGCTCATAATTTGAATAGACTGTGGTAATTGCTATGGTGTAAGACACAATGATAATGAAAAAGCCTTATAATGACAAAGTACTTTTATCACAATGAGACCCAGCAGCACCGCGGTTTGTTAAAGCTAAAATGCTTCTCGCTGTTTCTTAATCACTTTTCAAAAGTTGATCTAAATTCATTATAGGTATGTTGAAATCAAACCCAGAATGCCACATCTAAGTTTTTTCTTTCTAGTGTGTAAGTTGTGTGATTATCACACCATGGGATACCCTAAAATAGTAACATATCCATTACTGTTTGGTCTGCTTTAAATTACTTGACATTTAAGAGAAGTTTTATAGCATTGACCTTATTAAATTGTTCTCCTCAAAAAGAGTTTTAAAAATACATATATACACATACAAAATATATACTTCCATATTATAAGAAAAGTTTAAAAATTATTCACTCTTTTTAGCAACTTCGATACACATTCAAAAGTGGGTTTGCTGTGAACAATGTAGCTTCTATTTTAATAGGAATACATTGTGAACAGAACCAATAAGGTTCTAGTCAAAACAGAGGATAAAAGATCGGAATGGTCAAAACACATTTCACCTAAAAAGCAACAAACTTAGATGAGGGCTTGTAAATTTGAAAATGCTCTCAACTTTGTTCCTAATGGAGAAAAAACAGAAATGCTTTAGAGAAAACCCTGAAACACCAGAAGGTACCATCACTGTGATAAATGCATCACTATGTACAATAGCAAATATGGCCTATAAGAGGCCAGTCAGGACTGGTTCATTTGTTTTCTGTGGCAGAGGAAAAACATGTTCTTGGGTCAAATCATTAAGAATGGACAAAATATTAACAGACAGTTGCATTTAGTCTCCAGGTTTGCTTCCTACACAAAAAACCAAAGATAAACCACCGAAGCTCCAAGGAAATTAAAAAACAAACTGTGAGGATGAACATCTAAGACATATACCACTGCTGGTGCCAAACTCTCCATCCTTCATCGAGACCTAAAAGGGTTGTCTCCTCTACTGGGTTAAACATTTCTGAAGGGCGAGGACCCTGATCATGCGCCCTGGCATCGCCTGTGGCATTCAGCCCGATGCCTGACACAAAGTAGTTATTCAGTAATGTCTACTGAATCGAGAGGGATTTAATTATTTCTTTTCATTGAAAAACGGCAGTAGTCCGTCGGGGTTACTACTTGGAAATCAATTTGGCCAGCTCAAACATCAGTCCAAAGGCAGTTTGTAAGAGCTGCTTCAGCATGCTCACTCGGTTGATCTTCGAGGTGTAAGAGCTGCTATCCCACGTGGCAGATTAAACAACATACTCACATGCACATTTTATTTTAAACATTTTCTTCTCTTCAACTCTTAGAACAGGATGAGTTCCCATAGGACACAGGCCTGTGACTAAAGGGGGAAAATCGATTTCCAAGCCGGCAGCTCACTGTACTAATGTTTTCTTCCTCTCTGCCTGGCAAGCATCTCTCTGCATTTGAAATAATATATTTATTGGCATTCTTTCCTCTGCTGAACTGTACTGACAACCAAATAGAAGGTCAATGTTCACCCAAATAAATGAGCAGTGACAACGCCCTACAGGAAGCTACATTTTATCTTCTAGTGCTTTGGAAATGTATCATTTAGAGAGCCAGGAGTTGTACAATCTATGTCAATTCAACCACTAAAAGTAAACAAATTTAATGCTTCTTTATACCAGAATATCAGAAAAACTATTTCTCTATGAAATGTGTGTGTGTATAGTAAACACACAGATCCAGAAAATGGATCAATAAATATGTCATTAGGCATTTGCCTTCTACATTTCCAAAAATGTTAATCACTCAAAAGTAAACTGCATTTTGTCCTAACTTGTATTGCTCATTTCTTTATTGTCATTCACCGCTCCTGTGTGGCATTTTCAAGGCCTCCTTTTAAACTCTATGTAATTCATACCCACTCACTCATCAGACAGGAGAGAATAAAGTTCAGAGGCTGACACTGTCTGCTGTTGTGCCAGTGCATTTCACTGTAAAGTATTCTTTATTCCTGAAAATCTATTCTGCTTTAAGTTTCCTAATTTCACAATAATGCATTTTATCTGAATTCCATTAAGGATTGTTACATTTCATTGCACAATCTTACCATGTTAATTCTGAGGGTTTTAATCAGGCAAATAATGTAATGCATTTTCTTGCAGAAAATACACAGCCATATAAACATTACACTTCGCTCTGAAATACAACTATATATAAAAGTACTTTTAAAAGTATGATTTGCTGAATGAGACTCATACTCAGAAAAATCAATGCTACTTGCAAAAAGAATGGACTAAAATGCCATGCTATTCCTGCAAGGCTTAAGTACAGTAAATGTGGGGAAATGTCCATGGAATTTAAAATAATTCATGTACTTACTAAATTTCTCTGGAATTCAAAACAGAGTTTTAAATGTAATTTTTAAACATCTTGTAAAGGTTAAAAAAAATTCATCAGTAACTACCAAAATATTTTTAGTCCCTTAGAAGCTCACCAATGCCATAGTAAAAAACTTTCTAACAGCGGTCAAGAGCCTCAGAAGCATAGCAAAGGTATGATGAGTTTTCATCCCAAATTTTATGAAAACTTATGCTCATTGATCACCTGATTTTTTTAGGTTCTGGCCTTGTAAGCCAGATTTTGCATGAGCTGATTATCAGTGTGACTACCAGCAATGTTTTCTCTTGAACGCAGTCTAATGTCTGAAGCTACCAACTCTTAACATGTCTATTTTGCCTTTTGTACCCTCCCCAGACTGATGACCTGTCTTCTCTGCAGGATACGGAAGTGACAGGGCAGGAAAATCTTGATACTTATTAACAGTTCTCTATGTTTGTGAAATACTGTTTTTGAGCTTTACGTACCTTGTGACCTTAATTATCACAGATGATTAAAACCTGAATATAATATTCTGCAAGAACTTGAATTTCACATTTGGCAATTAATATTCTTATGGCCAGCCTAACATGTTCTAAATTTTTTATATTTAGAAGGAATGGATTTTTATTTGATGATTATAGAATTCAAATTATAGAGATCAAGATATAATTTCACTATCCTATTAGATTTTTTTAAATGTATATGTCATATTTTTATTTCAAGTAATTTCCCCCTTTTTCTACCTGAGAAAACAAGAAGGTAAGAAAACCGTTCAGAAATATTAAATGTGTTCTTTTTCACTTTTATAAATGAGTTAAAACAGCCTTTTAGAAAGTAAACCCAATTTTTTCTCACCCAAGATCACATTTAGAAGATATTTCCATATAGCCAAAATATTTAAAGAAGGCAATTCAATTAAAAGACACACTTTAGCTGAATGGCTGGACCACTGAATTCTCTGACATCAGCCTTTGGTGATACAGTCTATAACTCTAAAAGCAAAAGATATTTGACATGCACACACATGTACATTTTAGTATTCCCTTCATTCAGCAAAAAGCACGAAGTTAGACCACAGCTATCTACCTCTGTTGTATGAATGACATGCTAAGAGCATATACCAAACAAAGAGCCATAGTCATTCTCCCAGAACATGTGGAACCTGTCCACGTAAAGCATACCAGTTATGTTAATAGGAACCATGTCAGCCTGGACTGTTTGGGCTTGCTGCCGCATCTTCTCTTCCGGTGTTGGCAAGGGAAGTGACTTGGTCCAGTTGGTTTGAGTATGAAGGTCAGAGCAGTCACTTGACGTTGGCGTCTTAGGTCTCCTGGTGGAAGTAAGCCTTTCCTCTTCTGATGAAGAGATAGAACACTGCAGGGGAAAAAAGTAAGAGGAAGCCATAGTGTGTAATTGCTGGCAGAACACTTAAAAATACATTTAAAAAAAATTAAACTGATTTGAAGCAAGCCAAAAGAAAAAAAAATTTGGTCACATTTAGGAACAAAGAGGAAATGGTTCACAAGGGAACTGCTCATCTTGCATGTAACCCATAATATACATGATTTGCTAAGGCCTTAGTCTTTAAGCCATGAGGACTGGAAAAGGTTTTCCTGATCCACAAAATCATTTAAGTTCTTCCTGTTTCTTTCTATACTTTGTGTGATCAGAAAGCGTACAGATTTAGTTTAACATTAGAAGCCCAGAGAAACATCATGGGTTTGGCCATCAGTCTCTATTTTTATTGAAATGTCTTTTTGCTCCAAGTAATTTCTAGCCTCAATCTCATTTCCTTTAGGCTCTGACCTCAAGTTTGAAAATGATAGAGCTATTGTTGTTCAACTATCTGCGCTCTTTGGAAATCATTTACATAGAAAGAGAAAAATCAACTGCGAAATTGTTAGATTATCAGAAGGGGACTAAAGCTCTCCTTGGAGCCTATCAGAGCCCCATGAAGAAATTTCTAGCAGTGTCTGTTTTGATACACATTAACATCCTAACTGGGGAGCCCTTTTCAATAGCTTTCTTTCCTCATATCTTAAAAAGTGTAAGCAAGAGAGTTGTTTTGGCAAGCATTTCATGATGAACTTCACCGTGGCTCCAGCAGCTAGTTCTATGACAAACACCACGAACTGAAAAAAATTGCCCCAGGCTCGTGCATGCTAAGCTGCTTCAGTCGTGTCTGACTCTGTGACCCTAGGGACTGTAGCCTGCCTGTCAGGCTCATCTGTCCATGGAGATTTTTTTAGGCAAGAATACTGGAATGGGTTGTCATGCCTCCTCCAGAGGATCTTCCCAACCCAGAGACCAAACCTGCCTCTCATGTCTCCTGCATTGGAAGGTGGGTTCTTTACCACTAGGGCCACCTGGGAAGCCTGCCACAGACTCAGGAACAACAACAGAAAAGGGTAATTGACTTTTGTTGAGAACTGGCAGTTTATAATCATCATAAACACCTAAGAACTGCTCTTCAAGTTGAAAGCATTTGAACTACCACCTAAGGCATTAAGACAAATTTTACTTAAAAATGAATGAATAAATAAATAAATAAACATTCTCAAGAGAATACCTGTAAAACTAGCAGCCAAGTCAATTCAACATTCTCCACCACACCCCTCTAAAGGGGTAATTGCTATCCTGACTTCTAACATTCAGCTTCATTTGCCTGTTTTGGATTTTCTCTAAGGGAAATCATATTGTATATTCTCTTTTGTGACTTCTTTCATTTAACACAGTATTTGTGAAGATTATCTATCTTTCAAAAGCATGTCTTGATACCTTTCCGGATCTAATGAAAGTTTCTAAGAGGACATTAGTAAGACATCTACAGAAGTACATTAGTTAGATACCCTTAACAGAAGAACACTGCTATCTCTGTTTACTGCTATTGAATTAGCCTTCCTGAAAAAAGTCTGTGTTTATTCTATAACTAATAGCACTCCACATATCTGAAAAAGACTCCTCTAGAGCTATGAAAATAGTGTGGTACAGGGATAGAGTCCTAAGCTAAGAATCCAAAGACCTGAGTCTATTCGCTTTATACCTTTCAGTCAAGGGATTCTGAAGTTGTTCCTAAGCACTGAAGTTTCCCTTGCTTTAAAATAGGGTTGTACTCTCTACCACATCCCCCTAAGGGTACTTGTGAACCTAATGACATGATAGCTATGAAAAAGGCATTGTGGAAATAAATATATGTGTNGAAGGTCAGAGCAGTCACTTGACGTTGGCGTCTTAGGTCTCCTGGTGGAAGTAAGCCTTTCCTCTTCTGATGAAGAGATAGAACACTGCAGGGGAAAAAAGTAAGAGGAAGCCATAGTGTGTAATTGCTGGCAGAACACTTAAAAATACATTTAAAAAAAATTAAACTGATTTGAAGCAAGCCAAAAGAAAAAAAAATTTGGTCACATTTAGGAACAAAGAGGAAATGGTTCACAAGGGAACTGCTCATCTTGCATGTAACCCATAATATACATGATTTGCTAAGGCCTTAGTCTTTAAGCCATGAGGACTGGAAAAGGTTTTCCTGATCCACAAAATCATTTAAGTTCTTCCTGTTTCTTTCTATACTTTGTGTGATCAGAAAGCGTACAGATTTAGTTTAACATTAGAAGCCCAGAGAAACATCATGGGTTTGGCCATCAGTCTCTATTTTTATTGAAATGTCTTTTTGCTCCAAGTAATTTCTAGCCTCAATCTCATTTCCTTTAGGCTCTGACCTCAAGTTTGAAAATGATAGAGCTATTGTTGTTCAACTATCTGCGCTCTTTGGAAATCATTTACATAGAAAGAGAAAAATCAACTGCGAAATTGTTAGATTATCAGAAGGGGACTAAAGCTCTCCTTGGAGCCTATCAGAGCCCCATGAAGAAATTTCTAGCAGTGTCTGTTTTGATACACATTAACATCCTAACTGGGGAGCCCTTTTCAATAGCTTTCTTTCCTCATATCTTAAAAAGTGTAAGCAAGAGAGTTGTTTTGGCAAGCATTTCATGATGAACTTCACCGTGGCTCCAGCAGCTAGTTCTATGACAAACACCACGAACTGAAAAAAATTGCCCCAGGCTCGTGCATGCTAAGCTGCTTCAGTCGTGTCTGACTCTGTGACCCTAGGGACTGTAGCCTGCCTGTCAGGCTCATCTGTCCATGGAGATTTTTTTAGGCAAGAATACTGGAATGGGTTGTCATGCCTCCTCCAGAGGATCTTCCCAACCCAGAGACCAAACCTGCCTCTCATGTCTCCTGCATTGGAAGGTGGGTTCTTTACCACTAGGGCCACCTGGGAAGCCTGCCACAGACTCAGGAACAACAACAGAAAAGGGTAATTGACTTTTGTTGAGAACTGGCAGTTTATAATCATCATAAACACCTAAGAACTGCTCTTCAAGTTGAAAGCATTTGAACTACCACCTAAGGCATTAAGACAAATTTTACTTAAAAATGAATGAATAAATAAATAAATAAACATTCTCAAGAGAATACCTGTAAAACTAGCAGCCAAGTCAATTCAACATTCTCCACCACACCCCTCTAAAGGGGTAATTGCTATCCTGACTTCTAACATTCAGCTTCATTTGCCTGTTTTGGATTTTCTCTAAGGGAAATCATATTGTATATTCTCTTTTGTGACTTCTTTCATTTAACACAGTATTTGTGAAGATTATCTATCTTTCAAAAGCATGTCTTGATACCTTTCCGGATCTAATGAAAGTTTCTAAGAGGACATTAGTAAGACATCTACAGAAGTACATTAGTTAGATACCCTTAACAGAAGAACACTGCTATCTCTGTTTACTGCTATTGAATTAGCCTTCCTGAAAAAAGTCTGTGTTTATTCTATAACTAATAGCACTCCACATATCTGAAAAAGACTCCTCTAGAGCTATGAAAATAGTGTGGTACAGGGATAGAGTCCTAAGCTAAGAATCCAAAGACCTGAGTCTATTCGCTTTATACCTTTCAGTCAAGGGATTCTGAAGTTGTTCCTAAGCACTGAAGTTTCCCTTGCTTTAAAATAGGGTTGTACTCTCTACCACATCCCCCTAAGGGTACTTGTGAACCTAATGACATGATAGCTATGAAAAAGGCATTGTGGAAATAAATATATGTGTATATAGAAGAATAGACATCCCAACATATGAGATTTTACATTATTAGTACATAATACACATAAAATGAAAAGCTACTTTCTTTGCCACCTAAGGAAAATGTGAAATGTTTGTCATTAAAACTGACAAATAAATATACTCAATTTATTGAGCATGTTACTGACATCTTATTATGACACTCAACTGCATCATATCGATTCATGTTTGATCCAACACTGGTTAAAATGATCACATCTACTACAGATCCTTGAAAGGCAATTAAGGCTTCCCACATGGCTCAGTGGTAAAGAATTCACCTGCTAATGCAGGAGACAGAGGACATGCGGGTTCGACTCCTGGTTGGGAAGATCCCCTGGAGGAGGAAATGGCAACCTTCAACCAAAGGAATGTTTGAAAGAATTAAGTCATGGAGATCAAATCAGTCAATCCTGAAGGAAATCAATTCTGAATATTCATTGGAAGGACTGGTGCTGAAGCTGAAACTCCAATACTTGGGTCACCTGATGCAAAGTGCCAACTCACTGGAAAAGACCCTGATACTGGGAAAGATTGAAGGTAGGAGGAGAAAGGGACAACAGAGAATGAGATGGTTGGATGGCATCACTGACGCAATGGACATGAGTTCAAGCAACCTTAAGGAGATAGTGAAGGACAGGGAAGCCTGGCATGCTGCAGTCCATGGGGTCTCAAAGGATCGGACACAACTGAGCAACTGAACAACTAAGTCATACCAATGTAAATCAATTATGCAGTTGTGACACTCACAATAGGTTTGATATATAATACTTATTATCTGCCCTCACACTGCAGGTACACAAAACACACACAAATTAAAATTAATTTTCTTTGAGAATTTCATGACAGTTTGTGTAAAGTTCACTTTCAGCTTCACATGTCTGAAGCTGAATCTCAATTTAGTAAATTATGTTACTCTTTCTGATACATACATACATCGAAATAATTTTTCGGGCAATCTTGACATATAGCACAGATTTTAAAGGCCATGAGAAGCAAATCTTAATAGGCAAGCTTCAGCTTGATGGAAAATAAATAGCATGTCAACACCCTACCGAGAAGGTTCTCTCTTCGCTGTGACGTCTGCCTAGGGAGATGGTGAGGCACTGTTTTATGGTCTGTACTCTGCTCAGTGGGACTTATCAGCCCTGGTAACCTACTTATCTTTCAGTTGACTGAGACTGTCAGATTCGATAACCCTCACAATGAAACAGATCTTCAGTTCAGCCTTGTTGCCAGGGGATGATCACTAGGGATTGCTCCAGTATAACAACTGACAAAGGTAATCTCATTTATAAAGTACTCCCTTCCTTTGTCAGAAAATTTCCCAGACAAGCAGGGCACAGATAAAGTTATATGCAAATGTGACTGTTACACAGTGCCACAATCTACTAAAGAAAAATAAGAAACCAGGATGGCACACCATTCAGAATGATCTGACTCCCACTGCTCTCAGTATTTATAAATACAGAGGGGCACAGGAAAAACCTCATCCATCTCACCAGCAGGGCACATCACAATCACTCCATTAAGATACTGGAATGCTGTGGATTCTTACCTTAGCCTCTTAACTCTGATCTTGTTGGCCACCCTCCCTTCTCCCCATCCCTGCTTTAATAGTCTATTCCTCAACACAGAAGCCTGAGGGAGCCTTTCAAAACATGTCAGATCATGCTGCTCCTGTGCAATCTTACTAGAATCTACAAGACCCTACATGATCTGTGAACTGGCCTACTGTTACCTCTGACCTCAACTCCTACAATCCTATCCCTTCTTTATCCTACTCTAGCCACACCATCTTCCATCCAGTTCCTTGTACAAACCAAGCACACTCCTGCATCAGGGTCTTTGCACATGATGTTCCCACCACCTGCAATATTCTTCCTTTAGACATCCTCACGGATAGCACCTTCTTATTCTTCAGGGGCTTAGTCAAGAGTCCCCTTCCTGTTGAGGTCTTACCTGCTAAGCTGCCTAAAATTTCAACTCCTCCCCAATATTTTATATCTCCCTTCTCTTCTTTCTTTTTTCTCTTTAGTACATATCACCAGTATAAATATATTTTAGCCATTTATCTTGTTTGTCTCTCCCTTGAAAATGTAAGTTTCAGGAGGCCTTAAATCAGAATTACATAGATTGCAATTTCACAATTTTAGCTAAAAAGGAGTCACCACTTAGTGACTGATATCTCAACACCTTGCCCTGGGTTTCAGATTTTATAGGAATTGGTACCTCATTTAATCTTCATAGTAGTAGCTTCGTTTTGTAAATATGGAAATGGAGTAAAGCAACTTTACTTGTAGAAAGTGGACAAGTGGGCAACAGATTAGAACATACAGCTGGCCTCAAAGCTCTGTTGCTAAACAGTGTAAAATAACAACTTGATAATATCTGCAATAAATTACTATGTTTTCTAATCTAAAAATAAAAATATCCACTTATATCTCTGAATAAGAAAAAGATCTTAAATACAAAAGAATCTATAGTAAAGTCAGCAGTGTAGCGTAATGACTGGGACACTATAAGTATCAGCACGCTGGCTCTGTCATTTACCAGCTGTATGTTTTGGCCAACTCAAGCTCCCTGTGTTAAGAACAGAATAACTTAAATAGCATCGCCACGCTTCATGTTAAGGGATCCCTTAGTACAGGGTGAATTTATTTTATTCTTTTAATATCGAGTTTAAAGTGGACTTGCTTTCAGAACTTAAACGCAGCTTGATTTATAAATGCAGTTTAATCGATCAATAATGTTCATTAATATCTCATGTCTGGAGATACTATTATTAATCTGGAAGGAATGGACAGTCACAAATGAAACATAAGAAACCATGATTTCTTGTGTCAAACTGCTTAATTTACAAAGGGAGATCACCTGCCATACCAGGAGTTGTTTTGTGAATTTTGGATACTGTTCAGTCCTCCATTTCAGAACTTTGAGGTCCTGTCTGGAAATCAGACAAGTTCCCACCAGATGGATGGTGAGGCCTGAAACATGGTCTCTTTGGCAGACTGCCAAGTTATCAAAAAGTGGGCTTAACTAAAAAACACATTTGCCCAGGCTTTTTTTTTTTGGTTAATCTGCTATGCTTTAAAAAATTAGAAAACCTAATTATAGCCAGAGTTAAACTTAGCATTCATTTAGCAATTATTACATAAAAATAGATATAGAACAGATGAAACTATGTAGCGCACCATTTAAGAGGAAAGCCACATACATTCCAGTCCTTTTTACAGGACACTTAATCAGTCTCTTGTGTTTTAGTCTTCAGAATTAAACCCGTCTTGGGTGGACTTTTCTTTTTAAAGATTCTAGATAGTTTATAAGGTGCCAAAATGTTTGCAGTCTTTTTCGGCTATATGCTTACTCCACCTTTAATATACTCAGACACAAGCGATCCTGACTTCATTCTCTTCTCTCCTTATTCCCCTTTCCCCTCCCCTGGGCTCTGGACCCAGCAACAGAAACCAGGGGTAGTGGTTTTCGGGGAAATACACACAGAAATGCAGTTTGTGGCCCATCCAGAGCTCCACAAAGGCCAGGAGGGGGGCTCCACATTCACATTATTAAATAAGTTCAATTGTTCCTTCTCTCCTATTCAATATATTACCAAAATCCAGCCCCTTCATCACGGGCTCTAAACTTCCTTACCACGTACTGAGTTGAAATATTTTGGATTTAAACTATCACATATAAAGTGAACATAAATGTTCAAAATGATAATGTAATTTCTTGCCTTTAGTGGCCTTTTACTATAATAAATCATATATACAAAATATATAACACAACAATGAATTTTTAAGAACCTATTACCCAACTCATGACTTAAAATATTATGAATAACTGCATCTACACCATATTGTTTCCTGCTTGGCTCGAGGTAACTGCGCTCCTGAACGCTGTGTCATTTATTATGCCTTTAACTTTTGTTATCTATGTGCATAAATATGTCTAAATTACATATTTAGACTTGCTTAGTTTGTATGTAATTATACAGGAATACTTACAAAGATTAAAAAAAAGCATATGATTATACGCAGTATTAAATCCAAGTTTCTCTTCAAATAAACGCATATTTGAGTCTACAAGATGCCTTCTTTATCAGTCACTGTGTCAATGATACTTTGCCATTCTCTTTAGTGTTATTTACTTACCATTATGTTTCTAAGCCATATCCATGTAGTTATGTGAGCCTAAATCCATTTCACTGAAGCAAACATTCCATTCTAATACATTTATTTATCCACTCTTTTACTGATGGATGATGGGTTGGAAAAGATGTTCATCCTATTATCTCAACAAGTCAAAACTCCCCTAACCAAGAGAGTGGTTAGCCAGTGAGAGATATAGCCAAGGCTCAATTCCACTATTCATTGTTGAGGGAAAACAGGCTCTGGAGTCACTGATCTGGGTTTCAATCCTAGTTCACTTTTAGGGGTGAAGGGTGTGCTCACTATCTTGATTGTGGCGATGGTCTCATGTATGTATAAGTATGTCGAAACATATTAAATTGTGTACTTTAAAGGTGTGTAGTTTATTTCATATAAATTATACCTCATCTCTGTTTCAGGATTTTAAAGCTATGTGATCTTAAGCAAGTACTGTGATTCCTCCAAGACACATCTGGGACCTGGGTACAAGCTGCCTTACACGGTTGCAGTAAGAATTAAGCAGACTCACAGGTAACACCAGTCCAGCTTCCGGCTCCTGAGCTTTTCCATGTGCCAAATGCTTGGCTCCATGCTGGGAATATCAAAATCAATATGGTGAGGATGCTGTGTGGCCTCCCACCTCTGCCCTGATCTAGAAGGGAAAGCAGATATGGATAGAGACTCATCCCAGTGTAATGGGATGCATGGAACGAGAGAGACTGGGACAAGTTGAGAGATGCCCTCACTACTTGAATGCATAAAGGCCTGAAATGACAGACCACAATCTTCTCACCCTGCTAAAGAGGACAGAGCAACAAGGCGCCACAGATCGCAGAGCAGCAAACACATGGAACCAGCAATAACTCCTCTGTGTTTCCACTGTGTCCTGGAATTACTTACCTAGCGAGAGCCAATAAGAAAATAACTGTATCTAGAATCATGTTTTCTGGATAGTTAAGTGACCCAAAGTCAGTGGCTCTGTCTGTATATTGAGACTAAGCAGGACTTAACATGGTTTTTTGAAAACAATACCGTGAATAAATGAATAATACCAAACAAGTCAAAGACAGAAGGAAAATTGACAACAGCAGGCATAGTGAGAAGGAACTTGGGTAATTTAGTAATCTTGTCCTATTATTTCACCAGTATGGTGCAATGAAAAGAAATGAAATATAAAGTGAGAAGCCCTGTGTTCATGTCCTCTCAAATACGTTCTGGCTTTGTGATCTTGAGAAAGTACTTTAATATATCTGAGTCTCAGTTTCAAGATGGTTAAAATGATAGCAATAATTACTAAAAATACTGACTTTATGGAAGGTCTTGTGAAAATGAGATATAATTTGAGAAAAAGTTCTGAAGTGTTCTACAATTATTATAAAGTGAGTACCAGTAAAATAACCACTGGTAGATCTACACACAGATAACCTGTAAAGTCACAATAACTAGAAAGCTTTAGTAATTGCTGAAACCTCTCAAATTTATCGCCTCAGGTCGGAAATTCTATGTTTGTGGAATAAAGACTTAGAATGATTGAAAGAGTGGCCAAATTTTCATAAAACCAGACACTGTCTACTGAACTAATTTCTTTGAAGTCTGGTTTGAAAAAACCAAGCTGTTTAAAGACATCAGTCATCATTATTTGAGCATATACTGTGCCAGGCACCACGCTTAAGGATTTAAAAAACATTAACTCACTTCAGCCTCATAACCATCTTCAAGGTGGGTAAAGCAATCAAGTAATTTATTATCAAAACCAGAATGCCTTTGAGAGTGAAAGGAGTACTTTTAATAATTACACAGAACAGCAGCCGTAAACCAGGACTATCCTGAGCAAAACCAGAACATGTGGTTTATGACCCTTCACAGTTAAGGAAACTGAAACTCGCAGAGGGAAGCAATGTGCCAAGGCCACCAACTTTGACAGGTGGGAAAGCTCCTCTAGACCAGTCTCCCAAGCATCACCTTATACATGCTTCCTACATGTGCGGTTACAGAGTAAGGCCACTGTCCTTTCATCATCTTCAAAATCCTCCTTTGATTTAAATCTCTCATATCAATAAAGACTAAAACAGAACCCGAGATGATGCCAGTTCAAAGGAAAACAGAGACTAGAAAAGAAAATTTCAGTTTCCATCAATACCACGAAAGCCAACCATTTATTGCCACAAGCCCAGTCCAATCTATCTGTCTGGGGAGAAGGAGGGCAAATTTTACACAAGCGATTGAGTAACTCACGACTGACATCCTTTCTGCTGAGACAATGGGGCCTCTATGAACGTTTCCCTGATTCAGTGAACAGATCATCGAACATAATCTCCCACAATGGCAGTTGGAGATACGCCCCCTCAACGCCCAGGAAGTATCCTGTCGTCTATAACTGAAATTTCCTTCAAATACCTGAATAACCTCTTTGGTAGTACCTGGCACACAATTCAAACTAACAAAACAAAAAACTGTCAAGACTAGAACAATACTAAAGCAACAGCTTACTCTTTGATTTCACAGTTGAATAAAAATGCTGTTTTCTGAGATTTCTGAATCCCTTTGCAGGCATTTTTCAAGCAGCATGTTTACTATGTAGATGACATATATAACATATACTTGGAAACAGTTCAAGCAATTTCTTTTCTTGCTACACTACATCACTACTTTGAAAGATGCAGATGTGGAGATCATCAGCAAAATAACGTTCAGTATACCATAAACACAAGTCCTACCTGGGAAATGTTTTGCATTTGGATAATTACTTTGGAATGGTGAGCCAGAATAAATAACCAAAACAGACATCCCCTAAGTTCTGTTCTAATTTATATGTCCCTAACTTCTGTCTTATTAGCAACTCTCATTTTAGGAGAGTGCTTTTATGCTAAGCACAAAATAGATGCTTAATTATTAACCTGTCCCTTCTTCCCCAGAGTTCACTGCTGTCCTCACCATAGCCTACTTGGAAATACAAAGGGTCTTCCCAGTAGAATTTTCCTTCTCAATTGACTTCTGTATACTCCATGTTTAAAATGACCCCAACTGCTAGAGTGATATTTAAGGACATGATTGCAGTCAGGGGTCTTGGTCTTAACATAGAGACTATAAACTGTTAGCTTGGAGCCCCTCATACAGTGAATGGATCCCCACCTGATCTCAAATGCCAACTTCACCATATGCATGCATGCATGCAAGTTGCATCAGTCACGTCCCCCTACTTTGTTTACTATAGCTATTTTAAATAGACTTTTTCTACTATATCTTCTAATTTGCATATGTAGATATGAAAGTTATTGATTTCTATACCAATATTATACCATATGTATATCTATACTATGTTATAGTGACTGCAAATGCCTGTCTTATTCTTTGTTCTAATGAGAATGGCCCATTAAAAATTATGTTGGATTTGGTGACAGGTAGGTACTTTTGTTAAGTTACAAATATCCACTTGTTCCCATATTATTATTATTTTTTAAATCAAGAATGGCTATAAAATTGTATCAAATGTCAATATCTACAGTTTTTATATGATTTTTCCCCTGAAATATATTAACACAATTAATACATGATTGAATTACCTAATGATGAACATTCTTACATTACTATGGAAATAAATCCAGGTTGATTTTGAAGTATTCATCTCATAATGAGTTACTAAATTATGTTTCCTGTTGTTTTTAATTTCTAATGCCAATATTCATGAGTGAGATTGGCTAGTTTAGTATTCAGGTTTTGGTACCAGCATTAAAACTAATTTATTATTATTTTTTAATTCTACCTTTTCCTTCTCTTTCTTTGCTCTCAGACAGTTTCAAGCACTGGATTAGCCTACTTTTTTTAAAACCTTAGTAGATTCTTCTCCATGAAACTATCTAAGCTTGGTGTTCTTCCTCAGTTTGGTTCAATTTTTTTTTTTTTTACTATTTCAATTTCCCCCAGTTTTATTGAGATATAACTGACATTAATATTGTGAAAGTTTAAGGTCTAAAATGTGATGATTTGATGCACATATATTATAAAACAATTACCACAATAAGGTTAGTTAACACCTTCATCAACTCAGTTACTATGTTGGAGGTCAATATGGTGTAATTTTTGATATAATTTTTTTAACATGGAAATTAGTCTGTTAATAGTCCCCCTCTAGATGTTCTAAAGTCAGATTTGATACTTTAAATAAATTAGAAAATAAGTTTCAACATTAGCTATGTCTTCCATCTAAGAAAAGATATATATAATCTTTATTCCTAATCATAAAATCCTCTGTTTGAAAAATGTTAGTGATTTCCTATTAGCTACGCAATAAGAGCTGACTCTCTCACTTGGCATTGCCCATCTGTAATGTTACTTCAGCTTCCCTCTACCACTGTTCCTGTCATCACTCTCAGTGAACTCAGCATCCATTGAGCTGTTTCATCTAACACCTGCTCTGAGCCTTCGCAACCTTACCTCCAGTATGCCCCAGCCACCCACTCTTGGGGACATGCTCTAGACCTAGTTGCTACATAATACCTGAAGTGCAATTCTGGAGTGGTTCACTAACTGACAGTCCTACAGAATTTGCTCAAGGTGTGAGAAAAGAAAAGAATCAAGAATGTGCCTGGTGATTTTGACTTAAAAATGGGTAGAAAGAAGTTGAAATTTACTGAGGTGAGGAAAACTATAAAAGAATCAGGTAGAGTTTTTTTTTTTTTTTTTCCCTTTTGGAAGAGAGATGTGAGAAACACATTTGAATTTGAATCAGTTTGAGATAGCTGTAAGAGACATTTAAGTGGAGATGGACAGTAAGCAGATAAATGCATGAGTGTGGACTAGAGCTTAGAAATTTAGGAAACTTCCATGCATGGAATTTAGGAGATGAAGTTAAGAAGTAGTATTCTGGGAATTAGGAGACACACTTCAAGTCTCAGCTCTCCCACTTGCTGTATGTATCACTTGTATCTTCAAGGCATTAATTTCCTTATCTAGAAAGTGGTGAGTAGAAGACTGTTCTCTAAGATCTTTTTTAACAGGCTGTTCATCCTCCCTTCATTTAACTCAATAAATATTTACAAGGAAGAACAGAACTGGAAGAATCATACTCCCTGATTCAGGCTATATTACAAAGCTACAGAAATCAAAACAGTATGGTACTAGCACACACAAAAATAGGTCAATGGGTCAGGATGAAAGCCCAGAAATAAACCCCTTTATCCCTTAACATCCTCCCCCTTTCCCTCCCTGCTTCCTCATCATTCACACGGCCACTCCGGATCTCTAGGTCTTTAGTATGTCTTACATGTTACAAGAGCCCTATAACTACTCTTTGTACACACTACACCCTCTCCCAGGCCCTTCCCCATTTCCTAACTGCCCAAGTAAGAAGTTCTCTTTCAAATATTACCATATGACAAACACTTATTGTAGCATGTAATATATATATAAAACTTTTTATTCTGGTGAGTTCTCCCTATCTGAAAGCTGTAAGTTTCCTGATGCAGGTCTGTACATGCTTAATACATTATTAATTTTTGCATTTTGTAGTATCAGGCATATGCTATATAAATTTATTTACTGGCTGCTGTTTATTCCTGGAATGTCCTTCTCCAAGATTTCTGCATGGCTAACTCTTTTAATCCCAGTCACCTCTTTGCTTGGGAAAAATCTCCCCTTTAATTTAAAACTGCAACCTCCAGTTCTATTTTACTCCAGAGCACACATCACTAAAACAGCATCATTGGTTACTTATTCTCAGTGTCTCAGCACCGAATCAAAGCACTATCAAGAGAAGAATTCTTCTGTTTCCCTCATTGTTATAGCACCTAAAATATTTCCTAGCACATGAGATGCTTAATAACTACTTGTTTTAAAAATGATTATAATTCTGTGTTTAAAGTAGCGAGGAGATGGACATGTTAATCAGTCTGACTGACAATCATTTCACAAAACACATGTATATCAAATTATATATAATATTGTCAATGTACTTCAATAAAGCTGAAACACAATAAAAGCAAAACAAAATCCTTACCATGTAATTCATCTCCTGATTGTAATTTTTCTTACTCACGCCAACAAGAAAAAAATAAGTTTTAAAAAAAATACAGACCACATCAATTCTGATATAGCTGCTTTTCCTATTATGCTAAAAGACTTTTTTTATATAGGCCTTCTTCAACTTACAATGGGGTTTTGTCCAAAAAAACCCATCATAAGCTGAAAATAAATGTCAAAATGCATATAACTCATTAACCTATCAAACATTACAGCTTACCCCAGCTTACCTTACACATGCTCAGTACACTTAACATTAGCCTAAAGTTAGGCAAAGTCATCTAATACAAAGCCTAATTATAATTAAGTGTTGCAAAGATAGTATTGAGAATACCTTGTGTACCTATCACCCAGTCTTCCCTAATATTGACATATTACATCATCGTGGTACATTTGCCAAAACTGAGATTAACACAGGATAATACTACTAACTAAAAAACAGACTCCATTCTCATTTCATGAGTTTTTCTAACTTTGGTCTTTTATCTGTTCTGGGAGCCAGTCGAGGATCATGTGTTGAATTTAGAAGACTTACTTTTGGATCTGTTTCTTCATCCTCCTCTTGGTAATCATCACAGAGGGGGCTGGAGTTGGCTGCAAAGGTGGGTCCTTGGGAATAGTACTGAGAACTCCGGTAGCCATCCCGCCGTAACTTATCACATTCTGCAGGGGTAGAGGCCAGGGAAGGGAGAAAGGGCTTTAAGAACCAGGATTTGCTTACTCCTTTTTATTTACCTTTTCTTGCAATATTTCTCTACATACAATAATGATTTAAAGTAATAATAGAAATGATGATAAAAAGAACTAAGAATTAGTAAAGCAGGTACCACACCCTATATGCCATGTTAATATACTTCAAAGGGACTGTTTTACACCTCTCAAAAACTCTCTGAGTCAGGGTAACTACATTACTTTTACTGAAGCATAGTTGATTTATAATGTTGTGTTAATTTCTACTGTACAGCAAGTTGACTCAGATATACATGTATACATTCTTTTTTAACATTATTTTCCATTATGGTTTATCACAGGATATTGAATATAATTATCTGTGCTATATATTAGGTTGCTATTGTTTAGTCACTAAGCTGTGTCTGACTTTTTTCAACCCCACAGACTGTAGCCTGCCAGGCTTCTCTGTCCATTGAATTTCCCAGGCAAGAATACTGGAGTGGGTTGCCATTTCATTCTCCAGGGGATCTTCCTCACTCAGAGATTAAACCCAAGTCTCCTGCATTGAAAGGCAGATTCTTTACCACTGAGCCAGCTGGCAGCCTGCCCACCCTATATATGATAGTTTGCATCCACTAATTTCGAACTCCCAATCCTTTCTTCCCCTACTCCCCTCCTCCTTAGCAACCACGAGTCTATTCTCTGTGAGTCTGTAAATTCATTTGTGTCATATTTTAGATTCCACATATAAATGACATCATATGATATGTGTCTTTTTCTGATTTACTTCACTTAGTATGATAATCTCTAGGTCTGTTTATGTTGCAGCAAATGGCAATGTTTCATTCTATGACTGAGTAATATTCCACTGCATATATATACCACATCCTCTTTATCCATTCATCTGTTGATGGACATTTAGGCTGCTTTGATGGCTATCGTAAACAGTGCTACTATGAGACAGGGATGCATGTATCTTTTCAAATTAAGAGTTTTGTCTAGGTGTATGCCCAGGACTGGGATAGCCAGATGACATGGCAAGTAAATTTTTAGTTTTTTGAGGAATCTCCATACTGTTTTTCATATGTACTATAATTTTTGACATATAACAATTGATGATGTAATTCCACATCAAAAAACGCAAGCAATTCTCCTGTGAGGCTTGCCTTCTAGACCGATCAACTGGAAGTGAGAAATCATGGGTTATAATCTCTCATTCTGTTTTTACCTCCAATTTTATTTGATTCTAAACACCCTGTGATCACCGTGTGGAGTTTAGCACAAAGCTGGGTGGCAGTCTGAGATGTCTTCCAGTTCACGGAGCAATGACTGGGGCTGTTGGCTGCTCAGAGACTGGGATTCTCTTCAAGGAGGAACCTCTGCACTGATAACTCCCATCAGCTGAGGGAGAACAAAGCAAGGGTTCCAATGACATTTTAAAGTCCCAGGAGGTCTCCTATGACTTAGATACCTCAGAAAAGTATTTGCCTTGCAAAAGGATTCCCCACAGTGTTGCTTTAAATATCCATCTTGCTAAAGGAAGGTGACAGGTGTTTGCTTTTGGGCAAGTTTCCTCTTTGCACAGTTTTACAAAACCATGCACCTAATGGCACAGAACTAAAGTAAGGCATCTTCAGAGCTCCCTTTTAACACTAGGATCTAAGCTGCTTCTTCAAAGAGGAGATGAGCAGCTGCTTCAGTGGAGGGATAAAAATAAAAAAATCCTCACTGTGCTGTGTTACCTATCTCACGGTGGGAGCAGAGAGTCAAATGAAAACTACACATCAGATTTTTTTTTAAACTCCATGGAAATAGTCACAAGGCTCTTTTAGAATGCCAAGCTAACTGAAAAATTGTACAGGTAATCATAAGATAGTTAAACACTAATACTTCAGTTACTTATGGGCTGAATAATGTGTAGGCTGGACTGGCAATCCATGCTAACAAACACTGAATAAAAAAAAGAAAATTAAAAAAAAAATTTTCTGATACCTCCAGAGTACATTTGAAAAAATGAGGATTTATAACACTAATCGGACCCTTTTCAGTGACAAAGACTTCCACATTTTCTCCAGTATTTCACAACTTCTCTACAAAAATAAATAGTACAACCAGATTCTGTTCTCATTCCTACAGGAATGTTACACAAAGCATGATGACTAGCTTTCAAATGGTGTTCAGTGCAGAGTTCTTGGATTCTGTAAATATTTTACTTTTTAAAATGGTTTTAATTATTTCCTTTTGGCTGTGCTGAGTCTTCATGCTGCATGAGCTTTTCTCTGGTTGCGGTGAGCGGGGACTGCTCTCCGGTTGCAGGGCACAGGCTTCTCTTGTTGTGGAGCATGGGCTCCAGGTGCGTGGGCCTCAGTAGTTGTGGCTCCCAGGCTCTAGAGCACAGACTCAATAGTTATGGCACACAGGCTTAGTTGCTCCACAGCATGTGGGATCTTCCCAGATCAGGGATCGAATTTGGGTCTCTGGTACTGGCAGGCAGATTCTTTACCACTGAGCCACCAGGGAAGTCTGATTTTATTTATTTATTTTTTATCTTAAGGTTAAAATAAAACATAACACTCAACCCTATAATTCTACATGTCACTAATTTGTACTGCTAAATTAACTATTCTGTAGTCCTATAAACTGAAGTCTCCTAAAGATTCAGGGTGAATCTTGTAAAACAAGCTAATAAAACCTATTATCACTGTAAGTTACTTATCACATAATTTGGTGCTTTCAAAAATAGTTACCAAACAAAACAAAACACAAAGTTAAGGCTAAGACCCTTTAAACCAAATCCTTTTCTTATTCAAAAAATAATCCTTTTCACTCTCATTCACTGACCTTAAGATAAGTACAAGTCTCAAATTATAGAATTTTATAGTACTAAAAAATCTGTTCTCAATATCAGGTACCATGTAAGAATGTGTTTTAAAAAGATTAATCTGCAAGGGACTGCTAGGCTAGGTCATCTCTAAAGGTGGTATTCATTCTGATATTCTTGGCAATATTAAAAACATCCAAAATGTTATCAAAAAAGACAACAAATCACAAGAGTTGGCAAGAATGTACAGAAAAAGGAACCTCAGTGCTGTAGGTGGAAATGTAAATTGATACAGCTGCTATGGAAAACAGTATGGAGGTTCCTCAAAAAATTAAAAACATAACTCTCATACAATTCAGCAATTTTTCTTCTGGATATTTATCTGAAGAAAATAAAACAGTAACTCAAGAAGATATATGTATTCCAATGTTCATTCACACGCACAGAGAGAGGAGTATTACCCAGCCATGAAAAAGAATGAAATCTTGCCATTTGCAATAGCATGAATGGACCTAGAAGGTATTATGCAAAGTGAAATGAGTCAGACAAAGACAAATATCATACGATTTCACTTACATGTGAAATTTAAAAAACAAAACAAAACCAAATCAGAAACAGACTTAAAGATCCAGAGAACAAGTGGGAGGCTGCCAGACAGCAGGGGGGATGGGGCTGGGCATAATAGGTGAGGGGATTAAGATGTACAAAATTCCAGTTATAAAATACGTAAGTCTTAGGGATGTAATATACACCCTTATATAGAACATGGTCGATAATATAGTAATTTTGTATGGTGACAGATGTTACTAGACTTACCATGACCATTTTGCAATGTATTTAAATATCAGAGCAGTATGTTGTACACCGAACCTATATTGTACATCAATTACACTTCAAAACTTTTAAATTAAAAGGAAATTTAAAATAGCCAAATGACATACCTGTTAAAGTTTATAAAACCAAAATACTGCAAAATTGTTATCCATAAATTAAAATCATGAAAAGCTAGCAATTGTTAGTATTCCCAGTATGTGCCATCTTTCAAGCCTAGTTTAAAGGACAATGTCTTTTCTTTCCATGGTTAAATTTATGTCACAAAAATGTTTAAATAGTGGTCTAACAAACTAGCATATCAAATGACCATGGTGCTCATCTAAGATTAAATTAGGCCATATAAATTTATGGCAGATAACCAATTTTTAAGTTCTTACCAGATCAATCTAATAAACTCATTAATTAATCTAATTAATAAATAATCTAATTAATCTAATAAACTCATCAAGTTCCACTGTCATTTATCTTCAACTCTAATAGGAAATCCAGGAAAATTTCCTCTTGTCAAGCTGCAGTGGCCCTCGGCTTCTAAAACCTTGGCTTTGTTCATTAAAAAGTGAGTTTATTGTCTATGGAGTGAGATACAAGCGAGTACTAGCAATCATGAATAAACAAAGACTTTTCAAACACTACACTGATGGTAAGGGCAGGCAAAGTATAACTCAAAGCCAGGTTATGCCAGCAACCACAGGCGGGAAACATGATACTAACTGTAATAGAAGCTCTCTCTTTAACACATACGCTTCTTGCAACAGAAATTTAGAGTAAAACCATGCTATTGTTCTCACAGCACTGCTCAGATAAAGGTGTCACTGTTTGGAGTGTCCTCTGGTTTGCCAGCCACAAATTTCCTCCTCCTTCCTTTCCTGTCCAGCTATTTTCTTTAGCACAAGAACAATGGGCAAATAACATGGGTGACCAAAGTTTTAAATATAGAAGCAAAAAATACTGTCATAAGCTTAGATGGTTACCTAACCCTCTTATGAATTTAATACTGTTTTGTCCTCCCAACCTTCACATATTACACTATTTGTTGGACTTTCTGCTTTAATATTTTAGATATGTTGAGGGAGTCTGCTGCAAGAAGATTTAGAGTTATCTTCAAACTCATTTTCTCTACCGGAAATCCTTGATGAATTTCCATGCTCTGTTTTGCTCTTAAGTGTAATGAATTAGTGACAATGAGCTGGAGTATAAAGCAGCCACAAACACATCCAAACCCCAGCGGCTTGATACAAGAAGATGCTTTTATGACTCTGCACATTCTCCCGGTCCAGGCAGAGGTGGCAGTCACACGGAGATCAGGCCGTGGGACAACCCCCCTCAGAGAGTGCTCAGACCATCACACAGCAGCTCTGCTGGCTCTGGAAACTTCTGCCAGAAGCAACCAGGTTACTTCCTCTCCGTCACACGTCCACATGCACCCTCAAAGGTGAGAAGCAAGGGCAACCTTACCTCATGAGCAAGGGGAAAAGCCAACTATTCCAAACCAACTCTGATGACTCCTCCAGAGACAACACTGAATCTAAAACTTCCCAGATCCTTGTCACCCATTCCCTTCCAATCCTTCCTGAACAACGTTGAAAAATGTGGGATTTGCAACGAAAAGCTACACTTGTGTGTTTCAGTAACAGAACGTTAACCACTGGCGAGGGTGGCTGGATGGGTTGGTGGCACGGCCGTGGGACAGCTCTACGGAGGAGCAGCTAAGTGTCTGTAATTCAGATAAACCAGGTACCACTCACTACCTGTGAGACTTGGGGGACAGCATCTTAACCTCCTAGAAACTCAGATTCCACTTCTAAAGCTGGGCCATTACTTCTTTGGGGGAGCTGTCATGAGAATCAGTCAACCAGTATTTCTGAGAACTCTGCTCTTTCAGGTAAGAGACTAGGTCAGGATGCGTCAGGACTTGGTACAGAACCCTAGCACTTGGCCAGTGTTCACAAAACATGGTCACTGATGTCCACATTTACCACATAAGCGGTAACTATCTCAAATCCTCTCACTTTTAAAAGTCAGTAGGCAATTCCATAACAAGACCTGCCTGGCTACACAGTTCTTTAAGATTCTAAGGTTTGACCAAACTGTTGGCTACATCTTGACTAAAGCATCATGAGGCTGTATGTCTTTTTCTGCATATGACACTCATACAGGGATTCTCTTACTGTCAGTGGCCTAAACATTTATTTCTAACTCCTCTCAACCCCAGAAAAGAGTACAAATTTTGAGTTGATCTAAGTACAAAATTTATAAATGTAATTGGTTTCATGTAACATGAAACCTTATATTTAGGAGCATTTTTACACTAAAAGAGTATCAGCCAGATGCCTGGTAAATGTATTCGATGTTCTGTAACCTCTAAAGCAAGGAGAAAAAAGGATCGAGGTTTTTTGATCTGAAAGTATGTGTGCTGGGTTGAACTGTGTCCCCAGAAAAGAAATGCTGAGGTTCTAACCCCTGGTACCTATGACTATGACCTCATTTACAGTCTTTTCAGATGTAAGCATGTTAAAATGAGGTCTTTTGGGTGGGTTCTAACCCAATATGACTAATGTCCTTATGAAGAGGAAACAGAGACACTGGACCATTTGAAGACGCACTGACACAGAGGCAAGACAGCCAGGTGCAGACAGAGGCCGAGACAGATTGGAGTTATGCTGCTGCAAGAGCACACGGGACCACCAGAAACTGGAAGAGGGTGACCACAAGAGGCTGAAGGGAGTATGGCCCTGCCAACGTCCTGATTTTGGACTTCTAGCCTCCAGAATTGTAAGATGATACATTTCTATCGTTTTAAGTAACCCCGTTTGTGGCACTTTGTCATGGCAGCCCAAGGAAATTAACAAAGATGGAACCAGGAGATGCTAAGGTGTGAAAGCCGTTCATAAGGATCTTTGGAGAAGTGGGGTGGTGTTCCCTTTGGTAGGAATCTTAGAGCATCACGGTGAAGAAACTGCAACAGGAACTGGGGATCTGGAGTCGGCTGTCTGGCTGCTGAAGAGCTGTGCAACTCTGGGCAAGAAATGTTTGTCAGCTTCAGCACAAAGCTCTACGGTTCCAAAAGTTAGCCTTTGTAGTAGGAAAAGGCGAGACATAAAAACAACTCTCAGCAGACATAACAGTAACTGCTGTGTATTGCTAATATTAACTTTGATTGAGAGTTTCCTACGAACAAGCCAAAGCACTTTATATACAGTAAATCATTTACTCTCCACAATGACCTTAAGAGATGGGGATAATGCCTACATTTTATGTGCAAAGACTTTGAGACACGAAGTTTTAAACTTGCTCCAGTTGGTGGAACCAACATTAGACTCCATGTGCTCTGGCCACAAAGCTGGTGCTCTTTCCTGAGCGTGTCAACTTGCTTATGATGAGAAACTATCCTCCTCCAGGTCTCTGGGTTGCTGTTGTTTAGTCGCTCAGTCATGTCTAGCTGCTTGTGATCGCATGGACTGAAGCCCGCCAGGCTCCTCTCTCCGTGGGATTCCCCAGGCAGGAATACTGAAGCGGGTTGCCATTTCCTTTTCTAGGAGGTCTTCCTGACCTACGGGACTGAATCCATGTCTCCTGCACTGGCAAATGGATTCTTCACCACGGAGCCACCAGGGAAACCCATATGTCTCTGTACCACACTTGATTACGTTTGAAATAACACTGGTCTTTATCTGATAAATCAATAATGCACTTTTGAGTTTAAGAAATTGAACTAGTTTTACTAGAGTTTTTTCCTATACTTCAATTTCAGTAACAACAACAACAAAAATATGAGTATAAAATGCAATGAGTACTGTTCTTCTTTAAGAATGTTGGTATTTAAGATTTACTACAGTTAAAATTAGAGATGGACTCTTAGCTTTTCCTCAAAGGAAAAGCACGTCTGGAGGTGAAAACACTACCTATCTCATAAATAATGAAAATATTAGCAGACTAAGCATTTTAAGATGAAACGGAAAATTCTTTGATCCCTTCTGAAAATTATTTTATAAATTCTTCAATTTATATTATTTATACATGTTAATATATAACGTATACTACCATCACCAGTTCCCAAACTCTCTTAGAGCTGATGGCATTCAGGGTCTACTGGCTGGCCAGCTGTTATGCTTACAGGGAACCCCAGTCACTGCACTACTTCCTGACAGCTTCCCCCAAATCTTTTGAGGTTTACTTCAAATCCCCTTCTTCACAAAGCCTTCCCCACTTACTACAATGTTCTGGGTGTGTGTGTGCATATGTGCACCTGCTTAGTCATGTCAGACCCCTTGTGACCCATGGACTATAGCCCACCAGGCTCCTCTGTCCGTGGAATTTTCCAGCAAGAAAAATGGAGAGGGTAGCCATTCCCTTTTACAAGGGATCTTCCTGAGCCAGAGATCGAACCCCATATCTCTTGCATCGCCTGCATTGGCAGGTGGATTCCTAACCAATGTGCCACCTAGAAGCCCACAGCCTTCCATGCTAGCCTAAACTTTTCAGTATTACAAACCACATCACATACTTCCTTAGATCCTCTGCTGTACCTCACACAGTATAAAGGTTCAACCAGTGTTTTCAACAAAAGAACAGAGAGAGAGAAAAAAAAAAAAAGAGTAAGGAGGATTAAGAAGGTATAGTTGCAATTACTGCCGAAAAGGCAGGATCTTGGAAGAACAATTCTAAGACAATTCTCTTTTCTCAGTTCCTCGCGTGTCATGACTCCAGAGCAAAGCACTCCCATCCCACATTTATCCCACATTTAAGTCACCAATATTAATATTTATGGAGCATCTACCATCTGCCAAGCGCTGTTGTAGGTACATGAGATTCCACAGTGAGGAGAACAAACAAAAATTCCTGTCTTCAGAGAGCTTGTGCTCTAAGAGGACACAGACAACAAACAATAAAAAGAGCCAACTATATAAAAAGAAGAATGTCCTAAGTGTTAAGAAAAAAATTAAGCAGAGAAGGGTATAGGGAGTGGTGTGGAAGCAGGCCTGCCTAAGTGAAGAAAGTGGGTCCCATCACCCTGAGAAAGAGCTGGAGGGAAGTGTGACCTGGACTGGGTGAAGAGGAAGGACAGTAGGAGATGGTTAAACATGTAAAGGGCCTTGGAGGTTCCTGTAAGGACTCGCTTTTAACCATGAGGCTGGACGGTAGCCTCTGGAGACTTCTAACAGAGAAGTGACTTGATCTCACCTGCATTTACCCCCTTCTTCCTGCCTACCTTCTTCTCCCAGGTACTAGGACTTAGCTTGCTGCTACTGCTACTGCTGCTAAGTCGCTTCAGTCGTGTCCAACTCTGTGCAACCCCATAGACGGCAGCCCACGAGGCTCCTCCGTCCCCAGGATTCTCCAGGCAAGAATACTGGAGTGGGTTGCCATTTCTGTCTCCAATGCATGAAAGTGAAAAGTGAAAGTGAAGTCACTCAAGTCGAGGACTTATCTTAACAGGACTCAAATACATGAATTCCAAATAAGCCTGTCTGAGGAAAAAGTAAATCACCTAGTGGTGCCAGTAAAAACACATTGAGGGGCTTTCCTGGCGGCTCAGTGGTAAAGAATCTGACTGCCAATGTCGGGGACACAGGTTCGATCCTTAGCCGGGAAGATCCCATATGTCACGGAGCAGCTGAGCCCATGCTCTAGGGCTCGGGATCTGCAACCACTGAAGCCCACCCCACAACAAAGGAAGACACCGCAAGAGAAGCCTGAGCTCCGCAGTGAAGAGAAGCCCTTGTTCATGTCAACTAAAGAAATGCCTGCCTGACAACAAAGGCCCAGTATAGCCAATAAAGAAACAAAGTTTTTTTTTTTTTTAAGCTATCAGCATTTTACTATTGATTTGTATAACTTGTCATACAAATTTTTTTCATATTTATAATTCCATGAGATAAATGTGTGAGTGAAACTTTTCATGAATTTACTATTACGATTTTGAAATATACTCCGAGAGAATACTTCTAACCTAAATGGTCACTAATTCTGACTTTCTTAGATGAAAGAGGGAAGGAAAAGGAGGAGATGGAGAGAGAGACTGAATGCAAAGTCAGAATAAAAGGAGATTTATCATTTATTCCCTAAGGAAATGAAGTGAAAAGATGAGTGGATGCTAGAAGGGAAAAAAAGTGAAGTTGGCTGAATGTTAGCTTATCTGAGTAAGAAAAAGAAATGATAAAGGAAGTAATATTAAATGAGCACTTGTCCTTAAAAAACTAAAAACAGAGTTACCATATGGTCCAGCAATACCATTACTGGGCATATATCCAGAGAAAACTCTAATTGGAAAAGATATAGGCACCCCAATGTTCATAGCAGCACTATTTATAATAGCCAAGACATGGAAGCAACCTAAATGTCCACCCACAGATGGATGGAAAAAGAAGATGTGGTATATATACACAATGGAATATTATTCAGAAAAAAAAAAGAATGAAATAATGCCATTTACAGCAACATGGATGGACCTTCAGATTATTAACCTAAATTTGGAAAACTCAGCAGTGGCCACAGGACTGGAAAAGGCCAGTTTTCATTCCAATCCCAAAGAAAGGCAATGCCAAAGAATGCTCAAACTACCACACAATTGTACTCATCTCACACACTAGTAAAGTGATGCTTAAAACTCTCCATGCCACGCTTCAGCAATACGTGAATTTACACAAGGCAGAGTAACCAGACATCAAATTGCCAACATCGGCTGGATCATCGAAAAAGCAAGAGAGTTCCAGAAAAACATCTATTTCTACTTTATTGATGATGCCAAAACCTTTGACTGGGTGGATCACAATAAACTGTGGAAAAATCTGAAAGAGATGGGAATACCAGACCACCTGACCTGCCTCTTGAGAAACCTATATGCAGGTCAGGAAGCAACAATTAGAATTGGACATGGAACAACAGACTGGTTCCAAATAGGAAAAGGAATACATCAAGGCTGTATATTGTCACCCTGCTTATTTAACTTCTATGCAGAGTATATCATGAGAAACGCTGGACTGGAAGAAGCACAAGCTGGAATCAAGATTGCTGGGAGAAATATCAATAACCTCAGATATGCAGATGACACCACCCTTATGGCAGAAAGTGAAGAAGAACTAAAGAGCCTCCTGATGAAAGTGAAAGAGGAGAGTGAAAAGGTTGGCTTAAAGCTCAACATTCAGAAAACGAAGATCATGGCACCGGTCCCATCACTTCATGGCAAATAGACGGGGAAACAGTGGAAACAGTGGCTTACTTTATTTTTTGGGGCTCCAAAATCACTGCCAATGGTGATTGCAGCCATGAAATTAAAAGA
>SJYA01001512.1:1724014-1862046 GCA_006410615.1 Neotragus moschatus
AGCACAAGCTGGAATCAAGGCTGCCAGGAGAAATATCAAGAACCTCAGATATGCAGATGACACCACCCTTATGGCAGAAAGTGAAGAGGAACTAAAGAGCCTCTTGATAAAAGTGAAAGAAGAGAGTGAAAAAGTTGGCTTAAAGCTCAACATTCAGAAAACGAAGATCATGGCATCTGGTCCTATCACTTCATGGCAAACAGATGGGGAAACAGTGGAAACAGTGTCAGACTTTATTTTGGGGGCTCCAAAATCACTGCAGATGGTGATTGCAGCCATGAAATTTAAAAAGGCACTTACTCCTTGGAAGGAAAGTTATGACCAACCTAGATGGCATATTAAAAAGCAGAGACATTACTTTTTCAACAAAGGTCCATCTAGTCAAGGCTATGGTTTTTCCAATAGTCATGTATGGATGTGAGAGTTGGACTGGGAAGAGTGCTGAGTGCCGAAGAACTGATGCTTTTGAACTGTGGTGTTGGAGAAGACTCTTGAGAGTCCCTTGGACTGCAAGGAGATCTAACCAGTCCATTGTAAAGGAGATCAGTCCTAGGTGTTCTTTGGAAGGAGTGATGCTAAAGCTGAAACTCCTGTACTTTGGCCACCTCATGCGAAGAGTTGACTCATTGGAAAAGACTCTGATGCTGGGAGGGATTAGGGGCAGGAGGAGAAGGGGACGACAGAGGATGAATTGGCTGGATGGCATCACTGACTTGATGGACGTGAGTCTGAGTGAACTGTGGGAGTTGGTGATGGACAGGGAGGCCTGGCGTTCTGCAATTCATGGGGTCGCAAAGAGTCAGACATGACTGAGAAACTGAACTGAACTGACTGAAACACTTAGGGATTAGATATTAAAATTCACACCACTGGATAAAACTGTTTGTTAGCTTTATTTTTCACTGCAAACCATGGAAAGAATTATTCCTCAAATGTTATTTGCTGTGGCAGAAAACTGGCTTTTAACATTGCTTTTCTTCACATAGCCAAAATCATTTAAGGAGACTTGAAGAACTAAATCTGACTTAAATTAAGGTGAAAGCTTTCTCGTACCCATGATAAATGTGAGGGTGCTGTGGGTGTGCAAGTCCTAGTTGAGCGCCACCAGAGCACAACCAAATTGGAGGTGATCTCATTTCACTTTAGAATGAAAAAGCCCTATCACTGGCAGTCATGGAGCATCAACAAGGTTACTCAATATCAAATAACTTGCAAAGAGTCTAAAGCAACACCAGGGACTTCAGTTGCACAGGGCATGATAACAAACCTTATCCACAGTACCTTCAATGTAGCATTTTTATGCTGCACTGGGCGAAAATACAGCAGCCACTCAAGTTACTCAGTTTATCAGGAATTAAACTGGAACTGCTGAAACAGCAGACTGGCCATGGACACAAAAACAAAACAGAAAGCCCTTTGTTCAAATCATCCATGGTGCTTTGTTAAGACCTGGATCATTCAAATGGCTGTCTTTGCTATTCTACATTTTGTGTGTTGCTTGCTATTAAAGGCGGCAGGTCTCTTTACCCACTGAAAAAGCAAGGATCATTTCTTTTTCCTTTGTTCTTGCATCTGACTTCCCTCACACAGGTTAACTACCTGTTCAGGGTTACCATACCCAGACTTAGTATTATAGAAAATTTTGTGTGCCATTGAATCCAACAAGAGAAGTTAAACCACTCCTTTGTGTATCATTTCCATTCTCTTAATTTTTTATTTTTGTCTTGCACTTCATTTTTCTCAATAGGGAATTTAATCCATTGTTTCATCATGTTGGGCAACTTTCCCTAAGGACAAAAATTCCAAAGGAAGTGCAATAAAATACTAAACATTACCAAAAAAAAAAAAAAAAGTCTTTAATAACATTACCATTTGGCTTTGAAAAGTCAATTTAATTACATTCACAAGCACTGAACGAGTCAGCTCCAATGAAGTCATCCTTCTCACCAAGGAACTGGCCACAAAGTGGGGGCCACATTTCTATCAAGACTCTAATAAATAACATCAATGTTTTTCTGCTCCATCTCAAAACGTGCTTTCTCCAGTTTTCTGTCTGGGAGTTGGAAGTCAAAACCTGACCTCCGCCTGTGTCCGTTCACTACCTTCTGACTACTAAGGGACTATGCTCCCTTTATAATACAATAAAACAAAATATAATATAATATGCTGTCTTTATAATATTTGCAACCTTTCCTCCTCCTGTGGGCTCTTTTGTCTAAAAGCATGTTTTAACTGGCTCTAGTTTTTAAAACAAGTAATAGTACTACTTTTAGCCTGCGACCACCTCAAAATACTCTTTGCCTTGGCGACATCATTTATTTTATTTCTTAAAGAAAGTAACTTATATTATTTTTCTGCTTATTAAAATAATTCTTATCTCATGATACTTGGCTTCTTAAATCCACAGACCCCCTGGAAACCACTCTTTCAACAGTCACCAATGACCACCTCCTTACCAATTCGGTAGCCTTTCTTCCAACCTTGCCTGTCCCTGAGGACCACAACCAATGCCCCATCCTGATTTGCTGTCTTCTTCCCCAGACTCTTTTCCCAACTGCTCCTTCCCAGCCCCTAAAATAAGAGCCTCCCAGGCTCAACCTTCACCACCACTCCTCTCTCTCTCTCTCTCATCTCCAATCTCCTCGCTCCCGCATTCTCACCAGTTGTTCCCCAGCTATGACTGATCTTCCTCGTGAGTTTAAGATGACTATTCCAGGACGTCCACAGACACAACAGTATTTACAGTACCAAGCACTGGGGTCACACAAATGACAAGACAAAGTCCTGCTCCCAAGGGTCTTGCTGACAGGTGAGGGATAAACATGTGGACACAATTACTAGCAGTTGAACGGAGGTGGGTAAGGTTCTGTGCGCATGTGTGGAAAAGTGGGGAAGGGATGTCTGGGTCTGCCCTGAGGAGTCCCGGAAAGCACTATGGGAACCCAGGCAGCCACCAGCTGATCCTCACAGGGGAACAGGAGTTGGCCAGGTGTGAGCGGTTGTGGTCCAGAAGGGAGAGGAAGTGGACTGAGATATGTGTGGACAGATAGAAAGGGCAACACAAGGCAGCTTTCCAACGGAAGGACTTTACCCTTATGTGTGAGGCACAAAGGGAAGACTTTGGGAGGAGGAATACAGCAGCACAGGGGAGATGGGGTCATGTGGTAGGTGAGGCTGGACAAATGGGGGAAGATCAGGAAGGTTCTCAGATGCCACAGGGGTGATGTTTTATTCTGCCAATGGTGGGAAGCCAGTAAAGAATTTTTAACGGGAGGCATGATCAGATTTGTGTTTTAAAGACAACACCCAGGGACAAGGGTGCGGCTCAATGAAATCACCATTATCAACCTTGTCAGAGTTATTCATACACTTATCTCTGACTGGGTGTAAACTAGGAAAGCAGCCATGTGATTCATCTCTGACTCTGCTACAGCTTCCAGCCCAGCACCTCATTTGCTGGATGCAATTAGCAGTTTTTGTGTCAACACAAACTTAGATTCTAGGCAACTCAGGGCTTGCACTCGGCTGTAAATTCTACTTTTGTGTCAAGGTAAACCCCAAACATATCCCCCTTAAGCAGTTAAGTACTGAGAGGCCAATCAGAATTTTGGAGCTTAGAAGGGAACTTAGAGATTAAAAAGGTTCTTTCACTGAGGGAGAAGCCAAGTACAAAAATGGGATATGATTTTCCAACATCTTCCAGGCTACAGGCAGCACTAGAACCACAATTCTGGCTGCCTACCTCATTTTTCGGAATAGATAATAAAGCGGAAGATGGCAATGCCGCTGTGGTTCATGGAAGAGGAGACAATTATACATCCTGTTTCTGTGCAGTGGCTTTCCCACAATCAAGAACCACTCCTCCCCCAAGCTCTCCACTCTACGCCTATTTTTGTTTAAACTAGAAAACAAGTTAAAATTCTCTGTGAATGAGTGTAATTTAATGTTTCTTACTTATAAAACAACGATAATCTTTCTTTAACCAGTGATGTTTAATAGTCTCCTTTTACACATCAATTTTACCAGAAGATTCTTCAGAAAGAACAATGTAAGGAACCAGGCAAAGAGTAAACGTGCTCCAAGTGCTAACTCATTGGTATAGTTAGTATTTCTAATCCCTTATCTTTCTTTCCTTTGTCCCTTTTATAACCTATGTCTTATCACCATGTTTTTTAAGTCTATCAAAGTACTAATGACTTATTATAACCCTAAAATAAGCCCCAAATCCTATTAGGATGAAACAATGATGACTGATTGTTACACAAGATGTCTAATGATGAAGCTTCCTTTATTTCTCTTAAACATGTTTGAATTTTAATGAAATCAAGAATGAGTGACGAGAAGTTTGCATGTGCAACAGGGAAGCCACCAACTTTAGGCTATTCTGCATTTTTTAAATTAACTGGCTGAAGAAACTAAATCTGCCTTGAGGCTATGATTTGCAAAGTGGGTTCCATCCAATGGCCTTTTTGGAAGTTGAGGGCAGCTGAAGAAGCATCAGAGATAGGCCTTTGGGATTTGAGATCAAAACAGGCCAGCATGCGCTGGGTGAGAAACCTGACTTGGAGTTCTTGGCAGAGTTATCTATAAACTGTAAAGCAGCTATCAATTAATCCCTTAACTTCAATAAATCCTGGTTTATCATATACAAAATAAACTGAAAGTCGCTCGGCTGTGTCCGACTCTTTGTGACCCCATGGACTATACAGTCCAGGGAAGAATACTGGAGTGGGTAGCCGTTCCCTTTTGCAGGAGATCTTCTCAACCTAGGGATCGAACCCAGGTCTCCGACACTGCAGGCAGATTCTTTACCAGCTGAGCCACAGGGAAGCCCAAGAATACTCGAGTGGGTAGCCTATCCCTTCTCCAGTGGATCTTCCTGACCCAGGAACTGAAACGGGGTGTCCTGCATTGCGGCAGATTCTTTACCAACTGAGCTATCAGGGAACCGCCTAAAAGAAATGGATTGAAATGCAGAGGGGATTGATTAACCAGAGGGCCAGGGAGGGGCCTTCTGCTCTAGCATCCGGGGTATCCTTCAGTGTGTAGGAAAAGGCATCTTGCTCCTGTGGACGAAGTGAATGTGTCTGTGACCGCCACTGTCATCTGACAACATCTGCCCTTGTTCTCTTCCCCTCTCCCTCCTCCCCAGGGTCTATCTCTGGAGCACAATGGCTGGGAGGGAGAGTGTCCGCTAAATCACGACAGCACCTGGGAAAGGGAACTGAACGTTCTATCTGTATACCACTGCACTTACATTAAAAGACACTCCTCCTCCACAAACACTTTCTGCTTCCACATTGAGGGACAGGTACTTTGAGATACTATATTTAAATAAGTTGGTTTTATTCCCATGAAAATAGGTATTGGTATCTTTATCTTATAGATTAAAGACAAGTTCAAAATCTTAAAGAGACACACTCAAAATTAAACTCAAATAATATATTCCTAGTACACAACGGAGGCACGACGTGAAACTAGACATCACCCATATACTTTTCATGAATCCTGGCCTTTTCCTATTAGAAAGCAAGAACAAGAAGAGGTTTCTGGCAATCAGATCATGCTCTATTTTTTGACCAAAGTAATAGCACCATGGGACTTCCTAGTGGCTCAGATGGTAAAGAATCTGCCTGCAATGCAGGAGACCCAGGTTCAATCCCTGGATCAGGAAGATCCCTGGAGAAAGAAATGGCAACCCATTCCAGTATTCTTGCCTGGAGAATTCCATGGACAGAAGAGGCTGGCAGGCTACAGGCCATGGGTTGCAAAGAATTGGGCATGACTGAGCGACTTTCACTTCACTTCACATTCACAAGGGTTACACAGGTGTCTTCCAGAAAGTCCTGTGAAGAATGCCACAGGATCCCCAAGAAGGGACTCTACAGCCAAAACCTATGGACTCATGTGCCCAACGCACACAGATGTCACCATCAAGCGCCCTCATCAAATCCAGAGAGGCCCCCACAGCCTTTCCCAGGACAGACTCACTTGTCCAAGTCTACATGGAACTAGTCGACGGCTTCCTGACAATGAAAGATTATGCAGTGACCTTCAGATACAGTCTGTATGTCAGGAACTGTCAGAGAAACCTGGCTGGAACAACTTAGAAACTTTGCCCATAATTTTGAAAAAGGTATACTGCTATTTAATGTCAAACAGGTTGGTTTGTACACACACATGGACATTCTATTGCTTTAAATTACTTGGTACACGTAGTCATTTCTTCACAATGTATATCCTCAATTCCTATGTCTCCAGATATAATAACTATAACCTTCTGACTCTGAATTAACACAAGCCAGATCCAACATTCCTCCTTGTGCTCACACTTCTAATTCTGGAGCCACAGAGCATGCTGACCTGCTAATGTGTGGTTTTTCAGGAAAGAGAGTGTGACTAGACATTTCTGATATCAACAACAGATGCTCTGTGAACTAATCCAGGCAGGAGTTACACAGACGCAGTAACCAAACTGCCTGCTAAACACACTGTGAGAAAGTATGTTTATCTCTCTCCCAAGTTGAGCTTTTAAGGGATGAGGGCTTGAAATAACATTTTTTCATTACAACCTTTAATAAGCTTATAATGGTCAAGTGAGGCCCACAGGTTATAAAGAAATAAAATCTAAAACTTTCATTGAGTCCAACCAAGTCTACCCCATCCCTCAATTCCCCCTTTCCCACTGAATTGTGGCCTTTTCAATAAAAGCTAAAACTATCCAGTTAAACATTTAGTTAGGTAGAGGCTATTCATTATCACAGCTAACTCTGATGAAGTTTATGAAGGGTTTAAACAACCATGGAGATTGAAAGAATAGAATTCTTCTGAAATTTAGTAAAATTTACTATTCAATCAAATTTACTATTCATTGCCAGCCAGATGTCCTGTTGGGCCTAATATCAAAATACTCCTTTTAAATCTTGGTACATTTTTGTGTTAGTGTTAGCAATAAATCACTACCTAAGTCTCCAGTAACTAAATACATCAATTAAAATAAAATCATTTGATCCAAGGGCATGGCCACTAAATTCTATCGAATTCTCCAGAGACTAGTCCCTAAGAACAAACACAAAAGATCTCTCTGCATTAGTTGAATGGAAACTACCTCCTCTAGGCACTTCAAATGCCATTTGACACTATAAAAGCCCATCCTCTCTTCAATGGGGGAATGGGAGAGTGGGGTCTCCCAAGGCTTTTTTAGCGGGCCAAACTCTCCTCTACATACCCAGTGTACTTCATACATGTCTCCATTACTCTACTGTGTGTTTATTTCAGTCTAGACACCAGATACCAAGCACCTCAGCTCTTTAAAGCTGGGGACCCACGACCTTTGGTCCATTCATTTAAAAACTCTTGGCACAGCACAAAATTGATCCTTAAAATACACATTAAGTAGCATCTATATCTACCTTTAGGTACTAATGCAAGCTTAGCTTTTTCATAAAAACATTTTCAGTAAACCTGTGGTCTACTGGTCTACTGACCATTAAGCATTTCTGCATTATTTTAACATAAGCCAGTATTTACAACACTTACTTATTAATTTCTTGTTGTTTAATCATTCAGTCGTGTCTGACTCTTTGTGATCCCATGAACAGCTTCCTCTGTCCATGGGATTCTCCAGGCAAAAATATTGGAGTGGGTTGCCATTTCCTTCTCCAGAGGATCTTCCTGACCCAGGGATCAAGCCTGCATCTCCGGCTTGGCAGGTGGATTCTTTACCACTAAGCCACCAGGGAAGCCCTCAAAGGATAGTACTCCTTCCTTAAAACTGTGAACAAGGTCACAGTAAGAATAGAATGAGGAACAAAACAGATTACTCATTGTGAATACTGACTTAACTTTCTATATTTTTAATCAAATAATGCTGAGGTTAAGTTATCTTAGACTAATAATCTTATATAACATCATACTTTAATAGTACCATATATTCAGGGACTGGATTTTTTCTTTTTAATCTTCACTGATAATAACAAATACTTTGCATTCATGTTGTGTTTACTACAGGTTGCTAACAGGATGTCGGGGAAGTGATACGTGAAAGTACATGTGATTAAAAGTAAATAAATGAGAAAGAAAAGCAGTCAGATATTCTTTCTTGTTTCATCTCTCTCAACCACTGTTCTTCAAGTTATCAATTATCTAAAATCCCTTAAGGCTCATTTAAATCTAGACTTTAGAAGTTGAGCTCTAAGGATTTTCCAAACTTATTAATCTTATTAATAGTAGATCCCTTCGATGAACCACTTTAGGACACTTAAGCAATCACTATAGCATTTACCTTTTCAAAATAAAATCTAAGTGTAGGCAAAATGTGGGTGATGATATTTCATAGGTATCTACTGAACAGTTCAAAAGAAAATGAAGTTAGGAAAATCTATATATAAATATACAGTGTCCTAAGGGCAAAAAACAGAAGTTCTGATTAGGTGCTTGAAAATACATGAAAGAGGTCATGAAGCACAATTTCCTGGAGAGTGATCAAAAAACCACTGGGTCTGAATATTCAAACTCACACATACCTTCCTGAAGGTATTTTCCACAAGCCAGACCAGGCAGGGCTTGGTCTTCAGAGCAGCAAGAGAAATGTTAACAACGGCACTGCCTCTGGGGTTTGTCCTGGGAACTGTGCCATTTAATATTCTTATTAATTCTTCAGTGTATGAACGTAAACTCCAGGTAGAGAAGCACTTTGTCAAAAGTTACTAAAGACAAATCACTAGGAACTGAAGGGATCGAGAAGAAATTCTGGTTGGATTTAGGCACTTCATGAAGGCAACACAGCCAAAGGACATCTCCAAGGCCACACAGAAAAGCCCAACTCACATGATTCTTTGCACCTAGGCTATCAGTCACTAAATATGTAGGTTGTGTGCTGAGTTCCATCAGTGGTGTTAGATTCTTTGTGACACTATGGACTGCAGGCCGCCAGGCTGCTCTGTCCATGGGATTCTCTAGGCAAGAATATTGGAGTGGGCTGCCAGGCCCTCCTCCAGGAGATCTTCCTGGCCTGGGGATCGAACCCACATCACTTGCATCTCCTGCAGGCAGGTTCTTTACCACGAGTCCCACTTAAAAAGCCCATATAAGAAAAAAAAATAAATAAATAAAATAAAATTAAATTAAAAAAAAAAAAGCCCATATAAGGGGTTCAGTTCAGTTCAGTTGCTCAGTCATGTCCGACTCTTTGCGACCCCTTGAATCACAGCATGCCAGGCCTCCCTGCCCATCACCAACTCCCAGAGTTCACTCAGACTCACTCAGGCTAAATGAAAAATGGAGCCCAGTAATATCCTCCTTTCTAGACAGTGCAATCCCAACACTATAAGATACATGATTAAACACATAAAACTGTAAGATACATATGAGATAGTCAAAGCGTTACACAAGATAAAAGGAAGAAAAAACAAGGCTATGATTAAAAATGTTTGTACAGTTCTGTTCAGAATATCAAATCTATTATGACTCTATTGACAGCTATTCTTTCTCTAAGCAGAGATGATCTGCTTTCTTTAACTGCAATGCAGCAGTTTTTAGCATCTCTCAAGTTTTTTTCACATTGTGATTTGTTCTCTAGACAGAAGTATAAATTTATCGACAGCTGAGATCCTGCTGGTGTTTTCTGCATTTTGCTAGAATAATAGATTCCCAACAAATGGTTGTTAAAGGCAGCAGCTAAGAATGTGGGCTCTGCAGCCTGAAATGGTCCAAGTTTAAATCTTGGATCTATCACTAAGTCTGAAATCGCAAACACATTTCTAAACTTTGTGTCTCCATGTTTTCATCTGTAAAACTTGGCACAGTAATGGTTTGTAGTAGGATTATTGTGAGGATTAAATGAGATACGATGTGCAATAGTTTAGAACAGTACTTGGTATATAGTTGAGTGCTGTTAGCTAATAATCAGAGCACGTTAATAAAAGAATTAATTAATGACTGATACACAAGTGAAAACTGTAACGAAAGTAAGAGGGAGCCTTAAGCTGGGGTTTCCTTCAATCAGTAACAGTATTTCTCCAGATGTAAGTCTTTCACAACTAGATAAACACAGGATATGTCCAGTTAAATTAAATTGCACACAAGCAACAAGTACTTTTTTAGTATAATTAGACCCCAAACAGCACATGGTAGGAGAAAACTGGTAGAAACAGCATCTGGGAGAATAAGAATGTTGTTTCTTTGTTTTAAGGGAAAGTCTCTAAATCTGAATTGATACTTTTGAACTGTGGTGTTGGAGAAGACTCCTGAGAGTCCCTCGGACTGCATGGAGGTCAAACCAGTCAATCCTAAAGGAAATCAACCCTAACTATTCATTGGAGGGACTGATGCTGAAGCTCCAATATTTTGTCCACCTGATGCAAAGAGCTGACTCATTGGGAAAGACCCTGATGCTGGGAAAGATTGAAGGCAAAAGGAGAAGGTGACAGGATGAGATGGTCAGACAGCATTGCCAATCCAATGGACATGAACTTCAGCAAACTCTGGGGGACAGTGAAGGACAGAGGAGCCTGGCACGCTACATACAGTCTGTGGGGTCGCAAAAACTTGGACATGACTTAGTGGCTGAAAAACTCTGAATGTTAAAAATCACTTCTTCTTCCCTTCTTTATCACTTTGAGGATGTCCTCTTTGCCGTGTGTACACTTTTCTTAACATTGACAAGTTGAGGTGAAAATGAGAACTTTAAACTACTCTTCTTGGATTTCCTACCAGCCACAGTGCACTCTGCCCACATGGACTAGAAGGAGTATGGCTGGGGTCAGCCCAAATTCTGGTAAATCCAACCACTCTGCATGCCCTCAAAGTATGTATTTAGGTCTCCTTTCCACCCAACTTGAATTAACTGAACAGATCATTACAAAGTACTAACTTTAACAATTTGCTCTGAATATTTAAACTACGGTCTTAAAAAAGCAGTGGCAAAATTTCCCATATCGGCAGGAGTTTATTTGAGTACTGGTGGTTTAAACATGCTAAGTACTGCATTCAGTATGCCAGCAAATTTGGAAAACTCAGCAGTAGCCACAGGACTGGAAAAGGTCAGTTTTCATTCCAATCCCAAAGAAAGGCAATGCCAAAGAATGCTCAAACTACCGCACAATTGCACTCATCTCACAAGCTAGTAAAGTAATGCTCAAAATTCTCCAAGCCAGGCTTCAGCAATACGTGAACCGTGAACTTCTAGATGTTCAAACTGGTTTTAGAAAAGCCAGAGGAACCAGAGATCAAATTGCCAACATCCGCTGGATCATGGAAAAAGCAAGAGAGTTCCAGAAAAAGTTCTATTTCTGCTTTACTGACAATGCCAAAGCCTTTGACTGTGTGGATCACAAGAAACTGTGGAAAATTCTGAAAGAGATGACCTGCCTCTTGTGAAACTTCTATGCAGGTCAGGAAGCAACAGTTAGAACTGGACATGGAACAACAGACTGGATCCAAATAGGAAAAGGAGTACATTAAGACTGTATATTGTCACTATGCTTATTTAGCTTATATGCAGAGTACATCATGAGAAACACTGGGCTGGAAGAAACACAAGCTGGAATCAAGATTGCCGGGAGAAATATCAAGAACCTCAGATATGCAGATGACACCACCCTTATGGCAGAAAGTGAAGAAGAACTAAAGAGCCTCTTGATGAAAGTGAAAGAGGAAAGTGAAAAAGTTGGCTTAAAGCTCAACATTCAGAAAACGAAGATCATGGCATCTGGTCCCATCACTGCATGGGGAAACAGTGGAAACAGTTGCTGACTTTATCTTGGGGAGCTCCAAAATCACTGCAGATGGTGATTGCCGCCATGAAATTAAAAGGCACTTGCTCCTTGGAAGAAAAGTTATGACCAACCTAGATGGCATATTAAAAAGCAGAGACATTATTTTGTCAATAAAGGTCCATCTAGTTAAGGCTACGGTTTTTCCAGTAGTCATGTATGGATGTGAGAGTTGGACTATAAAGAAAGCTGAGTGCTGAAGAACTGATGCTTTTGAACTGTGGTATTGAAGAAGACTCTTGAGAGTCCCTTGGACTGCAAGGAGCTCCAACCAGCCCATCCTAAGGGAGATCAGTCCTAGGTGTTCATTGGAAGGACTGATGTTGAAGCTGAAACTCCAATACTTTAGCCCCCTGATGTGAAGGGCTGACTCATTTGAAAAGACCCTGAAGCTGGGAAAGATTGAGGGCAGGAGGAGAAGGGGATGACAAGAGGATGAGAAGGTTGGATGGCATCACTGACTCAATGGACATGAGTTTGGGTAAACTCCAGGAGTTGGTAATGGACAGGGAGGTCTGGCATGCTGCAGTTCATGGGTTCACAAAGAATCAGACTCGACTGAGTGACTGAACTGAACTGAACTGAACTGAAAGGGTTCTAATCCAGAGAAGCCTCCTTGAGGATACACTTGCCTATCTGTAAATAGGCAGCTTTCTATAGACACCAGAACATACTTAGCATGTATTAAGCTGTATTTATGACAACTTACAAAGACACAGCATAGTATAAGTTCATTTTAAATAGTCTTTTACAAATAGCAACCGAATCTACGTTTTCATTTCTAACAGCCAAGAATGCAAGAATATCAAGCTTGGAGGATTTCATCTTACCCCTCAGTACTGATTTGAGGTTGAGCTTGGCTTGGCGGTGCAGGTCCTCTACGCAGGGTGGTCTTGTGGTGGGGAGGAACACATTCTCCTGCTGGTGCCATGGAGCAGTGTAGTGGACTGTCCATCGACTCTCCTCATCTAGGTTGGAAACAGCTGTAGAAACAGAGAGAGAATACATTCAGGTTTTAAATTAACTGTGTTACATCAAGATGGGTTCTGGGTACCTAAAACACTCACAGGTAAGGACCAGCAAGGGAGAAACGTAACAAATTCTGAATAAGATTCAATCTTAGACCCCAGGGTCCTTTCCACTGTGTTTTGTGTTTGTTCAGTTAATTGCTTCCCATCTTTTTAGGCCCTCCTTTTACTCCAAAATTAGAAAATGATTAACAAAATCAATAAAGACCTCCTGCTTCACTCCATCATGACAAAGGGACTATACTATGTCACTACATCAGTAAATGTTAGATTGCAAGACAGAAAATAACTTTTCTACTAAGAACCTGGCACCAATTCTTTCTCCTCTAAAGCATTATTTTAAAATACCACTGTTATAAACTCATTTAAATTTTTAAAAACTAAGCATAAACATTCAATGTAACACATTTAAATAGCATAGTTCAATTAGAAACCCATTTGTGTTGAAAAATTTTCTCTGCATTTCCTGCTTTCATGGAATATGTTCATATTCAAATGTTTTTAGAAACTCCAATGCAATTGATTTTTCCCAACATAATACAAAAGAGACTGAGGACATCAGAGGAAGAAATGGTAGGTTAAATCTATGATAATTTTCCTTTTACATTTTAGGGCTTAAGATTGCTTTGTCTATTTGATTTTTCCTGACAACCCAACCCGAGAGGGGCTACCAATGGATCCCAACATGAAATTGACAACATTATACAAATCCAACAACAATTTTTAAAAATACTGTTTATATAGCCGTTGCTGTAAGCCAGCATTGGAGAGAACAGAGAAGTTTGAGAAGGACTTTGTGTTGAGGTGTTTATTGAAGGTGACGAGTCTAACACCTGTAAAACCAGCAGATATGACAAACTGTGAGTTGGGGGGAATCTTTCCCTAACTCTGACCTATGACACAGAGGACACAATGGGCATACGCGTTTCTACAACATAATATGTCCCTGGAAATGAGACCATAAAGTAGATTCATAAAATAAAATGAACAGGCACACATGAACTATTGAACCTTTCTAGATGAACATGTTTAAAATTAACTCACTGTACCTAACAGCACAGCCATTAAAACCATTACACAGATCAAATGCGCTAATATATGGAAAGTCACAGCTTATGCAATAACTCATGAAAAGAATAGTTGTGGCAAGATTAGTGCAATTACTTGAAGGGAGTCCCTGACTTTTAGAACCATCAATGAAGAGGAACTTGGCCTTTCTCAGCGCCCCTGGAACATGAGTCACCCCATAGACCAGAGTGAGGTCAGCACTCACCCCATATACCATCTTCTTTACAGGTATTGAATTCCACAAGCCCAGCTTTAAATAACTCATTTTCTAAATCATCCACTCTCTCCAGTGATAAGATAAATTAGTACTACATATATAATATACAACATTATGAACACAATTAACACTGTTGGGTTATATAAAAAGTTGCTAGGAGAGGATGAGATGGTTAGCTAGCATCACCAACTCAATGGATAAGAATACGAACAAACTCCAGGGGAGAATGAAGGACAGAGGAGACTGGTGTGCTGTAGTCCATGAGGTCACAGAATCAGACATGACTTAGCAACTGAACAACAACAAGATAGTATATCCTAAGAATTCTCACTACAAAGAAAACATTTTTCTTTTGTATCTATATGAGACTATGAATGTTCACTGCACTTACTGTGAGAATCATTTCATGATGTCTGCTCATCAAATCATTATGCTATACACCATAAATGGATACAATGCTGTATGTCAATTATACATCAATAAAACTGGACAAATTTTTTTTAAAAAATCATTCCACTTTCCCTACAAACTGCCAAATGGAAAAATAAATATTGAGAACTAGACATCAAGTTAAAAACAGTAATGTCCAATGTGCTTTCTGCTTTTAATGTTTACTAAAAGCTGCATGTAAATTAGGCACTTGGCATTGCACATAACCTCTGTGGAATAAATGTTTTGCATGGTACATAGAACTATCGGTCGTAATCTATAAAATCCAAAGAGCCCTGACTTAGTTCTTAGTTATGATCTGAGAATCTTGCACCGGGTGGAGCTTGCGGTGTGTCCTCCAAAGAGTAGCCAGTTAATTATAAGGTTTTGTGCTGATGCCCATTTATTTCGAAGACTGAATTATCATACTTCATAGTTGGAAAATAATGAAAATGGAAACTCTTCCTATTCGCCAATTACAAATCAAATCCAAGTGACAGTGTCCGTATAATTGCACATTCAGCCCCACCATACAACTACCAACTGGCTCCTAAGAAAGAACAGTTGTCTCTCCCTGGTGTATCTCACTCTTGCCAGGGTAGATTTTAATCAGTCCATCCAAAGACAATCTTTGACCAGGGAAGCTGTAGAAATGAACCCTGAGGGCTGTTCATTTGCTTCCTCCAGTTTCTCTTACCAATGCTCCTACCTACATTTATCCAGTTTAAACCCATGGCCCCGAAACTAAAATAAAATAAATTAACAACTATGTAAAAACAAAACTATTTATAAATAAAAGTTCTACTTTCCAAAGAATGAAGAAGCACCTGGATTTAAAGAAATTGAAACCAACTGTAAGTACATAATGAAGCCGCACCAAAAAAGTTGTGTACTTTACAATGACTGATCAGTCTAGACAGAGGCTGTCCTTGACCTCCTAAATACCTAACAGAGTGTAGGAGAGTTTCAGAGGATCACCCCCACCCAAAATATGTGCTGCATCACTCAGAGGCTCCTCGTATTTAGCCAAAGAATCGAAACACCATACACTGTACATCAAGGCAGACATAAAGTAAATACAAGGGCTTTTTTCCCCCTTCTTCAAAGAGTTGTTATTATTATTATTATTTTTTTTGAGAATCCCAATAGAAGTGAATTCACCTAAAATCTCAACCATAAACAAGTCAGTCATGCTTTTAAAAAGAAAAAATCACATAATTCTGCCCTAGAGTTATAAAAGTCTGAGGTATTTGAACTTGGTATAGAAAGGAGTTTAACAAACACCAATTATGCTGTTTTACACTCTTAATTCCATCACTCAAAAGGATGAAGTTGTACATAAAACACACATACATACATATAGTGCAGAGAAAAGAAACTACTTACTTTTCTTCTTAAAAAGTTTAATCAAAGACTTGATCTTTGTATTAATAAAGACCACCATTTCCAGGACATCTATGCAGGATTTAAAATTTTGAATCCCATTAAAAGCTCAGTCCAGCAAGCAGGTGGCAATCGGCATTCTTTTGCTCCAGATTCTGACTTTTTCCTCTGGTCTCGAATCCTCAGACATCTGCCTGGGCTGATGTAACTTTGTGGTTGAACTTATTGTCAGGCAGTTACAAACCATTAACAGTCCTTGAACCTGAAAAGCTCCCACTGAAACCTAATCTTTAAGGCCGAGAGTCACCAGTGACAACGTGTACAGAAAGAGAAAGCCAATCGGGGTTCTTATTTGCATGAGAGCCACATCTGTCTTTCTGCCTTGGTGCTCAATGATTCAGTTTCCTCTCCAACTGATCTAAGTGCCTCCTCTCTGGAGTCCACAAAAACAGTAGAGATTTCCCTTTATGGAAGTCAAGGTGAAGCAAAGGTGTTCCCCACTTTCACCGGGCCACTAAGAACATGCAGATCTTTTCACTGGAGCCGACAAGTCTTAGAGCAAGTCTGTTGATTCTTTGACTCCCTAGTTAAGTCAGGCATTTGAACTGATTTAGGGGGCAGAAAGAGCCAAACTATTGTTTCCCCAACCACGCCCCCAGGCTCTGCCTCCCACACTAAAGGAAGGTTTGCAAGCAGTAAAACTTTACAATGCAATCTCCAGGGAGCTGTAAATGATGACGTGGTTGTATTTTAGTTGCAAATTAGTACACCCAGTCTTCTCACCCAGTTTTTTTTTTTTTTTTTTTTAATCCTTGCCAGTGATGGAGAAAAGCACTGTCATTGTTCCAAAGGGTGATCTTGTTTGCATCTAGCTGCCACAACTCTCTCACCACCCCCATCCCCCAAACCCTTAACTTTTCCCACTGCAAAGGAGAAAACAGATGATAAAGTAGCCTAATCATTTAAATCTGTATTTTAAAATTTAAAAACCCAGCCTAAGCTCCAGGTTTTTAAAATTCCACACCAAACACCTCCCCAATGGGAGAGAAGAGGAATAATTTCTAACAAAAATTATCTGAGATTTTCTCTTCAACGTGAATGTACCGTACTAAGTTGCAGTTCTTTTCTCGTGTGCAATTGGCCACAGAGAACCGGGTAAATATAAACAGAGAAGAATCAGAAATGTGGTACAAGCAGGCACTAGAAAAATACACTTCGGGGTAAAGAGACAGGAACAAAAAGGAAAAGAATACAAATCAAACAATATTATGAAAGGGGACAAAGGAAAAGAATGCGCCTCACAGCTCTCCCCAACTTCACTTCATGGCAAAACAGTTTTTTGAAACATGTTAGACAACCTCTTATTTCATAGCTTTGGGCCAGACTTACAACTGAATGGAAAAATGTAATAACCCACTAATTCAAAACATTTAGTTTATAACAAAAGCTTTTAGTCAAAGAATAAAATTTATATAAGGGGCTCCCTCTGGGGAAAACTTTGGAATGATTCCTCCTCAAATCATCCCCCCCAACACACACACAATCTTATTTTTTAAACAACAAAATTGAAGAAAACAAAGCCCAAAACACACATGTTATCCTACCACCATACACATTATCACGGATTTTCAATTTGTGTTCTTTCACCTATATACTGCTTTATTTAAAAGTAATTACATGGCCAGATGGCAAATGAGAAAAGACTCAGAGTGTAAGTTAAATTATATAACCACTTGAAAAGTGTGCAAAGTTCCCCTCAGGATAACACATTTATAAGCAAGAGCTGCCTCTTAGCTCACTATACTCAAAATAGGCAGTAGTGGGTTCTAACCAGAAGCACTCCTATCCACAGTCCACAAATTTCTGAGGTTGAACATCCCCATCTGGACTTCCAACTACAAACAGCACGCGGCCTTTCACGTACGCAACAGTGGCAGTGGGACATTGATTTACTCATTCAAAGGCAAATACTGAGCACGTACAAAGTGCCGTTCATTTGAGATCCCTCTTGGAGCTTACATTACTTGACCATAAAGCACAATTATATGATATGTTAGAATGTGGTGAGTGGGACGGACAAAAGAAAAAGTTGCATAGGATAAAAGGGGCTTGAGAGGAGGAGGGTAGTGGCCAGGTTGTAACATTAAAGAGAGTCGGGTAGAGCTCATTGGAAAGGTGAGACTTGAGTAAAAACTTGAAGGAGGCAATAGCAATAGAACAAGAATCTGTGCAGTGAATCCAACTGGCTCTCATTTTAAAGAGGGAGGAGAGAAGTTATTGGTAGTGAAACATTTCTAACCCACCAGGACTAGTCAGAGACGTGCTCTATGAAATGAATTTTGGTAAGAGTCACACATGGAGAAATCTCCTTTCTCATTAACAAAACCTGATATCGAGTGACCACAATCATGTAAAGATAATGCCACTGGTTTCACAGCGATTAGTGCCAAGTCTGGGGGTTAAAAAGCAGGCTTCCACCCCAGCATCTCACGTGGCGCCAGTAGCAACGAACCCACCTGCCAATGCAGGAGACCTAGGAGACATGGGTTCTATCCCTGGATCGGGAAGATCCCCTGGCGAAGGAAACAGCAACCCACTTTGCCTGGAAAATCCCATGGACAGAAAAGGCTGGTGGGCCATTGTCCATAGGGTTATAAAGAATCAGAAATGACTGAAGGAACCTAGCATGCACCCCAGCATCCCAGGCACACTGTCCTCTCAGCATTATTCTGCACTGCCTCTTAACTCGCTGAGTCCAGAGCTTCCGGAAGGAAACACATAAACTATGGTATTTATTGCGTTAAATATTAAGAAGGGTTTGGAAAGAGCTTTTCAATTATAAAGATTTCCCCAGCGGTTTTCTCATTTCTTACTTTACAATCTGTGTGTGCTGTGCTGTGCTTGGTCGCTCAGTCATGTCCGACTCTTTGTGACCCCATGGACTGCAGCCCACCAGGCTCCTCCTGGTTTTAATATACCTGGCATTTAAATATATACCTGGGTTTAATATACCCAATATATTGGGTATGTATTTATAAAACCAGACCTAAAATGAGAGAACGGAGATCTAGATGCTAAAGCTGTCAGAGCTAAGATGAGACTCTATGTGTCTTGATCCATCTCTAATTAGCACATACTAAGTTTTGCAAGGGGCTTCCCTGGTAGCTCAGCTGGCAAAGAATCCACCTACAATGCCGGAAACCCCAGTTCGATTCCTGGATTGAGAAGATTCCCTGGAGAAGGGATAGCCTACCCACTCCAGTATTCTTGGGCTTCCCTGGTAATTCAGATGGTAAAGAATATGCCTGCAATGGGGGAGACCTGGGTTAAAGATATCTTTAGTTAGTATGTTCAAGTTAATATATCTTACACAAAAGTCTTTATTAGAGTCCATAACTAATAAAAATATGTAGACTAAAAATCTTCAGCTCATGTATTCAAGTTAATGTATCTTATATAAAAGATACATTGAGACCATAAATAAAAATATTCAAGAGTAATGCATTATGCTCTAAAAATGCTGTCAAATATGACAAGGAAAAATATACTCTAATATCACTTGAATAATCCTGGCAGATTATCCTGGTCCAGATTTTTGAAATCCTTTACCACCACTATTACATAAAAATTCCCATCCTTATTTCTAAAATTCCAACAATTCTGCTTAATCTTTCACTGAAATGAAATCTCACTTTTAACCAACATTTAAATTTTTTCTTCTAGGGAGTCATCTGATCATTTCTACAGTTATTGTATTACTTCCCAGGAGCAGGTGTATAACATACCAGCAAAGAGATAGAGGAATATTTTTAAAAGTAATACATATTCTAAACATTTTAATTGTAAATGTGCACTTATGTTCCAGCAGTCAGCAAGTTCACATGGAGTACTTATTAGCTGCCTTGTGTTAGGCATCCAGGTTAAATGTGAATTGAACATGGGCACCGACTTTCTTAGGAAGGTCATAGTCCAGTGGGGACGGCACACCCAAACAGATAAAAATAATAAAATCATGAATAAGTACAGGGAGAAAGATAAGACAGTGCTGTTAACTGAAAGGATGACAAAGGGCACGCAGCTCATTTATTTAAAAACAATTTTAATAGACTAGTTTTTTGTGTTTGCATTTAGCTTTAGCCCCTATGTTGTGATCTGAAGCTTAGGTCAGGAAACAGTGTCACAGTTTTGAAGAATTCAAACATATTTTTAGTTACTGGTAGCCATTTCCTGGGTTTCCCCAGTGGCTCAGCAGGTAAAGAATCCATCTGCAGTCCAGGAGACACCGGACGCACAGGCTCCGTCCTTCGGTCAGGAAAATCCTCCGGCGAAGGAAACAGCAACCCACTCCAGTATTCTTGGCTGGGGAATTCCATGGACAGAGGAGCCTGGCGGGCTATAGTCCAAAGGGTTGCAAAGAGGCAGACACGACTGAGCAACTAAGCAATTAAATGCTACAAAGCATTACATGCATTTTCTGTGGACAATATTATATGTAAACTTCTGTCCAAACTGCAGACCACTTACCACAAGAAGTTGAGTCTCTATCACCTTACAGCTAACCTCCTTTATCCATATTGCCCTCTCCCACTCCCATCCCTTCTGGTCACCACTGCTCTGGTCTCTGAATCTGTGTATTTACTTGGTCTATTTACTTAGATTCCACATGTGACTGAAATTAGATGGTATTGGTTTTTCTCCATCTGACTTGTTTCACATAGCATGATACCCTCAAAGTTCATCCACGTTGGCACCAATGGTAAGATTTCATCTTTTTGAAAGGCTGAGTAGCATTCCATCTCATGTGTGTGTGATCTTTACCCAGTCATCTGCTGATGGGCATTTAATGGTGTCTGGAAAACTAGAGAGCCACATGACAAGAACGAAACTAGACCGCTCTCTCTCATCACATGCAAAAACCAACTGAAAATGGATCAAAGACCTGAATGTAAGAAACCATAAAACTTCCAGAGGAAAACACAGGCAGTATGCCCTTTGATATCAGCCGTAGCAACCACTTTCTGGCTACTCCTCCTCATGACCTCATTTAGAAGACAAAGGCGGGGGCCTGTTGGAAAAGCCCAGTCCTGGGACACAAGGAGACCNCCACTGCTCTGGTCTCTGAATCTGTGTATTTACTTGGTCTATTTACTTAGATTCCACATGTGACTGAAATTAGATGGTATTGGTTTTTCTCCATCTGACTTGTTTCACATAGCATGATACCCTCAAAGTTCATCCACGTTGGCACCAATGGTAAGATTTCATCTTTTTGAAAGGCTGAGTAGCATTCCATCTCATGTGTGTGTGATCTTTACCCAGTCATCTGCTGATGGGCATTTAATGGTGTCTGGAAAACTAGAGAGCCACATGACAAGAACGAAACTAGACCGCTCTCTCTCATCACATGCAAAAACCAACTGAAAATGGATCAAAGACCTGAATGTAAGAAACCATAAAACTTCCAGAGGAAAACACAGGCAGTATGCCCTTTGATATCAGCCGTAGCAACCACTTTCTGGCTACTCCTCCTCATGACCTCATTTAGAAGACAAAGGCGGGGGCCTGTTGGAAAAGCCCAGTCCTGGGACACAAGGAGACCTGCCAAGGCCTCGGTGTAAGTTTAGGGGAAATTAATGTGGAGAAGAGTGGCGAAGAAGGTGGAGAGAGAGGCAGGGGCCCGACCCTGAGGGACCTTGCTTGTCCCAAGCGGGTGGAATTCAGTGGGCGGCCTAGGGAGTCACTAAAGGAGTTTAAGAGAGGAAGTTGTACAGCCAGTGTGAAATCGTAAAGACATCACAGGTGGAACTGAAGAAGGCTTGACTGGAGGCAGGGAGAGAAGGCAGGGGGACCCAGTCCAGCAAATCATGCCAACGGTGAGGAGGTCAGAACCAGTCCTGATGGAGGGCTGTTTTTCTACAACACCCTTGGTCTTAGCAGCCCATCTTTAATAGCATGTCTTATGTTTCAGGAACCATTATATACTTAATGTATAAAATTTTTAAAATTAGACCTTAGTTACTAATAAATGACCCTGTTACCATTCATGCTTTCACTTGTAATAAACCTTAAAATATACCCTTATCTTTTTATTAAGGATCAAAGATTGCACATGTAAACCTAAAAGCTTAAGAGCAGAGCTGTCTAAGGACTCATGGATAAGGCCTCTATCCCCACGGAGCCCTTCCCCTCTCCCACCCCCCTCCCCATTTACACAAAGCTTCAGGCCCTCTTCAGTGGGTTAAATGAAATTAGGGCATTAAAAGTGTTTATTTTGAACCCAGAACTTTCACAAACTTTGTTTAAAAGTATCTAGTAAAAGGGAACATTTTCAAATAATAAACACAGGAGTTATAAGCAGAAACAGGCATTAAACAAAATGAGTCCTGGATCAATTGAAAGTGGACTATCTAATCAATAAAGATCACCATGGTCTTGTAAGTGGGGAAGGGAGGGAAGGAAAACAAAACTCAGATGTAATGTCGTTCCGGTCAAAGCTCTGGATTCTAAATGATAATGTAAGCATGTCTCAAAAGAATTTTAGCTCTTGAAAACAGAAAATATTTCAGCCCAGCCTTATCTATAAATGGTGTTTTTAATGACTGTTGATGTGTTTCACACTCTTTTTTTAAAATCAAACATCTGAAATAGAAGACCGTACGTGACTAAGTTAATTTAAGTGTACTGAGTATGCATGGTTAAAATACTTAAAATACAGTGTTTAAATCCACAGACACACTCATTTTTCTGCTTTTCAGACTCATTGGATTGGAAATCATCACAGCAGAAGAGCATCCAATATAAGCCCACAGGCCTGTAGGATAAAATGTACACATTTAGTAGTAAGAGATTTGAGAAATTTATAAAAAACTAGTAACATAATCTCCTTAATAAACATTCATAATAATCCTTTAGTAATAGAATTACAGAAAACTGAGGCCTGGCCTCTGTTTATTAAGGAACAAAGTTTCCCATATTTCAACTTTTGGAAGCGAGATTTATGTTTCATGTTTTTATACATACTTTCACATTGAGAGCAATTATATACAGTCTGTATTTCTTATCTATGAAAATAACAATCATTAGAAGCTACAAAGCAAATTAATAACACAAGCAGTGAATATGAACTGAATGAACACAATCAGTAAATATATAAATAAGAGTAAATTTAAAAACAGGGCTGTCAAATAAAATACAGCATGCCCAGATAAAGCTGAATTTCGGGTAGATGAAATTTGACAAGCGACTTTTAAAAAATGTACAGTTAAATTCATTTGTTAATACAATTATAATTTATGATATTAAAAGATAGCCTTAAGCATNGACTACGAAAAAAAGAGGTCCACATCAATTTACAAGCAAAAGGTAAAATTTTATAACAGAGGAACCCAAAGGAGTGTTTTCCATTTGGAGAGAAGACGATTTGAAGCCATACTGTCTGTGAATACAAAAAATACATTATTTAAACGAACGAGGGAAAATCAGATTCTTCACTGCCTAAGTTCTTTCCAAGTAATCATCGATAAAGTATGAAGACTTAGAGAAAAGAATTACTTGAGCTTATTATTTTGCAAGCAATGGGACAATCCTATGAACTGTTTAGCTTTTCTTCTATTTCCTGTGATTTCTTATATTGTTTCACATATGGTTAAGATGAAGGCTACAATTAATAAGCTGGTGTGATCAACTACTTTTGTTAAGAGGCCAGCTGGTTCATATGCAAAATGATAATTAGACAAATTAAGACAGACTGCTTTGGTTTGGTGATGAACTGACAGCAATACTTATAGTTAAATGTCTCCAACTGTATCTGGTTTTCCAGTAATGGTAAAAGTTGATTCAAGTAAGGATAATATTTATCTGATTCATGTTAGGTTTTATTTTTTTAAAAATTACACTGCCCTAAACCACTGAATAAACAGTAGCAGAATTCTTCGGAGAAACCACAGCTCCCTATTAACCATAACAGCTACAAAGATTTTATAATCATGCTAGAGGTATCCCAGCAGGAGCAAAGGAAAGTCAGCCTGGCATAAAAGGACATTCAGGATTAGTCTAGAGACTACAGAATATTTACTGAAGTTAGGCAGTCACAGACTTTCGACATGAATAAAACCTTTCTATAAACTCAACTTTCCATATATTGCCACTGATTTTTCTTTTCAATTCAGTGATAAACGTTAAATATACGTTAGCTGCCCAGTAGTGTCTGACTCTTTACGATTCCATGGACTGTACAGCCCACCAGGCTCCTCTGTCCATGGAATTCTCTAGGCAAGATTACTGGAGTGGGTTGCCATGTCCTTCTCCAGAGGATCTTCCCAGCCCGGGGATTGAACCTAGGTCTCCTGCATTGCAAGTCAGATTATTTACCATCTAAGCCACCAGAGAAGCCCAAAAGTTAAATAAGTCAACAACAAATGACAGCAAGAGGCAAGAATAAAAACACTGATTATTGTACAGAGATAAATGTTCAGTTATCTCTAGATTCTAATAACCTAATATTTCCAAAGCAAGGATTTCATGATGTAGACTTCTGAACTGACACTGTGGAACTGTTTCCATGCTTGTGGGCATTCAGTGGTGCTCAAAGAGTATAAAACTGCAGACAGCTGGAAGGGAAGGGCGGTGACTGCTGTGCCCACATATTAGGCCCACAAAGAATCTGAGAAAAATCAATGATAATCAAAACAGTAATGCTACTACTAGGTAATAGCTGCCCACTGGTTTTGTAAAACACTGATGTTTATTAGCTCCTTTGCATCAGCATCATGACAGTTTGAAATAGAAAGCAGAAAAAAAAAGAAATTTTTTGTATCTTAGCAAATATAATAATATTAGAAAGGATTAAGGTCAACAATCTTATGTGCCTAATAATATTTTTAATATGCAGCCAAAAATATGAAGCTTGAAAATATAAAGACGGGTAGGGATATTTCATAATCTGGTCTACTGCTTAGTGTGTATGTGAACGTGAGCGCACATTGCATGCTTTTTTCACTAAAGAAAAAAGATAAAGTCATTACAGGAATTTGGTAATGAACACATGGGCAATCACTGTTTTCCTCAACCAGAATTATTTGGGGAGAAAATAAAACACTTAAGTTCTTAAAATTCCAGTAGTTAAATCCCTCTCAAGTTACACGTCAGTTCTCTGAAGACTCAGCTGCCTCCGTTTTTACCGCTTCATCCTGAAACATCTATCTCTCATATGAAGGGCAGCCCACACATATCATTCAATGATAAAAACAAGTTCAAATGAAGCTGCCACAATCAAGTCTCATTAGCGAATTGCATTTAATTAAGTATAAATTTAGGCTATCGAGGGTGGTCCTAAAATAACTGTACTTTTCAATACTTGCCTTGATGTTCCTGTACAATCACCTTCACCTGGACTTGAATTTAATTATTTTATTATAACTGCTTTCTGAGAAGTACCGATTGCACCCAGCAATAGTGAAACCAACCACAGACTCCAGACAATATATTATATTCATTATCAATTAAGCCCCTGAGCATCTCCGGAGAGCTAGTTTTAGTAGGACACTCCATGTTGAAATAGGATTCGCATTCGCTTCTTCGCTCAGCAGCCTCCCCCTACCTCTTGTCAATACAATCACAGGCGCCCATCAACAAGGATGACTCTATATTCTGAACTTTCTAGCTTCACTCAAATTGTTTAACATCAACACTCCCCTCCCCACCAAATGGCCTCTTCTTTCTGCAGCTGCTGCATGCCACAAATAGCTTCTTGTATAATTTGACTTAGAATGCACCCCAAACTAAACATGTTGAATGGCAACGTGAATGCTTCATTCAGAGAGTGTTAAAATGTGTAGAATGTCCTAAAAACATCACAGCGGCAAAGGGATTCGTTTGGTAGTCTTGGGGCAGAGGACTGCTTTCAGCCATAACCTGCAAATTCTCCTTAGTTCTGTGTAGCCGGCTTCAGAAGATTCAGGGTGATCAAAGAAGGATGAACTAATTCCCCTCAGCTTGCCCTGTCTACAAGGGCTTTCCTTCAATGTTGCCTCCATTCCCCACAACAAAGAAATTCCTTCTCGCTTTCCTAAGTAAATGTACTTACTCTCAATCTACTCATGCTCTAGCATCAATTATGCCTTCTTCAGATCAGATCAGATCAGACCAGTCGCTCAGCCATGTCCGACTCTTTGGTTAATTCAAATGGTTTAAGTTGTTTAACTTAATGTTCTGTGTATACTGGGCTTCCCTTGTGGCTCAGCTGGTAAAGGGTCCACCTGCAGGAGACCTGAGTCCAATCCCTGAGTTGGGAAGATCCCCTGGAGATGGGAATGGCTACCCACTCCAGTATTCTGGCCTGGAGAATTTCATGGACTGTATAGTCCTTGGGGGTCACAAAGAGTTGGACATGGCTGAGCAACTTTCACTTTCTGTGTATGCTACACATGGCAAGACCCTCCTCTGCCATTTTTGTAAGGTCCTAGGAGGCTGGGACAAAATCCACACAGATCTCTTTGCCCAGGGCCAACCTTGATGACAGGCAAAGCCAGATGCTTGGGCACTCGATACAATATGAAAACATACAACATTCATGTGAAGTGAAGTGAAATGAAAGTGAAAGTCACTTAGTAATGTCGAACTCTTTGCAACCCCATGGACTATACAGTCCATGGAATTCTCTAAGCCAGAATCCTGGAGTGGGTTGCCTTTCTCTTCTCCAGGGGATATTCCCAACCCAGGGATCAAACCCAGGTCTCCTGCATTGCAGGCAGATTCTTTACCAGCTGAGGCACAAGGGAACATCCATGGGCACATTTAAGAAGGGACGGCGGGAGAGTAATCACTCATCTTTACCAAACAGGTGAGAGAGGGAAAGAGCCTGGAGAATTTTAAAAGCATTTGTCTACAGGGCCATAATTGTCTAAACTCAGAAAATTTCCCTTTAAAGGTAGCTTGTAAATAAATACTAAATAAAAATTTCCACACAGATAANATTCTTGACCCAGGAATGGAACTGGGGTCTCCTGCATTGCAGGTATATTCTTTACCAAATGAGCTGCCAGGGAAGCCCAAGTGAAAGTTGCTCTGTCATGTCCGACTCTTTGCGACCCCATGGACTATATAGTCCCTGGAATTCTCCAGGCCAGAATACTGGAGCAGGCAGCCTTTCCCTCCTTCTCCAGGGGATCTTCCCAATCCAGGGATCAAACCCAGGTCTCCTGCATTGCAGGCAGATTCTTTACCAGCTGAGGCACAAGGGAACATCCATGGGCACATTTAAGAAGGGACGGCGGGAGAGTAATCACTCATCTTTACCAAACAGGTGAGAGAGGGAAAGAGCCTGGAGAATTTTAAAAGCATTTGTCTACAGGGCCATAATTGTCTAAACTCAGAAAATTTCCCTTTAAAGGTAGCTTGTAAATAAATACTAAATAAAAATTTCCACACAGATAATGGTCATTTTCACCTCATTTATACAAGTCATTTTTTGAAATGTTTCCCAGTGTGTTGAAATTGGAATTTATCTTCAAGGTGTGTGTGTCTGTGTGTGTGTGTGTATGCCCGTGTGCTTAGTCGCTCAGTTGTGTCAGACTCTTTGTGGCTCCATGGACTATAGCCCACCAGGCTCCCCTGTCCATGGAGTTCTCCAGGGAAGAAGACTGGAGCAGGTAGCCATTTCCTTCACCAGGGGATCTTCCCCACCAGGGGAATGAACCTGGGTCTTCTACACTGCAGGAAGATTCTTTACTGTCTGAGCCACCAGGGTATACTGGCAGCCAAATGATTGCTGGAGCTGATAGACAAAAGGAGAGGAGTTGAAGGGAAAGAGCTCCCTATTATTCACTCATGGAGATCTGTACTCTTCTTCCATGACACTACTACTTTGCTTTTGCACAGTTATTTGTTTAGTGACTGTATGTCCCACTAGACACAGGATCTAGTCTGTAGAACAGAGGCCATGGCTCAGTGGGTCTGCAGGATTGAGATGTCAGACACCAGATCTGATACACGGCGGGTATGCAATTAATATTATTTTATTAAAGGAATGAGTTACGGGAAGAAAAGAAACAGTTTAAACACAGCTCTAGAGAATTTAGCTTTATTCTATGGCATTAAAAAATAACTAATGTTAAAGTATCAGTATCAACAGAGAGCTTTAAACAAGAGACAAAAGTTTATTTTAAAAAACCACTTTACTCCTTTCCAACCCAGTCTTCTTTATTACAGACACCACATACCAAGCACTACTCTGGCACCAGGACACAAAGAAAAAAAGAATTTTTTTTTTAAACAAAGTCTTCCTTGATCCTTTCATCTCCCTTTTACCCTAAGAGTGGATAATCTTTTTGGTTTATCCGTTCCATCACTGTGCTCATCTGTCTCCCCTATTAGGACTTTCTCTCCTTGAGGACAGGAATTAGGCTTTTATTGGCTTTGGAGATGCCAGTAAGTTTGGTGATTGTAAGGAATTCTATCGAATAGAAGACAAATACAAGAAAATGGTAATAAGACACATTTTAAAACAGAGGATAACCTCTAATGGAAGCCAGGAGGAAATGATATCAGGGTAAACATGACAAAGGAAGATGAGATGTGTGCTAGACCTTGATGGGCTTGCTACATAGAGAAGGATATGAAACACATTCCAACTAGGCAAGAGAGAGAGTAAAGGCATGCAGAAGAGAGGGTGCATCTGAGTGTTGGGCATGAGTCACGTGGACGGCAGATGGTGGTGGCCCCAGTCAAACCCCCTTGCAGACTGTGCCGCACGTGAGTGGAGCTGGAAACCACATTTCCCAGACTCCTGTACATCTAAGCCTCTTGGTTTGAAAAACCGCTATACCTTAACTTGACAAAGGACTTGGGGCTTCACACTCCTGGGGCTTCAGCTAGTTCTGGTGCGAAGTCTGGCTGTTGAGGCATTTTGGTAGCAGTGGTAGCTGCAGTCTCAGTGCCCAGTACCAACTTTGGTGGAGATGGTAGGCGGGACGGGTGGCCCTCACTCTGCAGGTAAGGCACGTGGCTGAGGCAGTGTGGTCTCAGAGTCCAAACCTAGGTGCCAGCTTTCTGCCTGCAGCAGAGGTTAATGGCTCCCTTGGTAAGCTAGTTCTGAGCTGGTTTCTTGGGAATCGTTCCTGGGAGTTCAGCTTGAATCTCTTCCCCAAAACTTTCCAATGATCTTTACACCCTGTTGAATCCTCTTCTGCTTACACTTATTATCTGAACCTGCCTGAGACAAACTGCTGGCCCTGCCGATGACACAGTGGGGCTCCCAGGGGTGGTGATGGGAATATGGCTGGAGGAATCTGGCCTGTTGACTTTATTCGCTTAGTAATGATTGGACACCAAGAGTTTTCATATGAAACAGTGATTCTGTGTTTGAGAAAAATTTTGGAGACATAGAGAAATGAATTGAAAAGTAGGCACATTCTATAAAACCAAGGCAAACTAATGTTGATGAAAGAAGGGGCAGAAGTAAGTAGTCTGTGCCCCTTATTATGTTAATGACTTCCCCCATGCCTAATGTTTGACTGTATTCTAATGCTGCCTGCCTCTCCTAAACGCTAATTTATGCCAGGTAGGACACCAGCAATCTGGAGGTGGGATATAGCTATCCACTGACTCATGTAAGCCTCTAGTCTACCAGTGTCCTTTCAGTTTCATACTGTTGAGCAATTCTGAATGACTATTTTAGTTCTTGATTACTTCTTACCTTGACAAACTGATTTTTTTCCCCTAAGAGTGGCGTTTGCGTAAACTGTATGATTATGGGCTTCCCAGGTGGCACTAGTGGTAGAGAACTTGCCTCCCAATGCAGGCGACACGAGACAGGGGTGTGATCCAGGGGTCAGGAAGACCCCCTGGAGGAGGGCATGGCAACCTACTCCAGTATTCTTGCCTGGAAAATCCCATGGACAGAGAGGCCTGGCAGGGGTCCATGGGGTCTTAGAGAGTCAGACACAGCTGAAGTGACTTAGCAGGTATAAACTGTATGGTCATGATCAAAGTCCATAAATGATGAGCAACAGACATGTGAAAAGATGCTCAACATCACTAATTACTAGAGAAATGCAAACCCAAATTACAATGAGGTATTCTGATCTCACACAGATCAGAATGGCCATCATCAAAAAGTCAACAAATAGTAGATGCTAGAGAAAGTGTGAAGAAAAAGGAACTCTCCTACATTGTTGGTGGGAATGTAAACTGGTACAGCCACTAGGGAGAACAGTAGGGAGGTTCCTTAAAAAAACTAAAAATGGAGTTACTATATAATCCAGCAATCCCACTCCTGGGAATATATCCAGAGAAAACTCAAATCTGAAAAGATACAGGCAATAATAGTCACAGCAGCCCTATTTACAATAGCCAAGACATGGAAGCAACCTAAACGTCCATCTACAGATGAGTGGATAAAGAAGAGCTGAAATACTACTCAGCCTAAAAAAGAACAAATGATGTCATTTGCAACAATATGGATGGACCTAGAGATTATTATACTAAGTGAGGTCACAGACAAATATCATATGATATTACTTATATAAGGAACCTAAAAAAATGATACAAATGAATGTACTTGCAAGACAGAATCAGATTCATAGATTACCAAAGGGGATAGTGAGGGGATAACAGGGATGGGAGGAGAGATAAATTAGGATTGGGGATTAACATATACACACTGCTATACGTAAAACAGGTAAACCACAAGGACCTACTGTACAGCACAAGGAACTCTATATCTTACAATAATCTACACTGGAAAAAATAAAGCAACATCTCATAAAAAAAGACCAGAAATGAAAAATAACATAGTCTCTGTATTTATTTTAAAATGCTGTCTTTTCTTCAAGTTAATTACATACAACTCTGAAATACTGCATCGATCCCGATAAAGAATACACAAGAAAAGCTAGCCACAATCAGTATTTAGGGGAAGAACATCCAATAACTGAAACAAGACTGCCAACATTTTGTTAAAGCAGCTATGACTGCCATGCCCGAACACTTAGATTCAAACAGAATCCATTCACTATACTAAGCTAAAAGGCATTACTGAGAGACATTAAGAAGCTTTCAGAATCTCCAGGTGGCCAGAGGATAAATTTACACACCACACAGCTATTACCATGAAACATGCTGCTGTTACCCCCTGCATCAGTGGCTATGAGTGATCATGTAGAAAACTGGAAGTCAAGTGCCCACATACACGAATGCTGGAAGAGCAAGAAACCAATGCTGCTGGGCTTGCCAGTGGAGCCAAACAGCTTACACAGCTGCTGCCTACAACTCCTCAGTTTGCCATCCAAATTCAATGAGTCTGGCGACAAGAGCCTAGGTCACACACCTGCAACTCTAGATATGAGGGAGTCTGGTAAGTGAAGATGTTACTTAGCTAATGTGGTAGAAGTCAGGCCAGATAGGAAGTGAAATGCAGCTCAATGAGCCCTGACAGAACCTGCTACAGGATGTCTGACCAAGTTCTTCAGCAAGAACAATGACTAAGAGGCTCCAGAATGAACTGGAATTTGTCACCTTTTATATCTGTTTTTGATTCAAATCTAGAAATATGGTTATTTATGTCTGAACTTCTTCAATCAGAAGCTGAGAAAGTTGGAGAATTCTTTCACACAAATTGCATCAGTCGCCCACAAGTAGTATTTGACATGGTCACTCACGAAGCACAACTCAACACAGCCTCAGACTGGTTTCTTTCTACAGATTCCCTTTCTGGAGAACTTTAAAAAACTACAGCAGATTCTTTAAAAGACACACTCAAATTCACATTATATATAAAAATAATGGCAACAGAAGTGGGGATGGAAGGTTCAAAGGAATGGTTTTCAAGAAACAAGATTCCATACACTGTTGCAATCTGACTTCACATATTAAAAGACCCAGTTCAATACCTTTCCCAATTACCTCATATAATTAAAACTGGGGGGAAAATGAGCAGAAACAAAGCTTAGAAAAGTTTGTGTTTGGCCTTAATTCTCTACTATATCATATTCTCAGGAAGGAGATGGAATAATCTAAGCAATGATATAGAAACTTTGACACACATTCTAAAACATCACTAAAGAATTAAACACTCCATAGGTGAGCATTTATTGAGAGGATATAATTTTTCGGAGCACACTGCACAAATAAAGCTTCTTTGAATGAGGCAAGGAAAAAACACTTAATCATGTACATAGTAATTCTCTTCAACAGTATTTTTTTCAAGGCATAATTTATTGGTAATACTAGAAAGTGAATCTTAAAAAAATTCTGTTCTGCTGTCCAATTTTCCTTTTGATAAAATAAAGACCTCAAAAAAGTCTTCTCAAGAAACAAATGACAATCAAATGGAATTTCTATGTACCTCATAACTCAAAATATTTACTTCCTCATAAACACCCTGATATCATAATAATAAAAGCATTAATGTTGTTATCCAATTTTTTAAAAATCAGAGAAATGGCATCTTGGATAAAGAAAGTAATTTGCTGCCATCTCCATATTTGAATTATTTAATTTTGCAAGGCGAGAGTGACATGTGTACAAGATGTTTTTTTGATCATCATGATACATAGTCCCTATCAGAAGAACAGCAGGGAGCAGGCAAACTTTTAAAAATGATCTTTGGAAACAAGCACAGTGCTGTTGTCTGGCACCAGTTTTCCCTTGCACTTCAGAAAGGACACTTCTCCACACACAAACAAGGATTTCTAACAGGATGTCTGGAGAAGGATCCAGAACACTTACACGGGCCGTATTTCTTATTCCTTCTATTTCCGGATTCAGAGAGGGTTGATTAGCAACTCTTTGCTTCACGTTTATATAATGAAACGTTCTGTCTCTAGAAAAGAAACAAGCCAGAGCCCTCTCTGGCGGAATGAACAGAGAAGAACATAGAGCGATGCTCGCCACCCAGTTCTGCAAGGGTTAAGCCATAACTAGCTGCAGTCATTGACCCACAGGGCACCCTGGCAGGAAATTAAGATGGTAATAGAGTGAGGCCCTCTGTGCTTTAGACAAGCAGGTCTCTTAGGCAGAGGCATATCTCAGGGAGAATTTAAAAGACCCATATCTTTGCGTCTTCCCATACACAGGAAAGCACTAAAAATCATCCACTTGAGATATCAGATCTTTGTGATCAGCAGTAACCTTTTACCAAGGCATATGCTTGATTGCACATATTTCCTCACCAAAAATCATACATAAACTGGTTTCTACCTCTGCCTCTTCGGAACAGTTTCCTCAGAGCCACTCAGTGGCTGTCTCCTGGGCTGTAGTCCTCAGTAAGACCCTGAATGACTTACGAGTCTTGATGATGGGTGTTTTTCTTTCAGTGGCTAAAAGAATATGATTGAGAAGTTGACCACCTTGAGTTCCAATTTTTGGGACAAGCACGAGTACCAGATCTCTTTGACCACTGTATGGAGAACAGATTGTGTATGAGCAACAAGAAGTAGGAAGTTACTGTCATAAACTAGGCAAGAAATAATGCGGGCTTGAGCTCATGCTGAAAAATGAGAGAAATGTGTGGATTCAAAATATATTTAGGAGGCAGAACAGAAAGGTTAGTTAGATGTGGGACAGAAAGAAAGGAAGAGAGCAATGATAATTCCAGAGTTTTTTGTTTGTTTGGTTTGGGTTTGTTTGTGGTTTTTTTTTTTTTGCAGAATTTGCCTGGGGGGATGCTAGTGATGCCATTTGTTGAGACAAGGAACTCTGGAGGGGGAATGGTTGAAGGAGAAGGGAGTCAAAACATGCTTCATGGTAACCCTCACGTGCAAAAGGAAATCTCACATGGGCTATTGCATCCAAGTCTGAAGCCAGAGGAGAGGCCAGGGTAGGAGATTAAAGACAACTTGGAAAACAACAAGGTCTTGAGCACAGGGGACTTCATTCAATATCCTGTGATGAGCCATGTGCTGCTGCTGCTGCTGCTAAGTCACTCCAGTAGTATCCCACTCTGTGCGACCCACAGATGGCAGCCCACCAGGCTCCCCCATCCCCAGGATTCTCCAGGCAAGAACACTGGAGTGGGTTGCCATTTCCTTCTCCAATGCATGAAAGTGAAGAGTGAAAGTGAATTAGCTCAGTTGGGTCTGACTCTGAGCAACCCCATGGACTGCAGCCCACCAGGCTCCTCCGTCCATGGGATTTTCCAGGCAAGAGAATGATCCAGGTATATACATGTACATTCTTTTTTGTATAAGCCATCGCCTTAATACAAAAAAGAATGTACATATANAAAAAGATACATGCACCTTTGTGTTCATAGCAGCTGTCTCTTATACACATCTTGTGGAGGATGCCCAGCACAGCAGAGGACCAGGAAGGCAGATACGTGCAAGACTATGCAGAAGAGGTGGGGAAGTGAAGAGACTGGATGCAGAGGCAGACCACTGGTTTTACTAATTTGTTTATTAATATGTTTCGCTCTGAAGATAAGTAGAAAAATGGGTGGGCAGTGAGCATGGAGGGATATGTGAGGTCAGGAAAGTTTCAAAATCTGAAATACATCATTATAACATCCTTTCTCAGAAAAGTTTTGGTTTATTTCTCATTAAGCTCTCTGGTTTGTTTCTGTGTCCACAGGTCACTGAAAAATCCTTTTCAGATTCACATTGCAAAACAAGATTCAACAATCGGGGTTAATGCATGACAATAATCTTTAGGCGTAAAGGCAAGGAATTATTTTCTGAATTGATAAATGTCATTAATGGAAAAAAGAAAAGGTCTCCATCCCCTCACCACACCCTTTCAGGATCTCTCTGCAGAATGTCTGCAACCACCATCTTCTCACCAAACAATGGCTGGACCCAGGTTCCTAACATTCTTGAGAAGAATCACTCATTTGAGCAAAAAGTATCCAGCAAAAGCAATTAAAGGAAGTCTATCCACAGTGTCTTGCAGCTCACCCAGCAATTTTTGTATTTAGGAAGAAGAAACTATCAGTGAGGGAAGGGGAAGGCAATGGATTAAAGAGAACTTTTCAAGGTAAAATAGCTGGAGCAAAAGAGCTCAACAGCTCCAGAATGGAAGACAGTGCCCTGAGATGGGAATTCTCGATTTCCTTGATTGGGAATTCTTGACATGAAACCATCATGAATAGAAAGTCCTGGAATAGAAGAATAATGGAGAGGATGAAACCTGAGAATGTTAAGAACAGGAAGCCCAAATCCATGTCTATGGTGTAGGTCTAGCCTGGTGCCAAACGGTAAGACTGTTGTGTATTATAAAGCACACAATAGCCTTTAGGGAGACTAAATAAAAACAATAGCTAGAAGTTAGCAATGCTTATTCTGAGCTGAGTATTCCCATACATGGTCTTATTTAACTCACCGATGCTAATCAGCGCCCTGAAGGGTCTGAGTTGCTGTTGAGGAGACGGAGACAGTAAGGAGCAAAGTACTTTCCAAAGGCCCTACGCATGTCCAGTGGTGGCCCAAGGATTAGAACCAGGTTCTAGAACCAGGCATGAGTTCTAATGAACCTGAACCAGGCATGCCAAAGGCTAGCTCCTAATTACTCACCCTTCCATAGGCCCTCTAGAGATGCTTATGGCAGGAAAAAGCACTTAGGGAAGCAGAGAACCAAGTCCCACACAAATGCACACAAAGCCTAAGAACTGAAAGCTAAAATCAAGCATGAATTTTAACTGTACTTTTTATCTGGTACAGAAAAGTGCACAAATGGTAAGTGAGCAGCTTACTGAATTGTCACAAAGTGGATGCCCATGTAACAGCACCCAGATCAACTGGGAAAGTTGGACAACTGCATGTAAATCATCGAAGTTAGAACACACCCTCACACCATGCACAAAAATAAACTCAAAATGGCTTAACGGCAAACATAAGACAAGACCTGGTAAAACTCCTACAAGAGAGCAGAGGCAAAACACTCTCTGACATAAACCATAGCAGTGTTTTCTTAGGTCAGTCTCCCAAGGCAATAGAAATAAAAACAAAAATAAGCAAATGAGATCTAGTCAAACTTACAAGCTTTTGCACTTACAAACTTACAAGCCTTTCCTTTTTCAAGGAAACTATGAAAAAAAAAAGAAAAGACAACCTACAGAATGGGAGAAAATATTTGAAAATGATGTGATAGACAAGGGCTTAATCTCCAAAATATATAAACAGCTCAAACAACTCAATAACAACCACAAAAACCAAACAACCCAATCAAAAAATAGGCAGAAGACCTTAACAGACATTTCTCCAAAGACATACAGATGGCTAGCAGGCACATGAAAAGATGCTCAACAGCACTTATTATTAGAGAAAGGCAAATCAAAACGCCAATGAGGTGTCACCTCACCCTGGTCAGAATGGCCATCATTAAAAAGTCTACAAATAATAAATGCTGGAGAAGGTGTGGAGAAAAGAGAACCTTCCTACAGTATTGGTGGGAATGTAAGTTGGTGCAGCCACTATGGACAGGGTGGAGGTTCCTCAGAATAACTGAAAACAGAATTACCATATGATCCAGCAATCTCACTCTTGGGCATATAGGGACAAAACTATAATTCAAAAAGATACATGCACCTTTGTGTTCATAGCAGTGCCACACACAGCAGTCGAAACAGAGCCAACCCAAATGTCCATCAACAGGTGAATGGAGAGAAGAGCTGGCTCTTATATGCAATGGAATACTACTTAGTCATAAAAAAGATGGAAATAACGCCATTTGCAGCAACATGGATGCAACTAGAGACTATCAGATTATAAGTGAAGTAAATACCATATGATACCACTTATATGTGGAATCTAAAATCTGACAAAAACAAACCTATCTACAAACCAGAAACAGACTCTCGGACGCAGAGAACAGACTTGCGGTTGCCAAGGTGGAGCAGGGACAGGGAGGGAAAAACTGGGAGGGTGGGGTTAGCAGAGACAAACTACTCTATGCAGAATAGATACACAAGGTCCTACTGTGTAGCACCGAGACACAGGGAACTGTATTCAACATCCTATGATAAACCATAATGAAAAGAAGAGCATTAGAGACATCGAAAATAATAACGATGAACAAACTCCAGGGCTTTTGCCATTTTTCTCCAATTTTTATTATAAGCCATTTCAATAACTATGTACCTTCATACTTCTCCTGGAGTCAAGAGCTTTTTATTCATTTATTTTGTTTAAAAAGAAAAACATGTAAGTTTACTAATTTTCCTCTGCATGCAGTTTTGGCTACAATTCATCAGTTCTGAAACTTAATACTTCCTCTAAGTTACTACTCTCAAGAGTCTACTTATGTATTTAAATATCCTCATTTCCTTCTATCTTTTAGCTGCAATATCAATGAATTTTAAATAATCTGACACAGGGTATTAAGTAGAATAAAGTCTATCTTGATAACACTCACAAAACTTTGTCAATCTTGATCCTTTTTTGAAATCACTCCAGCATCTGCCCTGCTTCCTTACACTCAAACATATGCCTTAAAAAGGTAATACGCCCTGTAATGTATAACATTAGCTTCTTTGTCTTGGCTTTGCGGTGTTTAAACAAGAGAGCAAATTGAGCCAGCTGTATAAGCAGCACGCAAAGCAATGTTGTCTCTCTTTGGGCTCCTCCTTTTAATCCTATTGACATATGATCAGTGCTGTGAGGGCTGCACTGGATTTTGTATAGATAAGGGTTTTTCCATAGTTACATATTTTAGAAACTAAAGTTATGTGTGGAGGAAAAAAGACCCCACAGAGATTGGATGCATGTGTATGCATGGCCGAGTCACTCTCCCAACACTGTTAACTGGCTATAGTCCAATATAAAGTAAAAAATTAAAACAAAAACAAAAGCCCACAACAAAACACCAAAACCATTTAGATGATGGTCCCAGTGGTGCTCACAATCGGTAGCCTGGGACTTGGAGCAGAAAAGGCAAAAGTGCAGGATGATAAAACAAGTTTCTGCTCTTTCTGAAATCTGAACTGACAAGAGTAATAAGGCTTATAAGGCTTGTCACACTATGGAAACAAATCCCCTCATTTTCATTCGTGAATAGCAGCTGAATTTATAGCTCCCAGGACTGGCAAGTCAGAGTGCAGTAGGATTACCAGTGTTTAGGCACTTGCTGAGAGCATTTGCATATGAACCGTACAAACAAGTGGGTGAGTACCATGATCCCTACCAATCCACTTAGGAAACAGAAAACACAAAATGAAAGGAGCCTCTCTAACGTTGCTATGTAACAAATAGTGGCTAGATTAGCAGAGGCTATGCCACATTGAACACACATATAGGACAGAAAGAAAAACAGTAGTTAACAGTTACCGGGTCTAGCAGGTTCCAAGCAAGCTTCACATGCATTATCCCACTTAAAGTGCATGAACAATCTGCTGAGTTAGAGAATAACCGTCTGTGTGTTAGAGGTGAAAGAGCCGAGACATAGGGAAGGTGAGTGACTCACCCCCTGCCATACAGTCTCCTGGCAGAACTGAAGTCATCAGTGATCAGACAGCTCCACAAAAGAGCCTGTGAACTAGATGCCAGACTTCTCTCCCAGTTTATCCCTCCATATTCTGGCTTTTCCAGTAGTCACGTGCAGATGACAGTTAGACCATAAAGAAGGCTGAGGGCCAAAGAACTGACTGTTTTGAACTGCAGTCCTAGAGAAGACTCTTGAGAGTCCCCTGGACTGCAAGGAGATCAAACCAGTCAACCCTAAAGGAAATCAACCCTGAATATTCATTGGAAGCTCCAATACTTCCGCCACCTGATGGGAAGAGCTGACTCATTGGAAAAAACCCTGATGCTGGGAAAGACTGAAGGCAGGAGGAGAAGGGGACGACAGAGGATGAGATGGTTGGATGGCATCACTGACTTCTTGGACACAAGTCTGAGCAAACTCCAGGAGATCGGGACAGGGAGGCCTCGTGGGTTGCAGTCCATGGGGTTGCAAAGAGTTGGACATGACTGAGCGACTGAACAACAACATTCCTCCTCTGAGGTTCTTGGGCCATATTCCAGTTCATACTTTGTAATTTACAAGAAACTAGTAAACTGTATACAAAAGACTCAGATGAGAGGATCAGGAAGAGAAAGCAAGTTATTTGACATAATTATAAGGCTTTATAAGTAAATATAATGTTAGACGATAATATAAAAAGCCTAAAATATCAAGATTTTGTTTCCGATAATAGTTTTTAAAATATATTCCTAATAGAAACTGGAGTAATAAAGAAGCAAAAAAGAGTGGTAGAATGGAGACGGGGAAAAAAAGGAAAAAAATCAAAGGTTTGCATTCAAAAGGAAGGTATAAAACATATTTAGAAGAAAAAAGTGAACAGATCTGGGTTAACAAATACACCAAGTGTGAGGGCCAAGAAAGAAAGGAAAGGGACAGTGACAGTTTGGTAGCCAAGCTAGTCTTCAAACACCACTGGGCAGGAAGTTTGCTCTCATACTAAGTAAATATTTCTTTTGAAAAAATGTGCAGACAAAAATGAAGAAAAGCAAGAAAATGTAGACAATATCTGAGTGATGAAAATGAATGTGCAGAAGGTCAAATGAAATTCATTTCCAAAATCATTTCAAATTCACTATGCATATACAATAACCAAAGCAAGAAAATTAGAAAAACTCATGTTTTAAAACTTTGTTAGTGTTGTTGATCTATTAAGCCAGCAACCCGTTCTTTTTCATTTTCATTCTTCAACTAATTAATAATTCAAAGAATTATCTATAAGGTGATTTCATATTCTGAGAGGAATACATTTGTGTTCTAGAAAGATGGAAACAGGCGTCATTTAATTTCTACCAAGGGAAGCAAGCAAGCAGGTTATCAGCTCTGTGTATTTCTGACTCTGCTATCATCATCCTTTACAGACACAACTGTTCCCTATTTCGATACCAACTCAACTATCTTAGTGTTTAATACAAACAAATTTACCACACGGACAAAGCATGGTCCAGACTTCAGTCTTCGCCTGTCCTGTGCATCACAAATAAAATGAAGAGCTTTTAGAACTGCAGTATGAAAGTACAGTATTTCTGAAGTGATGTCAAAATCAAATCCTCTCTGTTTTCATTAACAAATGATTTTTAGTGTGTTTCAAGTGTTGTGGGCTTGAGGGGCCTTTGACAAAGAGGATGACTCTCATAAAGACAATATTAGAGAAACTGTGCTAAAAGGCAGCAAACATCTTAAATGTCCTACTTTATACATCACTTGGAAAAACTGAGACTGGAGCCTTTGATATTGTACTACCGAAAACAATCTCCATTCCTCTGATTTATTATTGTTAACCTTTCCTGCACAAAGTCAGCATATAATAATGTATGATTCCCCAGGTTGATTTTTCCACTGGAGCCCTTGAAGTCTAACACTCACTCAGGGGCATGCTTCAGGTCAACTCTGATGTTCCAGAGGTCAGGCAGTGATCTCAGATCAGTCAGAAATAAAGACCCCCTCATGGCTGTCAGAGCATTTAATTTTAGGGTTTGTCAAATATAGTCCACTCAACATGAAGGGACACTGGAAATCAAGTCTTCCTAACAAATAGATTCCTAAACTAAGAAGCTCCCATATGCCAGCCCCATCTTTTGCTTTGTTTTGTTGGTGCTCATTTTTTATGCTCTTGTAACAAAATGCCATGAATTTGGCACGTTAAAACAATACCCACTTATTTATCTTTCGGTTGTACAGGTCTGAAGTCCAGGGGGCTCAGCTGGGTTCTCTGCTTAGGGTCTCACAAGTCCTGAATCAGGGTGTCAGCTGGTGTGGGCTGTTACTGGGAGGTTGTAGAGGAAGAACTGATCCCGAGCTCATTCAGGCTGTTCAGTTCAGTTCAGTTGGTCAGTCGTGTCCAACTCTTTGCGACCCCATGAACCACAGCACACCAGGCCTCCCTGTCCATCACCAACTCTCGGAGTTCATCCAAACCCATGTCCATTAAGTCGGTGATGCCATCCAACCATCTCATACTCTGTCGTCCCCTTCTCCTCCTGTCCTCAATCTTTCCCAGCATCAGGGTCTTTTCTGAGTCAGCTCTTTGCATCAGGTGGCCAAAGTATTCGAGTTTCAGCTTCGACATCAGTCCTTCCAATCAACACCCAGGACTGATATCCCTGAATTCAATTCCTTCTCAAGGTTCCCCAGTCAAGCCAGTGACAGCACACTGAATCCTTACAACCTCTCCCACTTCCCCTTTGCCAGCAGCTTTGCTCTTAAAGGCTCATGTGATTACATGAAGCCCACCTAGATAATCCAGCTAATCTGCGCTTCTTAAGGTCACTGAGTAGTAATTTTGATTATATCTGCAAAGTCCCTTTTTACCAAGCAATGTAAGAGCCTGCCTGCCAATGCAGGAGACATAAGAGATGCAAGTCCAATGCCTGGGTTGAGAAAATCCCCTGGAGGAGTGCATGGTAACCAATATTCTTGCCTGGAGAATCCCATGGACAGAGGAGCCTGGCGGGCTATGGTCCATAGAGTCACAAAGAGTCGGACACAACTGAAGCAATTTAGCACACATGCACATAAGATGCTGACAGGCATGGCACCTGGTGATGAACATCCAGGGGCCCAAAGTCTGCCTATCCCAGGAGAGGAGAGGAGCAGTGTTCCATAATCTGGGTTCCTCAATTCTAGAAGATTCAAACTTACCATTTTACCTNTCGGACACAACTGAAGCAATTTAGCACACATGCACATAAGATGCTGACAGGCATGGCACCTGGTGATGAACATCCAGGGGCCCAAAGTCTGCCTATCCCAGGAGAGGAGAGGAGCAGTGTTCCATAATCTGGGTTCCTCAATTCTAGAAGATTCAAACTTACCATTTTACCTGGATAATCAATTATGGCTCAATCATTAAATTGTTTATCTGTACTTTTCTTGAACGGGTTAATATTTTTAGCTTGCACCATCATCCAGGTAATAAATCCCTAGTCCTGAACACTTGATCTTGGTTGACAACATCCATGTCATTTATTCCTTCAGAAAGTTGTGGTTCTGCATCCCGATCATCATTTTCCCAGGTAAAATCCAAATTATTTTAGGACTTTTTTTTTGCACAGTTACTTCTTCCCAGACAAAAAAGCTTACCCTTGCAATTCTTAGTGCATTTCAACTCCTTAGAAATTACGAGCCTTAGTACCCCAGGTATGAATAGTTTATAACTTTATATATACAAGGGCAGGATAATGTTTTCTATTTTGCTTTTAATACTAAGCCAGATAATACACCAGAATTTTCCCTCCTATTTTAAAGATTTTCAAACATTAATGAATTAATTCAACCAGGTTTTACGTGATTTTTGGCATCAAGGACAATGACGAATACACACTAGTATGTGTATTAGGTTCCTGATGCTTACAGCAAGACAGTTCATGACAGTGTGACAGGCAGCACAGAGCAGGCGTCAAAAACTGGCTTTGGAGGAGGCCGCATATGAAATAAGCCCTGTCAGACCAAACTCAGTGTTAGGTAGCAGGGACAGGAGAAACAGACAGTCCTTCTAAGCAGAGGGTCCCAACAAAGAAAGATGAGCAAAAGCTGTGAATGTGGATGGGTGAAAAGGCTCATGACTGACGCTGAAGAGGAAAACAGGCAGGTGTTCTTTAATAAAGGGCTCCTCCAATCTTGAGAAAGAAGAATGGAACTGGAGGAATCAACCTGCCTGACTTCAGGCTCTACTACAAAGGCACAGTCATCAAAACAGTATGGTACTGGCACAAAGACAGAAATATAGATCAATGGAACAAAATAGAAAGCCCAGAGATAAATCCACACACCTATGGACACCTNAAATAAAATCAACTAGGATTCCTTCTTGGTTAAGACAATGGGATAAGCCCTCAAGGAGCTTAGAATTTGATAGGGAAGCCACAGCACCTATCACTACCACACACGCATAATGTATGTCCCAAAGAAATTCCACTCAATGACTGGGGTCAAAGCCTGCCCTCCATTTTAATAACGCTATGAAACAAAGAAAAAAAAAAGAAAAAACAGGAGTTCTATGAAAGAGTAAAATATCAAGCACTTATCATGAGAGCACTTTCTGATATTCCTTATAACAAACTAAAGCTCAGCAAAACAAATAGATGCACAAGAATAAAAACTGAGCTGCTTTTGAAACCTTTCAGTTAGCTTCCTAACTGAATATGGACAGGTTCCCTACTATTTAGTTCTAACTGAATCCCTATTTAAAAAAAAAAAAAAAGCCATGGGAATCAATTTTCCAAAATTCCAAGAGAAACTCTATCAAACTTGTTTTATAAAAACTAAAGGTACACCTGTAGCCGCACTAAATACACATGTGGCTACATGTGATGATAAAATGACAGAAACTGGAATGATCTTTACTCCCTCTGCAGAAAAGATGAAGGCCTCTCAGTGGACTACACCTTCCAGGAGCACCAGACGAGAGCATGGCTAACCTGGGGCTGCAGTTTCAGCACAGAAACCTCTTCCTTTTCTGCCAAAATAAAGGATCTGACCAGCTACCAGTTTTATAGCTTAGAAAACCACCTTTCTCCTCCATGGTTTGATTTTGGCCTGTGACTGATGTTCCCAAAATAAAGAGAAATTGCCAAGGCTTCAGCTTTTACTCTGAGTAAAATTGGTGTTTTGAACAAAGGAGTAGCATGAACTCACAGAGGCTCACTTTGGCTAATGGGTTGAAAATAGGCTGCTGAGGGAAGCTGTGATAGCTGCCCAGGTGAGACCCAGGCAAGCAGATGGCAGTGAACTGGGCGAGAGGGATTCAGATCCCAGAAAAGATACACTGAGTCAACAGGATTTTCTGACACATTGAACCAGGGTGGGAGTGGAGGTAAGAGAAAAACAGGAGTTATACATGACTTCAAGGTTTATAGCTTATTCAACTGGAAAAAAAAAAAAAAGGATTTGTCCCGTATGGGAATGAAGAAGGCTGCAGAGGACTAGATATGAGGGTAAAGGGATGGAGGGGGCACCAGGAGTTCATGAAGCCCATTGGACACCCAGCTGGAAATGTGGAGGAGACAGCTGGATATTCATATTTGAAATTTAGGGGAGTGGTCTCGGTTGCAGAGAGAAATGTGGGAATTATTAGTATATCGCTAATACTGGATTCCCCTATTGGAAAGCAGCAAAAAGTTCTTGACACTGATTAGAAAACTGTCTTAGAACTGATATGAGAAGCCTGTGACCTGATTGCAGGCCTCGCATAAGAGTTGCTAGAGCCCAATATCAAGCAGGAGACAAAGAAAGCTTGTCTTCATGCATAGAGCAGGCAGATCACTTTCCAATGTGGAAATGAGGCAAAGCGAAATTTAAAGGAAATCCAGTCGAACACTGTCCAAAGTAGGAGTCAAGGAGAACCCTTTGGTATGTCGTGTGCCAAAGGAATCTCACATATTTTAGGGTTCCTGTTTTCCCGAGAGTTCAGACACTTTATCTTTTGCAGATAACAGTCCCACAATGAATCTATTCACCAATTTCAATGAAGGTGAGTGAGGGGCAGGGAGCAACTAAGACAAACTCAATTTCAGCCCAAACTTGTTACCATAAGCCAAAAAGGATATAAATAAAGATTCATATCTGCCACACCAGTATGAACTTTCTGTGGGAAGCAGAAAATGTACAGGACTTTAAATTTAGATGTTCTCAATGGGTGATTGAAAACAAGCTATCTCTGTCACAGTCTTATAATTTTAAACCTGAAAGTTGATGGCAAATATCAAACTAATGTTTTATCTCATGTTAACCAATGCTTTAAATCATGCCATCAAAAATTTACTCATCTGCATTCAGTCTTTTTGGAATTTATGGACCCTGCAGTTTTGGAAGGATGGACATACAATGTCATCTTTTGAGTCTGCTTTGTTTAAACTTCCATTGTAATTTACTGATAATTCAGCTGGACAACTCTTACACTCACTAACATGTTCTCTCTGAGAGGGAAAAATGGGTCAGTTACCAATGGAAAAAGGAGCTGAGTGAAAGGAGAAATATTCGAGTAAAGAGAGCCAGTTACCAATTCCTTGGCAGTCAACCTGAAATAAGGACATGTCTACCGATGAAGGATAAAACCACTCATCTAGCCGTTCCTCTCATTCAGATATGGAGATTTTTCTATTTTTTTTTAATACACACAATTTTATAAAAGGCACCACGTAAGTAGTCCAAATCTCGTTTAGGATTTTTATCAAGTGTATGTTCTGCCAGAAAACATTTCCAAAAAGGAATGGTTTTTGTCTTAAATGTTGTGGCAGCAAATACTTCCACTGGAGCAGTTAGAATTGTGTCAGGATATTCTCCTTGGCTTCCCTGGCTTTCAAAATATTTGTGTTGCTATAACGTTCATTTGCCAGTATATGTGACTTATGAGTCTTTGTATTCACCTGGGTGTATTTATGCAACTGTGATGCCAGAAAACTTTACAAAAGTTGGTGTAAATATGTTGCAATGAAAAACCAGAAATATATCTGCCTTTCTCACTGTATAGTTACACCGTATTCCTAAATTATGGTATGAACACAAATTAGTCCTTACCTTCAGAAAACCCAAGGTAGCTCTAATCAGCAACTTTATGAAGCCCTTACCAAGGCCACAGTTAACTAATATTACTACATATGTGTGATATAAAGTCTAGCATCTTATGTAAATTATTATTTACTCCTCAATCTTTTGTCAAGTAGATGCTACTCTCATGCGGCTCAGTGGTAAAGAATCCACCTGCCAGCGCAGGAGACATAAAAGACATGGGTTCAGTCCCTGGGTCACCAAGATCCACAGGAAGAGGAAATGGCAATTTGCTCCAGTCTTCTTACCTGGAGAATCCCATGAACAGAGGAGCCTGGCGAGCTACCATCCATGGGGCTGCAAAGAGCTGGACACGATTGAGCGGCTGAGCAGTCACGCATGCTACTCTCACAGTTAAGAGATTGTTATTCAGGCTTATATTATTAATGGACACAGTTGGGACTTGCATCTTCGTCACTAATCTGTTGATGTTTTATTATCTGGGTGCTCATTAGCAGAAAAAACCTTAAAAAACAAGTCTCTGGCTTTGCTTTGTACTCAAAGTGAACCTGGGGAAAGAAGAACTTCCCCAGCCCCCTTCAAAGCAGGTACAAGCAGTAGTGGCTTTCGAGAGGTCAGGAAAGCAGCTGGAAAGGGCTTGGGTGCTGAGAAGACCCAGGCCTGGGAAAAAAGTCTGGGAGCACGGGAGAAGGGAGGCTTTCCTGGGGCAAGGGAAACCAGGCACACGGTAAGTGCCATCAACATCTGATGAATACTCACACCCCAAACTCTATCAAAACATTTTGGTCAGATGTGATGAACCTCAAGAGGTATTTCAGGATGTCAACAAATTTGGGGTGAATCTATATATATATATAAATTAGCCACTGTGGGATAATATGCATTTTTTGCATAAAGCTAGGTAGTCTGTTTCAGCAACACTTTTGTAAGAAGTAGAAGGGACTAGGGAGAAGGCAATGGCACCCCACTCCAGTACTCTTGCCTGGAAAATCCCATGGATGGAGGAGCCTGGTGGGCTGCAGTCCATGGGGTCGCTAAGAGTCGGACATGACTGAGCGACTTCACTTTGACTTTTTACTTTCACGCATTGGAGAAGGAAATGGCAACCCACTCCAGTGTTCTTGCCTGGAGAATCCTAGGGATGGCAGAGCCTGGTGGGCTGCCGTCTGTGGGGTCGCATAGAGTCGGACACGACTAAAGTGACTTAGCAGCAGCAGCAGCAGCAGAAGGGACTAGAGTTTCTTTTATCCTCTTAAAAAAAGGAAAGGGGTAAAGAAAAACTCCAACAAATTTGAAAGAGACGGCCAAAGAAGGCGAGACGCAGGGCCACTACGCCTGGCTCTCTCTGACATGCCACCTCATGGCATCTTCTGTGGTAGACTGGCTGAGGGGACTTTCCTGTTTGAAATCAGAAAAGTCACTACCACTGGGCTTCCCCAGCCAATAACCAACTGTGACATCTCCTGTACTCCTGCCTTCTCCTGACGCCACTTCAACCCTCCTGGATGCCCTGTGCCTCCTCCTCCTAAGAACACTCCCTAGGCAAGTGGCAGTGTACCTTTCCCTCCCTCCTCCTCCTCTCACCAGTGACTCGGGAGAGTGGAGACATCTGGCACAACTTTCATTCTCAAAGTTTCCGAAGCTTGCACAGTCTCACTCAGTGAAATAAGACCAGAAATAGCATAGATGTCCTCTTATGGTCATCAGAGGAGGGAATTTTCCCCTTTTGTTTCCAAATGCAGTCTTGCCAAATTTCTCAAGAGCAAACATGTAATATATAACCTGACCTTTGAAAACCATACTCCACTTAAATATAAATTTGCTTAAGACTATATTTCAACTCCTGGTTCCTAAAGCTCAGTTTATGCTATTTATATCTTTTTGTTATAAGAAGACATTCCAATGAAGAAGTGGCAATGAGCACTTACATTTCTCTTATCATGCAAGTAACCCATCCTCTTCAAATTAAATCCTCGTTCAACTCATCATGGCCTTTTTTTCAGTGACTCTGGGCATTAACCACATTTTGGCAGTAACAACAATACAAATTCTAAAGTCTAAGTTAACAAAAACCTGATAAACATGACATAATCAGCAAACAGACGATGGACATGGCTAATATGATACCCAATAGTTTGTCGTTATACTACTGCCTGTCAAATGGAGACTTCTTTCTCTCAAATCCAACAGCTATGTATGATTTTATAAACCAAGGGACATTTTTCAAATTTAAGAATATCCAACTTTCTACCCTGCATCATCAATACATTCAATCATGCAGAAGCTATTAATTGCTTTTAAAGCCCTTAGGTTGTTTCAGCAGGATTTTCTCCTGATGTTTAAAATAGAAAAATACATATCCCTGCATACCTTTGTGCCTGGCTAATGGTGGTAACAGGACGTCCTGAGCGGTAAATTGCCTTTATCACACTGGTCCATCTGCCTTCATCTATTAACTATCACCTTTACAAACGCATGTGCAGATTACTGATCACACCTTCTTAACTACAGGGAGGTCAATCTGGCGTAGGGATAATACAACCCCCATCAACATGCAATCAGAGGAGGAGGAAAGGAGGAAACGGAATAACTAGAAAAAAGAGACATGGAAATCAGCAAATAAAGAAAACAAGAATAGGTAAAAATGGGACAGGAGATCCTCAAATGGGGAAAGAAATTCATGGGAACCTCTGCCAATGCTTTTGGTAATTTGTCATTTGATTCAGTTCTACTGAATCACAGGGCACTGTTCTTGCACAGAGCATGCTCCACAGACAAGCAGACCCCCAGCCCTGCACGCTTCTGGCAGCAAAGCTCTGTTAACCGCTCTTTCATACCTTAAGGACAGCATCTCCTAGTTTCTATTATATCATCTCTTCAGCACAGTGATCTGGCTTCTGCTGCAATATATTTAAAGGCAAGATTTTGATTAGTAGTGGAAGGAAGGAAGAGAACTGGAAAGCATGATCAAGTTTTCAAGGGAAAGACAAAGGAAATAAAAGGTTAGCTTTGTTTGGTTTATTAAATTTCAAGGGCTTTGCCTGCCAGTTTGAAAAATGCATGATATCATCAGTGTGTTTATTAAAAGTGCTACTTTAAATTGCAGATTGAGCAAATGTGAATTCCCCCTGGTAGCTGTAGGTTACTGGCTAGCAATTATATGCAATTTTTAAATGAAAGGAGGGAAGAAAGTCTTACAGGACTATGGCTCTAAGGCTATGGCTAATTTAAAGTTAAGTAAAATTCAAAATATGAAAGTATGATAGCGCAATGTCCAGATTCACCCAGATACAAGATTCCTGAGGTCACTTCACATTTTGATTGTTCAAGCCTTTTAAAATGATACTCAGAATCAAATAGTAAAATAGCGTCAACTCTGCTCAATGCTTACTTGACAGTTTATTACTGGATTTATAAAAGGTGGGAAGAAGGGGGTAGGGGAACAGTCCAGAGCAAATGGTTGCTTGCTAACTTGAAAAAAATGCACTTGTTTCAGCACAGAAATAACAATCTGTTTCTGATTCCAGACATTATTTTCCAAATGCTGCCAAGAAAAGAATCTGAGGAATCCTTTCACATGTACAACACGCACGAGACAACTGGGAAGAGGCCTGTGATCTGCTCCAGGGTGCACGAGGAGGAAGGACAGAACAGGGTTTCTAGGATGAACTGCCCTCTCGGGAGCAGACGCACATGCCTGACATAGTTCATTGCTGTAATCTCCAACATAACTCTGCTATTATTAGACAACCTAAACGCTTTCCTAAATCTGTAGCTTGTGAAGCAGAAAAGGATATAGACGGGACTCTACCACGCTAAGTATGCAGGCAGCTGGGATACACCCCATCGAGAGAATGCACCACTTTTCTAATCCATGAAACTCAATTTCTAGATCTTGGACATCACATAAGGGGAGAGTAAGGGAAAGAATCTAGACCAACACTGACGCCAGGTTGAAATCCCTGGAGAGAATCCTGACCAGGTAAAATCCAATACTAAATTCGGAAGCTTAAGATCCATGATGCTCATAAAGCATACTGAAATTATTTTTAGAGTACAAAAGGATGTATATATTTATCATTTCCACATTCAGAGCAAGGACATTTTCAAAATAATACCTCATTTTTTTAAACTCAGCTATACAGAAGTATCCTTCTCCAACATTTCAAAAATTATGTAAGGAGCAAGTCCATGATTCAAAAGTACACAGTTTAGCAGGCATCACTTTTGTTATATTAACAAGGGAGAAACTGAACAACAGAATCCACCTTGGAGAGAAGAGATAACGGGAAAATTCTGAGAGACCCAGTCATCCCACAGCCTGAGCCAGCTAACGCAACTGTTTAACTTTTTGGCTCACACTGGGTTGACTGCAGTGAAGTACAGTTCAATTTTGTTTTTTTTGTTTTTCCCCCTTCTCAGCAGGATCAGAGTCTATGAAGGAAACTGGGTAATTTATAGGAAACAAAAAGGCAATGCTTTCTTTTGCACGACTGATTGTAGTGGGCCCATGTTCAACCCTTCTATCTATCCAAACTGGTCAAACTTACAAAGCTGTACATTTCAAATATATCATCAAAACAGCTATAGTGGATGGTTATCCTTACAGCTCTCCATTAAATGTATCTCCTATGATGCTTCCCTCAATCCAAGCAACTGGGCATCCTAATGGGATGTCTAGTGCCCCCCAATCTATGTCCACTGGGAACCTGAGAATGTGACCTTATTTGGAAACAGTTTTTACAGATGTAATCAGCTAAGATGAGGTCATACACCAGAGGAGGGTGAACTCTAAACCCAAAGACAGATGTCCTAATAAGAAAACCGAGTGACAGAGACACGGACAGACTCCTAGGGAAGAAGGCCATGTGAAGACCAAGGCAGAGCTGCTGCCACAAGTCATGAAATACCTGAGGCCACAAGAAACTGGAAGAAGCCAGGAGAGTCCACCCTCGAGACCGTGGAGAGACAGTGACTGTGCCAACACCCTGTCGTCAGACTCTGGCTTCTAGAACTGTGAGAGAAGCCTTTTCTGTTTCAAGCCACTCGCTTAGTGGTAATTTGTCACAGTCTCTCTAGGAAACTACTACAGATTTGTCTACTAAATAGTGCCAACGCCTTGTTACCAGGACACAGTAAGATTACAACAGGAAATGAAATAAATGTTTAAGAACTTTCTTACAGCTGTTTGACATTGTGGTGATAGCCCACAGCATGTGATTCTATGTTTTACAAAATATCCGTGATGGATTGGAAATTAAAAGCAAAAACCCTAGTCCCCACAGTTAGAGATGCACTGAACAGATAATTAATATTTATAAAGATGAAGCTGGCACACTGTAATTAAGAAATTTGCATTTTCCGAATTGTCTCAGGAAAACTTAATGGTATTCCATGCAATTTTGGAAGTAAAAGTATTTTATTCTAATTTTTCTGAATAAAGTAATCCATGAATGGTATACAATATATGCAAGGTAGTTTCCTGTTAAACATACTATTTAATAAGCTGGAAACTCACTTCCAAGACCCCTGATTACACAGTGAAGAACAACACACCATGGCTTTGTTACCGACAGGGACTGGGCAGAACTTAAGAGAACATGTTCCCAGAGACTGGGAGCTCAGATGTTGCTCATGGGGAAAAAACCTGGGTGGAGTGAATGTATCTGAGCTATTTCAGTGGCAACCGTAGAGAGTAGAGATTATAACTACATGAGCTATTATAGTCAATAGCAATGATAAAGATGACATCTCTCTTCCAAGAAGGCAATTTTTCTAGCACCAAATCGACCAAAAACTGAGTAGACATGACTTCAAGAAAAAAAAAAGTAGCCTGAATGGGAAAAAGGAAACTCTGCATGCATGTGGGAGGCTGTTTGATGTGTTTTCTTTAACAATTTAAAGAAATACACAAGACATGATTTAACCCAAAAGGAGGGCAATCATGCTTCCTTTAATATCCACGCAAATCATAACCACAGACTTAAAGAGCTCCTTAGGATTTCAGTGAGCCACAGAAATAAGCCAATTAGTGAAATCCTCTGAAAAAGCCTCCAACAGAGGCAAACACAAATGCAGGAAGGACACAAAGCATCCCAAGCAGCCCTTGATATTCCTGTGTTTAATCTCACCATGACTTTATCATGGGTTGCCCATACACGTAGGACCTAGAGGGCAACCTAAAAATCATTATTGTAAGTCAAGAGGCTACAAATCACAGGAAGAGAGCAAATATCAACGGTTGTCCTGGCTGCTGGGAGATGGGAAAGTAGACTTTAAAAGGGATTGTGGACTCCTGATTAGAACACACCCTTCAGCATAAAAGCACTCAGCTGCTATCATATGCCACGCATTTGACTTTCTCAAATCTCCCAAGTTACCTCGGAAACTAAGTCCATGAAACTGGTAAGATTCCTCAATAAAATGAAATTGCTGTGATGGGAATGGGTGGGGCAAATACGTTGAAGCAACAGAAGACATGCCCTGCAACAACTGCACACCTGCATTCAATTAAAAACTCTAAACCGGAAGCTATCATTAGATCATAATGATTTCAGCTAGGGAACAACACTAGGCCCACGGGCATCCTCATACAATGATACTGAACTTTGGCACTTCCTAGTCACACTTTTTTGGGAGCAAACAATTGTTTGAGAAACACCATCAGGAGGGCCCATGACTCATTTCACCTAAGAATATTTTTTCAGAAATACTCAAATTCACTTCGGCTGATGGGTTGCCTTAGAAATCCATTTCAACTAAATAAACTAAAATAAGAATTAGTTGAATTCTTAGGGAGGAAAAGATGTGAAGCTCTTTCCTGTTTTTACCTTGTCAATTTGATCAAATTTGTACCAACTATATATAAAAAAATAACTCAAACTCAGAGTTTAATATTAAAGACTTGGGTGATTTTTAAGGTGTCAGGTTAGGGTTAAAACTGTAAAGGCTGGGAGTAAAGAACACTGGTCTGCACCTCAGAAACACAGTGAGGACACAGGGAGGACAGAAAAGCAATCAGCAAAGCCAGCCAGGCTCACTTTACTTCCCCAAATTGAAAAACTGTCAAGAATTTCACATCAACAGGCTGACATACACTGAAAGATATGAACAAAATAGTCGACTCCAGTTCCAAGGAAATTCACTTGAACTCCCCCATTCCAACAATCTCATTGAGAAAGACATTCTCAAATGCTTAAATTAGAATTACATTGACAGAGTTGGAAGAAAGAGTTAATGAAAAAATAATCATTTAAAGAGAGAAAAGCACTCTCCAACTAATGGGGGAATCAGTACATACATTCTATATAGTCACCATCTTCCAGTACGTCCCAAAGTGCTATAGTCCATACACACATAGCTAGGACAAGAATTCCTATTCTATGGTAAAATTAATTTCATTCCTAAATTCATACATTAAAGCTGCAAGTAATAGGATTGCTCCCCCCTTCTTATTCTTTCTAACCCTTTCCACGAGCAACTCATCACATGAAAACTCCTCTAACAGGACTCATATCCCAACTGTAAACCATGCCCACTTATATGATGAAGTTTCCTTTCATTCTAAACTTTTAATTACTTAGTCTATGACAAAACACATCCCAAACTCATCCAAACAGAGAAATATCCTGTCTAAAAGAAAAATTCCATCTCCCCAGCAGGAGGTCTTTCTTCCTGTTTGCAACCAGAAAAGAACAATGACTTTTTCACTTTCATACTTAACAAAACTCTCTCCAACTTTGATTTTAAGAGAACCAGCCCTCGGTTCTGATGCTGAATGAACGTTCTTCTATTTCACCACCCTGATGGGCCCAAAGCCCCCTCACCTTTCAGGCAGAACATGGTGCGGCAGTTCCATGAGGGGCCAGTGCTCCGGGCTGTGCAGGCAGCAGGGCTCACACAGCTGTCTCCAGCCCACCGCCCAGCCCTCACTGCCAAGAACGGGGCAGCCAGCCAGCGCCGGGGATTACAGGAAGCCACTGCCCAATCCCCAGCTTTCTGGGCTGAGCTGCTGACACCTCCCTATCTTTCACGGGGAGTTTCACACCATGGAATCGGCCAGGATCATCTGGGAAAGCGAGGGGAGCAGGAAGGTGGGCAGTGGCTGTTCGTGTGGTCCAGTGCCGGGCAGCGCGAGGGCCGGGTTTAGTTTGCCTTTATCTCTCAGCATTTTCCATTGCAGCAGATGGAGCACCTCACGTGATCGACAACACAAAAAAGAAACCCCTCGATTCGGTTTCACTGTTTGCTATTAATTATCACGACTATGCTGTCATCATTATTCTTTTGCTGGTCACATTCTTTCTCATGTGGAACAACTCATGTACTACTACAGATCTGGCACTAACCATTGCAATATGAAATTGTACACACAGCTGAGTCTACATAAATGGGTGGATGTGTGTAAAGTGCTCAAAACAGAGCCAGACAAATCGTAAAGTACCATGGAAGCATTGACGACTGTTATTATTACTACTACTATAAATACTACTACTATTATTATCAGCTTCCCTGATGGCCCAGACAGTAAAGAATCTGCCTGCAATGCAAGCAACCTGGGTTCGATCCCTGGGTTGGAAAGATCCCCTGAAGAATGAAATGGTAACCCACTCTAGTATTCTTGTCTGGGGAATCCCATGGGCAGAAGAGCCTGGGGGGCTACAGCTCTTGGGATCGCAAAGAGTCAGACATGACTCAAGTGACTAACATACACACACACTATTAACATGCTTTTGTGTTAGGATAAAAAATATGGAGGGTGTTACACTTCTATGGCACTGCCATTTTTCAGATGAGGAAATAAAGATTCACACACAAGTTGGCATCGGAGTATGTGAACTTCTAACTCTGTTGCAGTCTTAGCTTATCATTAAGTATCTCATCCTCCACTAGAAAGCTAAAATTCACTCTGCCAAGTTCAAGGCTTGCTTTACTGTACACTCTTTAACACAGATTAAAAAGTGACAGACTGTTTTGAAGTTTTATTGCAGATCTGAAGAGAAACAGTCTGCAGATGAGGCCCCAGGAGTACTCCTGCCTGAAAGTGCCCGCTGAACCGGGAGTGTCCCCCGGTCCTCAGAGACTCTCTCCAGTCTCCTGGTCACAGGAAGTGACCATTGTTCACAAGCCCGTTGCTGTGTGCAGGTCTTCCTCTTGACTCTACAGGATACAGGAAACTGACTCAGAATCAATCTATCTGTCTGTCTGTGTCCTAGGGTGCTTGCTGCAGCCGTGGCTACAGACTGGATGCTCTGAGTCTTCTGGGTTTCAACACTGGGCTCAGCATAGTTGGGTTTTGCTCCTCATCTAGTATTACCAGCAAGGCCTGATTAACAAGCTCTTTACCATAAGGAAGTCACTGTAGTAATACTAGTTGCTATGACCACTGAGAAACAGAAGTGGTCCCTAGCCAGAAGCTAGTAGGAATGAAAAGAAGTCTGCACGCGGAATGATAAACAGTGACACTCACTCTCAGAACAGAACTAGAAGGAACCTAGTAGCTCATCTGATGGGGAAGAACGGTTCAGAGATAAGGTGATTTGTCAAACTAAGTAGCAGCAACTTCAGGATCAAAGTCAAACCACCTGACTCAGCTTTGACCATCTCAACCACCTGACCCTCCCCGGAGAGTGTTGGAGTCATCCTTTATCTTTTCCTATCTTGAGTGGTCTTTCAGCAATGTATGAATTGCAAAGATATTCCTGAAAGTATTTTTGTGGGTTAGACTGAACTTTTAAAATTGCATACACAGAGAGAAGCTCTACACCTTGAAGAGTGAAGGCTTCTGAACATAGGTTAGTATCGGGGGTTAGAGTGACTGCATACTTTGAACAGCATTCTAAGGATACTCACATTTAAACCTTTTAATACAGAGACAAGCCGACAACATAGAACAATGAATTGGAAACTAAAGAGAACGTGGGTGCAGCGACATCTATAGCCTTATCTAGCTGGTTTGCATATTAGCTTATGACCCATAGAGGTACAGACTGAAGGTAGGGACTAAATTAACTCTAAGATTCTATCCTAACCTACAAGATTTTTTGCTGTGACATATACAGAAATGGATATTAACATTAACATAAATGAGCATTTTGTTAAGTGCATTATGTCAAGAAAAAAAGACAATCTTTGCTTTTTTATGATTTAATGCAAGAGGTAAGTGAGTAAATATAACAAATAACTATAATACAATAGGATAAATTATATAATAGACAAATATGCAAAATTAATAATGATCAATGACAGCTTCTTGCTTATTACCATTTAACCAAGTTACTCTTGCTACCCAGGTTAAATCATCTGTAATGTAATGGGTTAAACAGTGTCCTCTTCCCACCAGTTCCTACCTATCAGAACCTCAGGATGTGACCTTGTTTGGAAATAGGATATTTGTACACATACTTGAGACAAGGATCAAGATGAGAGGACACTGGATTAGGGTGGTATTAAGTACAACAACAGCAATATTAATAAGGATAATAAGAGACAGAAAAGAACACACAGAGACACAAAGGCGGCTATGTGAAAACAGGCAAGGATTCGAGTTATGAAGCCACCAGCAATGAATGCTTAGAGCCATCAGAAGCTGGAAGAGGCAAGGAAGGATTCTCTCCCAGAGCCCTGGCAGGGAACAAGGTCCTGCGTGTGTGCCTGCTTGGTCACGCAGTTGTGTCTGGCTCTTCGTGATCCCCTGGAGCGTAGCCCACCAGGCAAGAACACTGGAGTGGGCCCTACAGGCACCTAAACCACGACAGAATAAATTTCTGTTAAGCAACCCCATTTGTGATTCTCTCGTACAACAGCTCAAGGAAACTACTACATTTAGCAAGGGAGTGACTGTGGGAGAAGGGGGTATAATTTTTTTTCTTTTAAAACTGACTTCAATTTATGATCACAAGGGCTTAAAATTTGTTTTTCCCAAATCACTGCATGTACTGTGGCTAAATTATTACTGCAAAAGTATACTACCAAAAAGAAGAACCTTTCCATGATATAACACTGCTAAACACCACAAACACCCCCTTAGATTGGTGAAATGATAGACATCACTGTCTGAAAAGCTCACAGCATTAAACACAAGCAGTGGAAACGGAATAGGCCTTTATTAAAATTGAATAAGATTATCATTTTTAAAACGAAATCCCTTGTTTTCACCAAACAATTGTGAATATGTTTGAGAAATAAAGTATGAAAAGGCATGCTGTTCCAACTAGGAAAAATTAATAAGAACTATTCATTGAAATTATTATCTGGGGGTGGGGGTGGAGGGAGGAGAGAAAAAGGTGAGAGAGACTGAGGTACAAATTTTCGCTTACAAAAGAAATGAGTCACAGGTATGAAACATACAGTGTGGGGATACAGCTAACGATTATACAATATCTTTGTACAGTGACAGATAATAACTAGACTTACCAGTGCAATCATTTTGAAATGCACAGAAATATCAAATTATCTTGTTGTGTATCGGAAATTAACAGTGTTTTAGGTCAATTATACTTCAAAAACAAACAAACTCATAGAAAAAGTGATCAGATTTCCAGTTACCTAGGGTGAGAAGGCGGCAGAACTGGATGAAGGTGGTCGAAAGATACAGACTTCCAGTTATAAGATAAATAAGCACTAGGGATGTAATGTACAAATTGAGAGATACAGTTAACACTGCAGTATGAGATGCAAACTGGTGTATAAAGAAAGGATAAACAACAAGGTCCTACTATATATATATAGCATGGAGAACTGTATTCAAATGCTATGATAAACTAATTGGAAAGAACTTGAAAAAGAATGTATATATATTAACTGAGTCATTTTGCTGTAGAGCAGTAATTAACACAATAGTGTAATTCAAATACGTCCTGTGCTTAGTCGCTCAGTCGTGTCTGACCCTTTGTGACCCTTTGAACTGTAACCTGCCAGACTCCTTTGTCCACGGGATTTTCCAGGCAAGAATGCTGGAGAGGGTTGCCATTGCCTCCTCCAGGGGATCTTCCCAATCCAGGGATGGACTCCACATCTCCTGTGTCCCCTGCACGGCAAGTGGATTCTTTACCTGCTGGGTCACTATGTTTCAGTAAAAAATAAATTACAAAAAAACACTGCAGTATTTGAATATGAAAGTTATTGAGAGTAAATCCTAAGAGTTCTCATCACAAGAAAAAACTTTTTTTTCCTATTTCCTTAATATTCTATCTATGAGAGATGATTTTCATTCCAATCCCAAAGAAAGGCAATGCCAAAGAATGCTCACGCTACTGCAAAATTGCACTCATTTCACACACTAGCAAAGTAATGCTCAAAATTCTCCAAGCCAGGCTTCAACAGCACATGAACCAAGAACTTCCAGATGTTCAAGCTAGATTTAGAAAAGGCAGAGGAACCCAGAGATCAAATTGCCAACATCCACTGGATCACAGAAAAAGCAAGAGAATTCCAGAAAGACATCTACATTTGCTTCATTGACTACATTAGAGCCTTTGGCTGTGTGGATCATAACAAACTGGAAAATTCTTAAAGAGATGGGAATACCAGACCAACTTACCTTCCTCCTGAGAAATCTGTATGTGGGTCAAGAAGCAACAGATCTAACCATGTCAAGTTAGAACCAGACATGGAACAACAGACTAGTTCCAAAATGGGAGAGGAGTATGTCAAGGCTGTATATTGTGACCCTGCTTATTTAACTTATATGCATACTACATCATGCGAAATGCTGGACTGGATGAAGCATAAGCTGGAACCAAAGTTGCCAGGCAAAATATCAATAACATCAAATATGCAGACGACACCACCCTTATGGCAGAAAGTGAAGAGGAACTAAAAAGCCTCTTGATGAGTGTGAAAGAGGTGAGTAAAAAAGCTAGCTAAAACTCAGCATTGAAAAAATGAAGATCATGGCATCTGGCCCCATCACTTCATGCCAAATAGATGGGGAAACAATTGAAACAGTGACAGACTTTATTTTCTTGGGCTCCCAAATCACTGCAGATGGTGACTGCAGCCATGAAATTAAAAGATGCCTGGTCCTTGGAAGAAAAGCTATGACCAACCTAGGCAGCATATTAAAAAGCAGCAACATTACTTTACCAACAAAGTTCAGTGTAGTCAAAGCTATGGTTTTTCCAGTAGTCAAGTGAGAGTTGGGCCATAAAGAAGGCTAAGTGACAAAGAATTGATGCTTTTGAACTGTGGTGTGGCAGAAGACTCTTGAGAGTCCCTTGACTGCAAGATCAAACCAGTCAATCCTAAAGGGAATCAGTCCTGAATATTCACTGAAAGGACTAATGCTGAAGCTCCAATACTTTGTCCACCTGATGCGAAGAGCTGACTCATTGGAAAAGACCCTAATGCTGGGAAAGATTGAAGGCAGGAGGAGAAGGGGACGACAGAGGACAAAACGGTTAGACGGCATCACCAATTCAATGGACATGAGTTTGAGCAAGCTCCAAGAGATGGTGAAGGACAGGGAAGCCTGGCATGCTGCAGTCCATGGGGCTGTGAAGAGTTGGACATGACTGAGTGACTGAACAATAAATGTTCACTAGGCTTATTGTGCTAATCCTTTCACAATGTATGTAAGGCTAACCATGATGCTGTACACCAGTGCTATATGTCAGTTATATCTCAATAAAATTAGAAGAAAAAAATTATTATCTACTACCACTGATCACGAGTGCTGGAGAAGAGTCTTGAGAGTCCCTTGGACTGCAAGGAGATCAAACCACTCAATCCTAAAGGAAATTAACCCTGAATACTCATTGGAAGCCCTGATGCTACAGCTGAAGCTCCAACACTCTGGTCACCTGATGCAATGAGCTGACTCTTTGGAAAAGCCCCTGATGCTGGGAAAGATTGAGTGCAGGAGGAGAAGGGGATGACAGAGGATGAGATGGTTGGATGGTATTACCAACTCAATGGACATGAATTTGAGTAAACTCTGGGAAATGGAGAAGGACAGGGAAGCCTGGCGTGCTGCAGTCCATGGGTTCACAGAGAGTCAGACATGACTTAGCAACTGAACAACCGATCATTGCTGCTGCTGCTATGTCGTGTCCAACTCTGTGCTAGTGAAATTCAAAACTTAATCCCTAGGAAGACTAAGTGAATGGAGCAGGCCAGGGATGATGCTTGTTTGAAGAATTTACAATCCTTTGGACAGAACAAATGTTTTGCCTTTGCCAACCATGACTTTAGAGCCCCAACCTCTTCACTCCCTTGTAGGATTACAACATTCTGCATCATGTTAAGTTTAATATTATTGTCTCAGATAGAGGGAGTGGTAGCCACAAGTACAGCCAAAAATGTTCAGATGCTCATGTCTTCCAAACCACTCCAGTGCTATTTCATTTGTCTGCTAAAAAAAATTTGTTTGGTTTCAATAAAATAGTAGGGATGTGGGTAAATTAGGAATTAATTTGCATAATACATATAACAAGTGAGTCTAGATGGGGTCAAAATTCTTTGTTCTTGGCAAAATGGAAAACAAAATTATACAGGAAAAACAGGCAAACCATAGTTTTGTTGTTGTTGTTGTTTTTAATGCATCCTGATTTTGACTTTTACTCAAAAAGCCAAAGATGGAAAAGCCATTTTCCATACCCATTTGAGGATTTGTTTCACATCAACTAAAAAGGTATTCAATCAGGCAAGGTCTGTTTTCAGACCTGTATCTTTGGCAGAAATGGAGACATAGACACATGGAACAGACTTGTGGATGTGATGGGAGTAGCACAGGGTGGGAAAAGCAGCCTGGAAACACGTGTATTACCAAATGCGGAATGGATGGCCAGTGGAGATTCACTGCGAGGTGCAGGGAGCTCACATCAGACGCAACCTAGAGGATGGGGTGGGGTGGGAGGGGGGAGGGAGGCTGACGAAGGAGGGGACATCTGTATACCCGTGCCTGATTCATGCTGATGTATGGCAGAGACCAACACAATACTATAAAGCAATTATCCTCCAGTTAAAAATAAATTAAAATATAATTTATACAAGTCAGAGGAGACCAAACATATTCCCAATCACAGGTGCTCCTGTTTCCACTACACACTGCCAGAGGCTGAAGACGCTGAAACCCTGTGAGACTGTTTGTACGAGAATGTCCACAGAAGAAGCCAGGCTGGTGGCCAAAGCTGACTGACACCATCTGAGCATCTTACCAAAGCATTAGTCATTCTCACTCACCCACTGTGCTGGCATACTTTGGTTCTTACCAATATTCAGAATTTCTCAGAAGAAAGAGATTCAGTCTGGGTTTTTCTGCATATTTATCACTCCCACAGACCCAAAAGAAAGAAGGGAAAAAAAAAAATGATAACATGGTACCTTTAAACTGGCTAAAGCTACTTCTGGTGGCCCTTATGGTGAAGAACTTGCCTGCCAATGCAGGAGATGTAAGAGACGCGAGTTCAACCCTTGGGTCAGGAAGATCCCTTGGAGGAGGGCACGGCAATCCACTCCAGTATTCTTGCCTGGAGGATCCCATGGGCAGAGAAGCCTGGCAGGCTACAGTCCAGAGAGTCGTATAGGGTCGCACGCAACTGAAGTGACCCAGCATGCACTGGTCATAGTGCCCCAGTCTGGGCACCTCTGTAGGCAGCATTGCTTATCATTGGAAAAGTTGGCACACAGGACTTTGTTATGGACACTTCCTCCTCCTAACCTCATCTAACGTGGTATCCTGTTTGATTTTTCTGCACTCTGCAGCCAGGGCTGTCCAACCTGATCCGAAGGGCAACTTTTATCCTTTCCTGCAGTTACTTTTCTTTCAGGAGACCTTTGTATCCTGGCTTATTAAAGACAGCTAACTTTGTGCTGAACACAAACCAACCATGAAGCTCCAGGGTGTCCTGCAAATACTGCACTGGGGGCTCTTGAATGGTTTCTGGCTGTAGGTAGCCTCTTTGAGTCACTGTATTTCCTCCTGGAATCATGGAAATTCTGCTTTAATTGGCCACTTTAAAATATACTCTCCTGAGGCAGTTTTTAGAGCTATTTCATTTTTTTTTTCCTTCAGAGCCAAATCTAGACTTCTTGACATCACAACCAAGAAGGAAGCCATCATTTGTCTCTTTATCATGAAATATGTCTCTTACCTCATTCATGAAACCCTAGCTCTTCTAACACTCAATGATTGTTTTCTTCTTTTTTTAAGAAGCCTTGGGCCCCTGTGGTTCTATGTCCCTGGGGGAATGTAGGATGAGTGTCCATGTTGACCTGAGCTCTTAGATCATCCGACAGCCTCTCCTGCTCCTCTTAGGTGTGCAGAGATTCCTTGACTGCATTGCTGTCCACTGGGCTTTAGTCCACCCCACGTAGGAGCACAGGACACTTCCTGGGCAATGACAGTAGGAAGGAGCCTTTAATGTGAAACCTCGCTCCACTCATCCAGCCAGAAGAAGCTTCATAAGGTTGTGAGAATGGCTAAGATATTTCTTCAAGTGACAATATTCTTTTATAACTTTATAGTAGTTTATTTTTTTCTAAGTCAGGCTTCTTAAACCACTGTCTACGTACTACGTCTTTCCAAAAGAGCCCCAACTACTCCATTCTCTGCCCGAGGGGAGAGGAAAACAAAACAAAACAAAACACATGTTTCTACTTATGTAAGAAACACAAGATAAGAATAAACCCCAAACTCCACATCCAGCAATAAATTTGGACTTGAACTCAATTCTCTTCTGCAAATTTTCTGGCCAATTCTCTTTAAGCCGCCTCATCAGTAGGCCTTGTTCCATAATCCATATGGCCTCCTAGGTGCATTGTCCTGGATCAGAACATCACTGTCTGGAATACAGCCCTACCTTCACAGCTTGTTTGTTTTGGTGGGTTTTGTTTGTTTGTTTGTTTTTTGTTTTTTAACTTCTCTGAAGCCACCCTTGACCACTCTTCTCTCCCCCAGCTTTATTTAGGTAGCTGTGATAGTGTCACAATTCTATCTGCCCATCTAAAATGAGTTACTTGGCAGAATAAGGACTTGCTCATGCACACCTACTTCCAACGCCCTGTGAAGTACCTGAAACACAACAGATGATGAGTGCTTATAGCCTAAACCAGAATTACCATCACTCTACTATTTCATTCAAAAGCAAACAGAGGAAAGTGTATAAAATCTGCATGAGCTATCTATTCAATAGCACAATGATTCCTATGAAAAGCCATAAAAATATTTAACATATTCCTTAGAAGGAGATACTACTGCCCCACCACATTTGTACTAAAACTCATCATTAAACAATAGTTATTAAATAATTGAACATATGGTAGAATTTTTATAAATCATCATTTCTTTAAAGACTACTAGTCCAAAGAGGCTTCATTTTCAAACATAGATGCTATTCTCTTTCAAGGCAAGTTCATCAGAACAAACTCAGAAGGTAGTTTTTCCTTCTCTCATTCAGCCTAAATTAAATATTTGAAGGATGATGGAAGTAGAAAAGAAAAAAAAAATTTTTTTTCTGGAAGTATCCATACAAGAATGCTGAAGTTAGTGTGTCCAGCTGGAAGGGAGTACACCAAAAGATGTCATAATAATGACCCCAGGTCCCCTTTCTTGGTGCATTTACAATGGATGTATTACAGAAGCAAAATAAAACCATTAGAGTGTAAAATTTTATTCTCTTCAAGATTTACCATTGTGAGTGCACCAAATATGTGTATATTCTGGAGCATCAAAATAATCTCACATCCTTTCATGCTGTGTATTTCATCAGTGTGCTTGTGAAGGGACTGACTCCAAACATACACATTTCAATGGCAACCCTTCCCACAAAAATCCAACTAGCCTAAAATAAAGAGGTCATTTGTATCATTTTCTCCTAAGCATCTGAGTAATGTGAGGAAGTTAAAACATTAGTCAACCTTCAATTATCGAAACAGGTGCAACACAAGATCGTCTATCCACAAAATCACGGTCCTAAATCATTCTAAAGAGAAGCCAGACTACAAATCAACAGAATTCAAGATCACATACCAGCCAACCAGGAGGAACACAAGTTCAGCCGCAATTTGCTTGTTAATAAAACATAATCCCGTAACCAGAGACAGTTACTGGACTATAATTACTTAGTTACTTTTAATCATCAAGCAATACCATAAACATTAAAAGGTAGATACCAAGTTAAAATGCTCAGGCTCCTGAAAATTTCTGCATAGATAATTAAATAATCTAACATTTAAGTTACTTAAGATTTATACATTTAAAATATTTTGATTTATAAAATATTTTAAAAATTCAAAGCTCTGTATAAAAAACTAGAGAATTTCCATTTAAAAAGAGTAATTTATTTCTGACGTCACCACATTCTCCAACTTCTGACCCACTTAAACCTTGTGGACAACACTTAAAGGAAAGAGCTAATCATTTCCCTTTCAACTGCCAAGTCTTCTGAGCAGCCAGGCAGTTTGAAAATTCAGGAATAGCAAGTTATTTCAGGACCCATAGGATTTACAACAATAATGGTTTGAGGAAACCGTAGCAGTTAGGCTCCTTCAGTCTTTTTCCCTGTCCTTAGGTGTTTAAAAATAAGCAGGAAAATGGTTCTTCAAATTGGCAAACCAATTGCAGGGTGGCTTCTTGCCACAGTGCAGGATAATGACAGAGTTACACGACCCACAGTAGGTAGAACATCCCACAGAAGCGGCTCTTTTCTAATTCTCCTCTTTGATCAGACAGATTTGAGCCTTTTCCGTTTTTATTTTTGTTTTACCTCTTCCTCTCTCCCTTCCTGCCCACCTTCTTTCTCTCTTTCTCTCTCCACTCTCCGTTTCTCATTTTCCCCTCCTCTCTCCTCTCTCTTTTCCCCCTCTTCTTCACCTAACATCTAATAGAAGTCACCTACAATTCTGCTGATGGAAATAGCTGGCATTTACTTCATACTTTATTTTTATTTAATGCATCTCAGCAGATCCAGCTGTTAAGGATAATGAAAGTCTGCTGCTGCTGCTGCTGCTGCTGCTAAGTCACTTCAGTCGTGTCCGACTCTGTGCGACCCCATGGCAGCCCACCAGGCTCCCCTTTGTCCCTGGGATTCTCCAGGCAAGTCTATAGTCCCTCAAGAGAAAAACGTCCGTGTCAAAACCATAATAGAAGGTTCACAGTTTTAAAATACACTTATTTCTCTTGAGGTGGGTGGGTTTCTGACGCTGTAAGTTATTCAACTGTCTCTAGGGCCTTTAACTCACACCAAGGAAAGCCTGCAGCCTGGGACCCTTGGGGCCTTCGGTTTGTTTGCGGGAGGGGTTGTTTTTTTCTTTTCCTTCAATTCCTTGAAACCTGAATGAATTTCCCTTTGTAAGCAGAAGCAAAGTGACCCAGAAGAGCCTGTTTCCAGGGTGAATGCTATTCCTCTTTTGCCTCTGCCATCATCAGTAAGCAGCTTGTCTTCGACACATCTATATAGAAAACCTTCATTGTGACACAGAGGGGGGGAAAGAGTTCCAAAACCTGTTCTGTAAGGTCAGCAAAGGAATCTGTCACTAGACCATCACAGGTGAGTCAGGAATGCCAAAATTAAAGAAATGAATAGAAAGGAACACAGTTGCAATAGTATTTAAAAGAGGAGAAAATAACACAAGGGCAGAACCAACTGGGCTTGTGCCCTTGGGCTCTTGGCTGTGAGGTCTTCAAGCAAGCAAGCTCACCTCCCGGGACCCCTGCTTCTCATCCATCACACCAGGCTATCCTGGTGATTGCTTCCAGCCCTAACAAATTACCTTTGTTTTTTAAGGTAACTCTTAGATCTCTTCACAACTCCAATTTAGGAACTATATTCAAATATTTACTAAAATGTTCTCAAATGGCACTGAGAAAAAACTGGTGGTCGGTCATTCCTTCAGGAAGCTCGCTCTCAAAGAGTTGCTAAAGCTGGTTTCTCTAGGTATAACCACAACAGTAAGAATTCTTTCAACTTTCACGTCATCAAAAATGAAAGACATCTTTACAATTGTCATCTCTGAGACTTTACAAACACAAAACAAAAGCTTTTGATATCACACGTGAGCATCTTTTATCAATCCTCTTATACTTGGAGAAAGAGAGGATAGCAATCCCTACTGAAACTGCTACTTTTCTGTAGGTCTCATTTCTTGAGTCACAGAAAAAAAGTTTTTCTTCTACATCTCTATTTTCAAATTTTCAAACTGCACCCAAACATCTTTGCAGCTCTCCTATGTATACTTCAAAACATTCACTGAGCAACTACTGTAAGCCTAAAATGCAAAATGAAGATTATTTCAACACAGACTATTAAAAAAAAGGTAGTATTAGTTCCAAGAATTGGGAGGTTAGTGGTTTATTAAGAAAGTCATAGAAAAGGCAGAGAGACAAATCAACTTTTTCAGTCACACTTTATATTAAATTCTCATTTGTGTTCAGGAGGATCAAACATCATTTTAAGTGGCCAAAAAGGTTTAGTAGAATAGAACCAACTTCAGATAATAGAAATATGTCTTATCATCACCATCTTTTAACTTTTTTATAAGCAGATGATGTGAAGAAAAATATGAAACTAAAGATATGGAGAGGTCATTACAACCATGTGAAAAACAATACACACACACACATATATATATTTGGTGTCCAACTGATAATCGGAGAAAAGAGTGGAGAGTGAGAACTCAATATGTAATTAGAGAAAGTGGTTAACGATGAAACCAAAGCTTTAAAGTGATGTTGCTTGTTTCAAGTGAAACAATACAGTAATCCAACTTGGAAACTCAGAGTGATTTTATAGATGTGTTTAAAATTTAACATTTACAATAAGAACTGAGATGCCCAAATATAGTCACAACTCCATAACATTAACGCAAACATGTGCTTTACTTAACTGTAGTAAAAAGAAAAGCCAACAAAAAAAGATAAATGTGGGAAAAACATATTTACATATTACAGAACATTCCACTTATCAAGAGATCATTTTTCTGAAAAACTCAACCACTCAAAATGTGGTTGAGATCCAAGAAGTCAAGAAGGTCTCTGACCAGACAGCAATACTCACAGGATCATGGCTTAGGATCTTATTATAATCCTTCAGTCACTAATACTCCCAGGATCATGGCTTAGGATCTTATTATAATCCTTCAGTCACCGCTGTTGTAATAAGCTAGATTTCCCAGGCCCTCCACAGAAGGTAACATATTAGAAACCCCATAGCAGAGATTGGTGGGTACAAGAGGCAAGCATGACTATAAGAGTGAAAAGAGAAAGCTCACAGCTTTACAACAAAAGTGGAATAAGAAAGATGCAGGCACCGGAGACCCACCTTAAGCCAAAGCAAGGATCCTTATAAACGTCAATAACCACCAGGGTGACATCAGATTCTTACAAGGTTCAATGACACCACACTGACAGCAAGGCATCAAAACAAGCTTCAAATGTCCTCTGAGGATTGAGTAGAAACACTACATGGAATCACGCAGAGAGGGAGGGACTAAAGTCATGAGAAGTGAATTTCAATCCAACTATACCACTATTATCTGTAAGGCTTCAGGCGAGCCCCTTAATCTCTCAGGACAGCTTTCAGGGGGAGATGTCCCCATCCTACCATCTCACAGGACCATCAGAACAATGAAATGAGACCAGACGTGAGTGGGCACTGGGTAAACCGTGACCTGCAAACTGACTCTATTTGCGGAGCAAACTTCAGAAAGATCTTCGTTAATTTTTCACTTGTTTTAGAATTCTGAACAATGAACGGAACAAGCTTCTCTTACAGAGAAATAAAAATGAAAGGCATTTTCCTCTAACATTTTATGTAAGCTAACATGTAGTCCATATGAACACAATTTACAAAGGATCTCTAACCAACCGTCAGGGTTTTACAGTAACTTTATGTTTCAAAGAAAATGCAGCTTCTTATCCAGTTCAGACACAGAACCTCTGACACATACAGGCTAGAGTCCAACAATTTGAAAGGAAAGTGAAATGGACTGAACTTCTTAACTAATTTCCCTCTATGGGGGATGGATGGACAGCAGACCAGGAAGCATAATGCCAGAGAAATCTCCAGATCAGGGCAGAAATTCATCAGACGTTGCTATTCATGAGTTTTCCCTTGGGCCGGTGAGCAGGTGCAAGGAAGCCATGGAGTGCATTAGCAGGCTGTGCACGGCTGTGCTCAGGCAGGGAGCAAGGTCCATGCTGGAAATCATTCGGTCCTGCCTGCAAGTTTTCAAGCACAGCATGGTTTCCTCCCTGGGCTGGGGGAAACCTAGGAGAGGGCTTACTCTGTTCTCAGACCCAGTGGTGTTCTGATAGGCACAACTCATCTGTACTGCATCTCAGGATGCTTCTGATATGTGAGGCCTCCTACAACAGGGACATGAGGACAGACTATCCACAGAAACTGCATTGCCATTTGTGAGGGAGCAATCTGGTACACAGCATAATACAACCCTACTACCCGAAGTCTACTGAAAGCATTATTTCGCCAGTCTGCGACTCAATAGGGAATGATAAAACCAGTTCAGTAGGTCAGGACTGACATTTTCTGTCTAATAGAATAGACTAGAATAAAACAGAAAAGAGAATCACATGTACCCATACAATAAGGGTAAGTAGTTTCATAAAGCTTTTGTTACATTTGCTATAGATGTATACATGTGTTTATATGTATATGAACATATGTGTGTGTATAGATCTGTTGTGTAGATTAGGAACAAATGTAAAGTGTATTTGTTGCTTTGGACACAGCCAAAACTTTTCAAAGTCACTGACAAACAACTATAATTAAACTTCTCAGGCACTGAAAAACTCAAAATGTTCACATCATAGATTTACTGTAGAAGATTCTTTTTCCCATTCCAAAAAAAATTTGTTGGCGAGGAACCTTGCTCAACTTTCTCAGAAACTAAATGAAAACTTACAATTGTGTTTTTGTTCAGGCCTTTATTAGTTGGAAACTAACCATAACCTTTAAGATTTCTAAACTCAGTTACCTAACTTTTCCCTGGTTACAATGACATGAGCACATAGCGCCACTGCACAAACTAACACAAGCCCCCAGTGTGTGGGAAGTAACCAAGGTCTGATGATCCAAAAAATGGAAAGGAAACTGAAGCCGCTCGGTCGTGTCCAACTCTTTACGATCCCGTGGACTGTCGCCTGCCAGGCTCCTCTGTCCATGGGATTTTCCAGGCAAGAATACTGGAATGGGTTGCCATTGCCTCCTCCAGGGGAGATGATCCAAAGGAATGCTGAGGGAGTGCAACCCCAATCTCACCAGCTTTCTAACGCACACAAGAACATCCCAAATGCAACAAGCAAGCTCAAAAAATGCTGTGCTTATCAAACAGAACTGGGATCCTTAGAACAGAACCACATTCGTACTTAAGGGCAAAGAATTGGACGTGGAAAGGTAGCAAGGAAAAAGAAAAAGGATTTAAATGATCTTTTTATAGTTGGAATAGAGTATGTTGATGAACTCTGCAATAAAATTAAGGTGAAAAATCAAAGTTCTTTTTCCAGGAAGTCAAAGGACTCTATGTACTTTCCATGGGTGAAAAAAAATTATGTAAATAAATAACCACCAGTCAAGATGTCCACAGCAACCAAGCCAAGAACCAGCCCCAACCACCCACCAAGGTCAATTCACAAATTGCCTTTTGTATTCTTTGTAAAAGAACCTCCAACCACTCAAGACTGAAGCAGTACACACCTGTGTCTAGATAGGAATTCTTGTTTATCTCAAAATGTAATCCAGAAACACCAGATACCTAGCTTCTACTTTAACTGAGGCGTTTCTAGTTACAAAGTGAAAGAGAACCTTCGGGAACACAGGCAAAGGAACTGCAACAACAATAAAACATTTATTCTCACGTTCTCTTTTTAAAGTTTACTGAAAAACAAAAACAAAAATCAAGTGATGCAGTTTATGAAATCACAACTGCTTGTGGCTTTCACTTATAAATAGGTTTTCCTTAGAGCAAGGTAGTTCAGCTCAGTTCAGTCGCTCAGTCGAGAGCAAGGTAAGTATTTTATGAAACTCAAATCTAACAGCTTACCTGTACACTGAAATTTTAGCCGGTAAACAGATTAGCCTTTATTTTTACTCCACACTTTTCAACCATGTACAAAAGGTTTATTAAGCTCTGTCTTAAAAACAAACATATCTTAACTATTATAAACAATTAGCCCCGCAGGGAGCACATTCAGAAACATGTCTGAGACCCAATAGACTACCATTGGAGAAGACAATGGCAACCCACTCCAGTACTCTTGCCTGGAGGATCCCATGGACAGAGGAGCCTGGTAGGCTGTAGCCCATGGGGTCACACAGAGTCGGACACGACTGAAGCGACTTAGCAGCAGCAACAGCAGCAGACTACCATTACTTTATAGATTTAGGAGATGGAGTCAGAAAAGTGTTGGCAACAAGAAGGCAGAATAGAGAGGTATGGAGACCTGTCATCTCTTCTCTCCTTGTATCTCATCCCTCCTCCTTCCCACCCATCTATTGCCATTTCCTTCAGTTATCTTCCTTTCCCTACTGCCCTCAACAGAACCTTTTTGGAAAATAGGAGGGCATGAAAATGGCAGGGCAGAGTCACTCCTCATGCCACCAGTCTCCAAGAGCGCCTGCTCTAGAGAAGGTCATGGGTCGGGTCACTCGAGCTCACTTGCAAGCCAAGCCATCTTCACTCCGATGAGAGACTTCCTCCTCCTCATGGCTTTGTCAAGGTTGCTTTATACAAGGCCAACACAAGGATCCACAACCGATGCCCAGATCCAGGCAATCTGTCTAAGTAGAGGACAGTGCAGAGGGAGGGAATTAACTGAGGAGCCCGGCCAACAAGTCCCTCTGCTCCAGGGAGATGGTCTCAGACAGCTGCTCAGCTAGGCAAGCGCTCACCACGTATTACACATGCTCACATAGCCAAAATGTGATGTGCCCAGCACAGTGATGGGTTCTAGCAAGAACTAAGTAATTGCTGATTTAATGTCTTTGGTGACTTGTCAGCACTCAGCCATAAATGTCAGCAAACACCCTGAGATGCAGCACTGGATAGTCAGAGAAGAGGTGTTGCTACACAACACAAAGGTATGAAAGGCAAATTTTCTTCCCTTAGGATCGAGTTCAACAGGGTACTAATGCTGTTAGGACAGTGTGATAAGAGAGGTCAGAAGAAGTCACGCCAGATGGAGTCACGGCTTACGTGACCATAGGTTTGGTAGAACAAACGTACTTGCAAACCTAAGTGCCAAGTCTGTCATCAAGGGACGATGGAAAAGAATACTTAGATCATGCTGGGAATCCAGCCTCATGGTGGGACCAGTGTTCCTCAGCCTTCACACTGCTCCCCAGGATGGCATGGGAAATGCAGAGACCGTTCAAGTGCCAAGCATGCAAAGATGCGGTCATTTTAAATAGGGTCCCTGGTGATTTTTTTCAGCAAAGACCTGCAGAAAGCAACAGAAGGTGAGAAGATGTACAGCTGGGAGTCTAGGAGGAGGGCAAGGTAAAGTTGCATGGCCTGTCCTAACAGCAGCAAGGAGTCTGGCGTGACGTGGAGGAGAGTTAAGGGGAAAGCACAGGTGATGAGGCTGGGGAAACGATGGGGTCGGGGAGCCCACCCCCATAGGGCCTCCGAGAACACTGTAAAGGCGCTAGTTATTAAACTGCCTGAGAAAGGCTTTAAGCAGTGAAGTCACACAGCTTGACTTCTGTTTGATGTTTTACCGGGTTGCTGAGGCTGCTGTCTTAAGATTGCCTGGCTTGGGGTAAGGGTGGGGGTGGGGAGGAGAACAAGAGTGAAAGAGGAAAACCGGTTAAGAAGAGACAACAGCCCCATCTGCCTCTCCTTATCAGACATGGCATCATCCAACCGACACCTCAGCCCTGTTCACTAAGGCAGCTTTACTCGTGGTCAAAACGGCCAGCGTCAAACACTTGTACAAGGTGTCTCACACAGGCACGGTGTGCATGGAGTAACAGGAAATGGCCGACTGCCACCAAAATTACGTCCCCACAAACTGCACCCTCTCTCTCGCTACACTCGGAAAAGTCTGGAGTCGGGAGCACTCTAAGATTACATTCAGCAGTCTAATCAACAAAGCAAGCACAGAGTGCCACCTATAACCCACCACACTTGACGCAAATCCAGAGTACTGTCTGGCATGTGGGCCTGGGTAAACAGCACTATTAAGAGTGTCCCAGGTGACTTATGCTCACCCCACCAGCATCCCTTTTCTGGGTACTTAGCCTTGGGGATAAAAAAGATAAGGAAGACCTGGTCCCTGCCCTGAAGGAATTCACAGTCTAGCTCAAGACACAGGCATGTAAACAAATAAGTACAACCCAGTATCTGATAAATGAAATCACAGAGGTATGTAGAAGGCCCAGAAATAACACAGAGAAGGGAGTAATCTGCTCCGCCCTCCAGGGATCAGGGAAGACTTCACAGAGTTTTAAAGCAAGTTCAGAAGGTTAAGCAGGCTAGTTACAGGCAGAGGAGGAGACTGGAGCATCCAGACTGACTCAGGGACTGCGAGATCAAAGTTCCAGAGTTGTGAAAAAGCTCTGTCTGCTACTTGTGCAGTTAAAAGGGAGAGCAGACAGGAAGGCATAAGATAGAGGAGGGTCTCATGCCATTGTAAGGACTTCATTCCACGCACACTAGGGGCCACAGACGAGTGACTGAGTTAGACAGCAGTTCCCCTTTATCCACAGGGGATACGTTCTAAGACCCCCCCCCCAGTTCAGTTCAGTCACTCAGTCATGTCCAGCTCTTTTCACCCCCATAGACTGCAGCACGCCAGGCCTCCCTGTCCATCAGCAACTCTCGGAGCTTACTCAAACTCATGTCCATCGAGTCAGTGATGCCATCCAGCCATCTCACCCTCTGTCAGCACCTTCTCCTCCCACCTTCAATCTTTCCCAGCATCAGGGTCTTTTCAAATGAGTCAGTTCTTCACATCAGGTGGCCAAAGTATTGGAGTTTCAGCTCCAACATCAGTCCTTCCAATGAACACCCAGGACTGATCTCCTTCAGGATGGACTGGCTGGATCTCCTTGCATTCAAGGGACTCTCAAGAGTCTTCTCCAAGACCACAGTTCAAAAGTATCAATTCTTCGGTGCTCAGCTTTCTTTATAGTCCAACTCTCACACCCATACATGACTTCTGGAAAAACCATAGCTTTGACTAGATGGACTTTTTTTTAGCAAAGTAATATCTCTGCTTTTTAATATGTTGTCTAGGTTGGTCATAGCTTTTCTTTCAAGGAGCAAGCATCTTTTAATTTCATGGCTGCAGTCACCATCTGCAGTGATTCTGGAGCCCCCCAAAAGCAAAGACTCTCACTATTTCCATTGTTTCCCCATCTATTTGCCATGAAGTGATGAGGCCAGATGCCATGATCTTAGTTCTTTGAATGTTGAGTTTTAAGACAACATTTTCACTCTCCTCTTTCACTTTCATCAAGAGGCTCTTTAGTTCTTCTTCACTTTCTGCCATAAGGGTGATGTCATCTGCATATCTGAGGTTATTGATATTTCTCCCGACAATCCTGACTCCAGCTTGTGCTTCATCCAGCCTGATATTCTGCATGATGTTCTCAGCATATAAGTTAAATAAGCAGGGTGACAATATATAGCCTTGAAGTACTCCTTTCCTGACTTGGAACCGGTCTGTTGTTCTATGTCCAGTTCTAACGGTTGCTTCTTGACCTGTATACAGGTTTCTCAGGAGGCAGATCAGGTGGTCTGGTATTCCCATCTCTTTAAGAATTTCCCATAGTTTGCTGACCCAGACTTGCCTGTGAGTGTGCAGGAGTCTCCGGCAGAGGCGTGGGTCGGCGGTGGCCAGCAGCAGGGTCCAGGGCACTCAGTGCAGCAGTGCCTGCATGGGACCTTTTGGAGGAAGTCGCGGTTACCTTCATTACCTCCACCATAGTTTTGCCTCAGGTCAAACAACAGGGAGGGACCACAGCCCAGCCCAACAACAGAAAATTCAATTAAAGATTTACTGAACATCGCCTGTCCCATCAGAACAAGACCCAGTTTCCCCCTCAGTCATTCTCTCCCCTCAGGAAGCTGCCACAAGCCTCTTATCCTTATCCATCAGAATGAAAACCACAATCACAGAAAACTAATCAAACTGATTACATGGACCACAGCCTAGTCTAACTGAATGAAACTATGAGCCATGCCCTGTAGGGCCACTCAAGACAGATGGGTCATGGTGGAAGAGTTCTGACAAAACAGGGTTCACTGGAGAAGGGAATGGCAAACCACTTCAGTATTCTTGCCTTGAGAACCCTGTGAAGGGTACGAAAAGGCTAGGGTATGAAAACAGTATGAAAAACCCATGAAAACAGTATGAAAAATAGGACACTGAAAGAACAACTCCCCAGGTCAGTAGATGCCCAATATGCTGCTGGAGAAGAGTAGAGAAATGACTCCAGAAAGCAAAAATAACACCCAGTTGTGGATGTGACTGGTGAGGGAAGTACAGAACAATATTGCATAGGAACCTGGAAAGTTCGGTTCGTGAATCAGGGCAGATTGGAAGTGATCAGACAGGAGATGGCAAGAGTGAACATCGACATTTTAGGAATCAGTGAACTAAAATGGTCTGGAATGGATGAATTTAACTCAGATGACCATTATATTTACTACTGTGGGCAAGAGTCACTTAGAAGAAATGGAGTAGCCATCATAGGCAACAAAAGAGTCCTAAATGAAGTACTTGGATGCAATCTCAAAAACAACAGAATAATCTCTGTTCGTTTCCAAGGCAAACCATTCAATATCACAGTAATCCAAGTCTGTGCCCCAGTAAGAAGCCGGAGTTGAACAGTTCTATGAAGACCTACAAGACATTCTAGCACTAACACCTAAAAAAAGATATTCTTTCCATTATAGAGGAATGGAATGCAAAAGTAGGAAGTCAAGAGATACCCGGAATAATAGGCAAATTTGGCCTTGGAGAGAAGTGAAAAGGAAAGATATACCCATTTGAATGCAGAGTTCCAAAGAATAGCAAGGAGAGAAAATAAAGCCTTCCTTGATCAATGCAAAGAAATAGAGGAAAACAATAGAATGGGAGAGACTAGAGATCTCTTCAAGAAAATTAGAGATACCAAGGGAATATTTCATGCAAAGATGGGCCCAATTAAGGACAGAAATGGTAGGGACCTAATAGAAGCAGAAGATATTAAGAAGAGGTGGCAAGAATACACAGAGGAACTGTACAAAAAAGATCTTCACAACCCAGATAATCATGATGGTGTGATCACTCACCTAGAGCCAGACATCCTGGAATGTGAAGTCAAGTGGGCCTTAGAAAGCATCACTACAAACAAAGCTAGAGGAGGTGATGGAATTCCAGCTGAGCTATTTCAAATCCTAAAAGATGATGCTGTGAAAGTGCTGCACTCAATATGCCAGCAAATCTGGAACACTCAGCAGTAGCCACAGGACTGGAAAAGGTCAGTTTTCATTCCAATCCCAAAGAAAGGCAATGCCAAAGAATGTTCACACTACCACATAATTGCACTCATCTCACATGCTAGCAAAGTAATGCTCAAAATTATCCAAGCCAGGCTTCAATAGTACGTGAACCATGAACTTCCAGATGTTCAAGTTGGATTTAGAAAAGACAGAGAAACCAGAGATCAAATTGCCAACATCTGTTGGATCATCAGAAAAAAAGACCCCCCAGGGGTACCTGAAACCAAGGATAGTACTACATCCTATGTACACTACATTTCTTCCCACATACACCTATAATAAAGTTTAATTTATAAATTAGGCACAGTAGGAGAGTAACAGAAATTACGAAAAACAAAATACTATAATAGAGGTTTAAGAATGTATCTCTCTTTCAAAATACCTTATTATACAAATTTAATGCTTTTCTTCATCTTAACTAAGCACTTATGACACACTGTGGCTGTAACTTGCAATTTGAGGCACAATAGCAAAACTAAAGATGTGTATAAGAGACAGGTACAGAACAATATTGCATAGGAACCTGGAAAGTTCGGTTCGTGAATCAGGGCAGATTGGAAGTGATCAGACAGGAGATGGCAAGAGTGAACATCGACATTTTAGGAATCAGTGAACTAAAATGGTCTGGAATGGATGAATTTAACTCAGATGACCATTATATTTACTACTGTGGGCAAGAGTCACTTAGAAGAAATGGAGTAGCCATCATAGGCAACAAAAGAGTCCTAAATGAAGTACTTGGATGCAATCTCAAAAACAACAGAATAATCTCTGTTCGTTTCCAAGGCAAACCATTCAATATCACAGTAATCCAAGTCTGTGCCCCAGTAAGAAGCCGGAGTTGAACAGTTCTATGAAGACCTACAAGACATTCTAGCACTAACACCTAAAAAAAGATATTCTTTCCATTATAGAGGAATGGAATGCAAAAGTAGGAAGTCAAGAGATACCCGGAATAATAGGCAAATTTGGCCTTGGAGAGAAGTGAAAAGGAAAGATATACCCATTTGAATGCAGAGTTCCAAAGAATAGCAAGGAGAGAAAATAAAGCCTTCCTTGATCAATGCAAAGAAATAGAGGAAAACAATAGAATGGGAGAGACTAGAGATCTCTTCAAGAAAATTAGAGATACCAAGGGAATATTTCATGCAAAGATGGGCCCAATTAAGGACAGAAATGGTAGGGACCTAACAGAAGCAGAAGATATTAAGAAGAGGTGGCAAGAATACACAGAGGAACTGTACAAAAAAGATCTTCATGACCTAGATAATCATGATGGTGTGATCACTCACCTAGAGCCAGACATCCTGGAATGTGAAGTCAAGTGGGCCTTAGAAAGCATCACTACAAACAAAGCTAGAGGAGGTGATGGAATTCCAGCTGAGCTATTTCAAATCCTAAAAGATGATGCTGTGAAAGTGCTGCACTCAATATGCCAGCAAATCTGGAACACTCAGCAGTAGCCACAGGACTGGAAAAGGTCAGTTTTCATTCCAATCCCAAAGAAAGGCAATGCCAAAGAATGTTCACACTACCACATAATTGCACTCATCTCACATGCTAGCAAAGTAATGCTCAAAATTATCCAAGCCAGGCTTCAATAGTACGTGAACCATGAACTTCCAGATGTTCAAGTTGGATTTAGAAAAGACAGAGAAACCAGAGATCAAATTGCCAACATCTGTTGGATCATCAGAAAAAAAGACCCCCCAGGGGTACCTGAAACCAAGGATAGTACTACATCCTATGTACACTACATTTCTTCCCACATACACCTATAATAAAGTTTAATTTATAAATTAGGCACAGTAGGAGAGTAACAGAAATTACGAAAAACAAAATACTATAATAGAGGTTTAAGAATGTATCTCTCTTTCAAAATACCTTATTATACAAATTTAATGCTTTTCTTCATCTTAACTAAGCACTTATGACACACTGTGGCTGTAACTTGCAATTTGAGGCACAATAGCAAAACTAACAAGAATTTACTTTTCCTTCTTTACAATTTCACAGATAGAAGATTCCTTCTTACCTCTTGGCAACATTAGTCAGTATACGATTTTTCCCCCTGGCCTTTAGTTGAGAAGTTCACCTTTTCACTTAAATAAGGCACTTCATGGCTTCTCTTTGGCTTATCTGAATTGTGAACATCATGACTCTTGTGCTTTGGGGCTATTATTAAGTGAAATGAGGGTGACTAGAACACAAGCACCGCGATACCGTGACAGTCAATCTGATGTCCGGGATGAGATGGCCACTAAGTGACTAACAGGTGGGATACTCTGAACAAAGGGGTTACTCACATCCCCGGCAGCACAGGGCAGGATGGCAAGAGAATTCATCATGCTATTCAGAACAGTGTACAATTTAAAAGTTATAATTTCGGAAATTTTCCATTTAATATTTTCAGATTACAGTCGACCACAGGGAACTAAATCCGTAAAAACTGAAACCATGGATAAAGAGGGACTGTTTATGAGGCTTCCTCAGTGGCTCAGTGGCAAAGAATCCACTTGCCGATGCAGAAGACACAGGTTGAATCCCTGGATCAGGAAGATCTCCTGAATGAGGAAGTGGCAACCCACTCCAGTATTCTGGCCTGGGAAATCTCAAGGGCAGAGGAGCCTAGCAGACTATAGTTCATAGGGTTGCAAAGAGTTGGACAAGACTGAGTGACTGAGCATACACAGATATACAGTGTTTGTATTTTAAGAAGATCACTCCAATTACAGTGTAGACGCAAGAATGTTAATAGCTCAAAGACAGCAAGAGTGAGGATAACAAAAGGAGAAGACCTTTCAGAAAGCCAGGGAAGAGCTGATGAAGACCACAGTGAAGACGGACAAGTGACTGAGTGCAAGTACAACAGACCTGAGATAAAACTGAGAACACTGGAGCTCCCTGAAGCATCTGATAAAATACTGTGGCAAAAATAAACACACACGCCCCACTTAATTTAACAGAAAATGACAGCTAAATCCCAAAGCCCTGAAATTACATGAAAATATAACGCTTTCTATGAATATCTAATTATATAAATACAAGTTGTAAGAGACATAAAAATTCACCCTAATTAATGTGCGGTGTCTTTTTTAATTACTTCTAAAATAACGGTAAAGAACAATTTCAAAAAAAGTTTTCAAAACCCAGTAAAGACATTTCCATGGGAAACCACACAGGTTATATTGACTATATGTTAATTTTGAAATTAATTGAATTAAAAAAAAGAAAAAAAGAACACAGGTTACTCACTTTTAAACCCGAGCTCTCACAATAAGTTATTTCCTTCATTACTCTGATATCTCCAGTAATCTAAATAAGTACCTAAGTCTCAAAGCAAATCCACAAACTTCTAAAAACAAGAAAATAACGAAAGGCTATTAGATAAAATGTTTGATAGAACTTCATCAATTTAATAACAAATAGGATCATTTTGGCAATAAGGCAGCAAGACAGAGACTCTAGCTTCAAAAGAAAAAACAAAGGTTCATAAAGGGCCATCTCAACGAACCAGATAAAATATTAAGTGGCATGCATTGTTTGTCTCTTTCACAGAACGTCAGCTTCAGTAGAAAGAAAACATGACATTCACCACACTGAGAATATTCTTCTTACCTCTTTTCATTAAGACACCAAGATAAACTCCATTTTGCTATTTTTCCAACGTACACAGTGATCCTCAGCACAAATATTTGTGTAATGTGTAATTTTACTCTCAAATTTGCGGTGCTGCTTTGACAAGATTTCCCAATTTTTTTTTTTTTTTTAATGCTATGGAGGAAATGTTCTCAAATCTTATATTGTTAAAGATTTTATGATCAAAAATAAATCACAGGTATTTACATAGTAACAGGATCTTGACCTTGCAGCTTTTGGTCTGCCATGCCATTTTTCTCCACTATAATATCTGAAGTCACTGCTAATCTAATTATGCACAAGCATTCTGTATTCTGCGACTGTTCTATCAGCGAGGACAGTGGGATGAAATTATTTTAAATACGGCCAATTCCCACACTGGACAACTGATTACCTAGTGTATGGATTATTCATTACCCTTGATACCTAGTAAGGCCATTCTCTGATCATTTTTGTAGCTTCTGTGAAAGGAGTGAACTGAAATTCAAATGATTCCAATTTTGCAATGTTATTAAATACATATGGCAACATCCAGAAGAAGAGAATGAAAGCACCCTTTAAATTGAGGCCTTGCATGTCAATTACCCAATCTGTTGACCTGCCAATACCAGAATCATCAATCATGCCTCTGCACAACTGAACAGAACTGGGGCTCCAACAAAACACACTCTGCTCAATAAGAGGATACCCCACTATAATTCCTCCTCTTTTGGTTTTAACTGACAAAAGAGGAGTAAGCAAGTGAAGCACAGAATAAATATTACTGGTCATTAGTCTCCCTTGAGAACCTTCCACAGTGCTGGAAACAAAGCAGGAGCTCATTAAATATTATTTAAATCAATGCACAGCTGGAAAACCTTGCAAAACATGAAAATGCTCTAGATAAAGTATCTTCTCATTCTAAAACTTTTTTCACACTTTTTCACAATTCTCCTTTATTTTCTCTTTAATTCTCCATTAGATGCCTTATTCACTTCTCCCCTGAAGTATGAACTCCATGACTTCAGGGGCCGTGTGTTTATATTTCTCTGTATCCCTCACATGATCCTCAATGAAAATTCCTTCTAAATTCTCTCACAACTCCACCAGAAAAGCAACAGTTTGTCTCATATACAACTAACTTATACTTTTTGACTACACGGGCATCTAGTAAAACAGCACATGGTTCATTAATATTCTAAAGGACACTGATTCGCACCCTTGATTATCATGGCTAATTAAGTCAAAATATCATCTGCTGTTATAGTGGATCACATCACCTAAAGACTATAAGGATGGGTCACTACTGTTACTCAATTCATTTTTACCTTCCGGAGTACCAATGTCAATAATACAAGAGAGTTTTGAAACTTGTCATGTGCTAGAACACGAGAAAGCACAAAGGTCCTTACTTGTGATTGCTTCGGACATACCATATCTTCTAGTTACCTTTTAGGCTCAGAAATTTTATCCTTAGCTTCTTGAATATAATCAGTAACAATGGATTATAAAGTGATGGGACTGTGTACTGATAGACAGCCATAAGGGTAACCACTTGAACACTTTATTCTGGTGTTATTGATAAGCAATCTAATATGGAGATTCACTATAAAAAGCACAAAAACAAAATTTGAAAGAACTGTTTAATAAAGTGAATGTGCATCTTATTCAACATACCACTGAAACGCCACTGATAGTGGTGATTCGGTAGGCTGACTGAGCAAAGCAACGTGATCTGGAGAAGCAGGCAGAGAGCAGGGCAAGCACTCTGACCTAGCAGCCGCTGGTGGATGGGAGGGAGAGGGCCTGCAGAACCAGATGCCCCATCAGCCCATCAGACGGATCCCTTGGGGGGTGAGGATGGGGGGATAACACAAACAGGACCCCTGACTCAGGAAGACCTGTTAAGCTGCACTGCCCTACCCCTGGCTGCGCTGCTTGACGGTAGTATATGTCTGCAGAGGAGAAGACGAAGATCAGGTTTTTAGAGACGTGTAAATCACCAAAATGTTAAAATAAGGTCAGGGGGTTAGGGAGCAGGCTAAAAGGAAGTGGACTCAGATGCATGAGGTCTAGGCAGACAGATACAAAAGAAAGATGCTACCCAATCCCCATCAGACCAATAGGTCTTCAATATATATTTATTTGCAAACAAATCCTAATATGGCCATTGGGTATTCTTGGCACTGACTGATAATCCTTGTTAGACTTCTAGCTTATTTGATGCTCCTAAAAAAAAAACAATAAAAACTAAAACAAAACTCCTACCCTGTAAACTTTTCTGAAAGATATTCCCTCTTTTGATCTCTAAGGATAAACAAGTCATTCCACGTTTCTCCAAAGGAAAGAATTATGCAGAATAAAGATCAACTGTTATAATGCTCCTGAGGCAACATGTCAAAGTTGGGAGCCAATTTTCTTTTGCAAGTCAAATGTGAAAACAGAATCCAAGACCCTGAATTCTGATCTATAGGCAGCTTTTTAAGGATGTCCCCTTAACTGCAAGTCAAAGTGATAATATTATCCATGTCCAATTATTTCTAAGCTCCGTATAAATGTACACACTGTATTATGTCACCATTTATCTTCATGAGGCTATAGAATTCCCCATTACAGTAAGGGATAAAGGGTATAATCTTTTGTTTTCTTACATAAACAAGTCCTCCTTCCACAAATCGCTCTGGTCTTTACAATGACTTCTTTATTTTTTACAAGTCAAGTGTACAGTATTTGCTTCATTTCCCAACCAAAACTAATCCATGCAAATTCACAGTTTCTTTCCCTTTAGTGTTAACTTAGATGGAGCATCTATGATAGAAATCCTAAAGCCACGTGCTCACATGTACACAATCTTTAACAGAAACTTGACAGCGGTTGATTTCAAACAAAACAAGTCATAAAACAACCACCTCTGGCAAAGCCCAAAGGAATTAAAACTACACCCTCTCACAACCACAGCACTACTGTATCCACCCTTCGAACATTACAACCCACCCATTTACCAAAACCACAGCTTATTCCTGATTTAGAAAAAGTAAAGTTCGTGGACTTACTAAACTACACAACTCCAGCCAGAAAGTATAAATGCCTTTTCTACACCAGGCAATTTATACACCATCTGAACTAAAAACATCGTACTGTGGCTCAGTATCAGCAGACCACTGTGGACCACCTTCTTGACATAATAAACAACTGACATCTTCAAAGAGCATTAACTAGTCCCTCCTGAGCCGTAGTTTAACAGACAAGAGCAAATGGCTTAACCTACATTATCCATGAAGATGGGTGCGTTTAATTTCCAGTCCATGGAATATAATTACTGTCCTCATAAAGCTCATATTTAACTTAGTTGATTCTCTCACATTTCAGCAGTTTCGTTTCCCAAAAGAAGGGCAATGACAGGTCTCTGAAAGGTTTTAGCGAGGTTTCTCTTGGCACGGAAGAATGTGATAAACAGGGAAAACACAATCACGCGGAATGTCTGGATGAGGTTCCTTTGTAAGCCTTAAATAGCACTCCCCCACTGGGCTGTGCCACTGCTCTGAATGGAGAAACCATTTTAGAGCCTAACAATTCAGTCTCTCCAGTAAACATTCTAAGAGGAAGACCTCAGAAATTCTAAATATAAAACAGGGGTGTGTTTAAGAAATATTGAAACAGTTCCCCTCTTTTCCGCCAGGACTGATATTTTTCTTCACCTTGAAGAAGGCAAAACATGTTAAACCTGAGAGCAGAAACTAGCACTGGTCTGAAAAGGAACTTGAAAGAAATCCAAAAACTCCTTTTGGACACGATATCAAGGGTTAGTGCTCCGTGTGTTCATTTCCTTGGTGTCACCCCAGCACCTGTTCATTCAAGCGTTCAGGTAATTCAGTTGTCTTAAAGAAACATGCAGAAAGTCTAACCACAATTTCCAAAGTTTTCTCACTGCACCGTTTTAGAAAAGAGCTCCATATTCGAACTTTCAGTTGTTGTAAAGAGCAGACGATTCCTCCCAGGACGGTGGCTTACCATTGAACTTTGCACAAGTCACATGAGTGTGCGGAAGGTGGGGGGTTGGACAGAATGCTGGGGACACATAACAGCTATTTTATCCTTCTGAGAAGGACACAGTCTCAAGTTGAATCTAGCTGAAGGAGTATTTTTACTTTAGACACGTACACAAATGACTGACACTGGAGTCCAACACAAAAACACCACAAAAACTCCAAAAGGGGCCAAAAACTGTGAACGGAAATCAGGGATAGAAACAAAGAGCTGTACAGAGCAAACTTCTAAAAACGTGTAAATTGAAAAAAAAAGTCAAGTCACCTTTTCTGGGCTGGGTTCTGTAGGTCCAGTTTTCGTCATCTGCTTCCACCTGCTGCCCACAGACCGACAACTCCCCATCACTGCGAAACAGCCTCTTTGTTTGCCTGGACAAGGAGGAGAAATTTATCCAACTTACAGCACGTGAGAGGGAACCTGGGTTTGACTTGAGTCTAAAGGAACCTGAAGAGACTTCCTTTTTCATCTTCTTTCACATCAAAGTCAACTACAGAGAAAGGTCAATCCAGTCAACAAAAACCTCGTTTTTTTCAAATTGCCCCAGGTCCTTTCCACGAACCTCCTCCTTGCTACTTAGTCAGACAATATTGAGAGTCTGAATCTGCAGAAAGACAGCTTCTGTGTCATCCAATTACAAAAAAAAAAAAGGGAAATGAGAGGTTAGGGGAAAACGAATTTTTTTCACATTGTGGTACTTGGTTTAAAGATCAAGAATATCCACAGTCTCCCCGCAACCCAATAAAAAATGACTAAAAGTATAATTTTAAAAAAGAAGCAAAACGCGCATTTCAGGAACGCTTGTCAGGACTTGGCGAAGAGCAGGACCAAGGCACTCCGACTCTTTGGTGGGTACCTAGCATCCCGTACTGTAATCCTATTCCTCCAGGCATCTTTCCCCACTCAGGCAGAAAGCCAGCCGTCTGTTGCAGACAGAAGGAATTCCTCAGGCTGGAGAAAAAGATTCAGCGTCAACTCAGGTACCTAGTTTAAAGTTCACCCACACAAGTGCCTTGGGAGAATCGGCTCACTGGCCCCAGCTCAGTGCAGAGTCGTAAATCCCCCACTTGCCCTCCTTCCCGTCTGTGAAGCGCCCAGGAGCCACAGGACTCCACAAACAATAAAACAGGCTGCGTGGCTATTGCTTGGATTACAGAGTAAGCGCTCCTGTGAAAGGCGATAGGCTTTTCCGGACACTGAAGCCACCTCATTGGAGACAGAAAACCCCGCCTCCCCGCAGCCAACACTTCAGAGGGAGCTCTAACTTCTGAACTCCAGCAACGCTATGAAAATGCAAGTCTGTGTAGAATACAGACTTCCGGACAAATTTTTTAAAGCCAAAACTGGATTATCATCAGACCACTTCCGGAAGCGGGATTTTTTTAGAAGGTGCCTTCAAAGATTATGTAGTTAAATCTCATCAGCATTCCTAAATGGATTTAAGAACCCATCATCTACTTCCAAAGGGAATGAAACTGACCAAGCTGTGATGTCACTTGCAGCTTTCAGGGAAGGTGAAGTGCAGCCATTTCTGCACCTGTCTTGGGCTCTCCCATTTTCCACCAGCAGCCAGAGTGTGGGACTGATGAGCCACCTCTGCTTCGCCACCAGCAGCCCCTGGGGGTCGTTCCTCTCCTCTTTGAACGGTCATCCTATCACAGAGAACTATCACTGAGAGCTACGCTGGTAACAATTAGCTGCAGGCTCGAACCCTTTGTAAATCTTAATCAGAGCATGCAAAATATCTAGAGCCACATGTTGGAAGGCATTAGGGTGCAGCATTTCACCCACGGCCAGCATAATTACATGATCCTAGGGGTGTGAAGAATTTCTGCAACTTTCTATCACAGAGACTTGGGTCAGTATCCTCTCCCAAAAGAGTCATTCAGAGTAAAGACAGGTAGAAAGCTGGGTCCGTATCTCATTCTCCTGTACTTGTTTCTTCACTCAGTTATGTTCGACTCTTTTGTGATCTCAAGGACTGTAGCCCACCAGGCTCCTCTGTCCATGCAATTTTCCAGGCAAGAACAGTGGAACAGGTTGCCATTTCCCCCTCCAGGGCATCTTCCCCACCCAGGGATTGAAGCTGCATCTCCTGCATCACAGGTGGATTCTTTACCACGGAGCCACCTGAGAACCCCCTTCCTGTACTGAGCATTGAGCATTAAGCAAAAAAAGCTAACAAACTGCAATAGAAAACCAAGTTTGACTGAAATTAATAAAAGCAGGATTTTGCATCATACATCTATTGCAGTTAACTGAGATGGTAAGAAAAAGTCTCTACACGCTTAACAGGATTGGAACATTTATAGAAAAAAACACTGAACAGCTGCCAAGTGTTCCATGGATGGACAGCTCATACTACCGTGGAAACCGCGACAGGGAACAGGGGCTAAGACTCAAGGGCAAAGCTACAGAACAATCCAGGCAGCAAAAACATGGACTCAGTACAAAAGCTCCAAGTGTCCTCACGAAATCACGTCGTTTAAATCTCTCAATCTACTGATGGAGAAATTCAGGTTCAGAGAACATATGTAACACACCAGTGTCACTCAGAGGAGTGAGACCTCCACTTTGACCACTACTATAAGGGTAAAAAATGATACAACTATACATGGCAACAGTGGCTAACATCACAGTTCAAATAGTCAATATTCTTTTCAAGTCAAAGACTCTGAGAAACTCAAAATAGCGCAAAAAAAAAAAAAAAAGCAAACAAACAAAAAAAAAACAGCAACCCATTGGGCCAGAAAACACACAACATCCCAAAAGCTGCTTACCGTTGGCACAGAGGACCCTCTGGACACCCAGGTTATTTATTCATTAAGGATCCATGGACCCCAAACAAGGAACACAGTGGTTTCCGCATTGATGTTTATGTCCTGCAGTTAACAGTTTTAACACAGCAACACATAACCCCTGAAATTAACCTTGTGTTGGGCTGTATAATCAGGAAGTACTGCTGAACATTTCCCCCAGCCCGGCGTCCTGCAAGTGTACACACACACACATACAATAGCATAGATGAACTGGCGTCATCAGCAACTGGTGTGTCTTCCTCCACTACCTCCTGTTTCTCCACTCATCTGGGAAGAAGAGGTAGAGGAATATTCACCGCCAAGCAACCAGGAAGGAAAACTGGTCCATTCAAGGACTAGACTCATGACCCTCCCTCAAATTAAGCACACACTTATGCAGAGCTTCCAAGAAACTTAAAGGTTTCCCATTATTCACAAGACCAATGGATAGGCTTGCATATAATCAATTCTCCATCTATTAGCTACTCTGTTAGACTGAGCCTTGATTATTAGTATCTTCACTTAAGTGAAAAGAGGTCAAATAAATTAATTACTTTTACAACTGGATCAGAGTTGCCCTATGATCAAAATAAAATACAATGACCTAAACCAGCTTTGGAGGAAATAACTTGCATTTTAACTCTTCATTTTAGATAGGTGGAGTCTTCACTGCCTCAGATGGTAAAGAATCTGCCTGCAATGCAGGAGACCTGGATTCTATTCCTGGGTCGGGAAGATTCCCTGGAGAAGGGAATGGCAACCCTCTCCAGTGTTCTTCTTGCCTGGAGAATCCCATGGACAGAGGAGCCTTGTGGGCTACAGTCCATGAACAGTCAGACACAAGATAGATACTCCCACTAAGTGAATTGCTTAAAAAGCTGTCATGCGTGTGCTCACTGGTATCTAACTCTGTGAACCCATGAACTGTAGCCCAGTATTTTCAGGCAAGAATACTGGAGTAGGTTGCCATTTCCTATCCCAAGGGAGCTTCCCGGCTCATTCTCTTGCATCTCTTGCATTGGCAGGCAGATTCTTTACCTCTGCACCACCTGGGAAGCCCTAGAAAGCTCTTCCATTCATTCAAGCTTTATTTATGCCACAACTACGATGAACCACACACATTATCTGGACCTATCAAGCCAAGGGCCATACAAAACTACTCCCACCCCAAGCATCGGGGGTCACGGCTACTCTGTGCCACGCACACCATGTATACTACTGCTAATTTTAACAATAACCCCACAGCGGAAAATCCCCACTTTGAGAGTATAGCCTGTTTCTTCAAATAGCTTCAGCGATCATCTTCAATGTAGTAAAAACATCTTAGTTTAACTATTATTTCCAAGAAAGTCTACAATAAAATACACTCTTCTCAGACCTTTTAAACAGACATGCTGAACAGATTTTATCTGCATTCCTGACTGTGAAGCGCTTCCCATCACCCCACTCACTGTCAGGCTGTCGACGTGAAACTGCTGTTGCCATCATACGTGCCAGTAACTGTTCCCTTCCTACCACTTTGCCCCTGCTGAGCTTCAGGCATCAGGAAATCAGATAAACAAACTTGCCTACATTATATGTTTCGTGTGAGTCAGGAGTGCTCATGGAGAGAAATACGTAACTTCAGGAGAAGGACTCTGTCACAGCTGCCTCCTGGCTGGCACCCTTGCCCTTTTATTTATGAGATGGGAGCCTGGAGGTTGAAATGGCCAGTGATTAGGTCTGGGAAACTAAGACCTTGCTTCCAGCTACTGCTCACTGCTATTTGCTGCAAGCTGCCATTCACTGCTATGTGCATCCGAAATCAAAATAGCCTCTGGGTAACGACCCCCATGTGAACTTACACCAGGTTTATGATTTATTGGCTTTTATATTTGGTTTATTATATTTATATTTATTGGTTTTATATTAAGTTCTTAGCACTTGAGGGTGGTGAGAAATTAACCCAATGCTATTGACAAAAGGACAAGAAATTATAATATTTCATGAATGATTTAAGTAATACATTAACGAAAAATTATTAATAACTATAAAAACTGGGAGACACCAGAATGTGTTACTAAGGAAAGTTCTAGAATCATCTTCTTTGAGAATTCCTGAGTCAAATACCCCTTAATTTGGAAAGATTTATTTATATTTCCAGCATGAGTTAAAGGGATAGACTGAATACGTTTGGAAAGTCCCTGCCAAAAGACACAGTACTTCATGTTTCGATATATACTGACAACCTTAAAGAGGAATTTAGCTCAAATGGAAGTTTTTGATTTCATAAAAGTTGTTAAACATGACAGGATATAGGATTAGACAAACCTCTCAACTCAGTCAGGCATGTAATTGCTCCCCCTGCCATCTGCATTAAAACGCCAGCCAAGAGTGGGAACTAATTTCAAGTGCCATCAGTTTTTTGGCCTCAAAGGCCACAAAGGAACACTGTGACTTTTAATTTCCATGTGTACCTTTTCTGCCCTGACCCTCTGTTATGAAGTCTAAGCTCAAACCACACCCCACACAACAGGCCAATAATCGAGAGATGAGCTGTTGGAGCAAGGATAAATGACTTTATTCGGAAAGGCTGCAAACTGAGAAGATGGTGGGCTCATACCCCAAAGAACCACTTTGCCAGAGTTAGAATTCAGGCTCCTTTTATTCTAAAAGGGGAGGAGTAAAGCCAAACACTTCCTGGTTCCCATCAGCTTCCGGAGGGGATATGTTAATTTCTTTCTCCCTGCAGTCATTCACCTGTAGACCTAGTCAGGATGTTTCCTGTGAGCTAAACAAAGGTATTTTAGCTTAATGCTTATTATCAGGGAAGCATGGTTCGAAGAGATGGGCCATTATGTATAACTTAAGCTCACAGGCAACATAACATCCGTTTAGTGATTAACTTGTAATAGAATACAAAATGTTCTTCCCCATATTGCATCTCCCCTTCAAACCTGGAAGGAAGGATAGGAGAGGCAGAACCCTGATGTCAGAAACCAAAGGAGAACAGTGCTCTAGGGTCAGAGTTGGGGGTGGAGGGCACTGGCTCGGCTGGAGTGGGGTGCACAAACAGAAGGCTTATGAACAGAGACAAAGGTAAAAAAACCATATACCACAGCAAGGAGTGTGTTGTGTTCTAAAGCAGCCCTGACCGGGTAGGAGCAGTGAAGTGTGTACCCTATCAGATTACCCCATGAGCCACCCAGATGACCAACAGCGACCTTCAGCTTCTAGAACTGGGTGCAGCAGCTTTTCCAACTGTCATCCCTCGTAAATAATTGAAAAGTAGGTTCAAACACAAACTGTCTATGAGGTAATCTGTACACAAGAATAATGAAACCTTATCTCAACATGGAGAAGTAAACAGTTTGAGCCCAGACATTTATAACTAACAACAAAAAGAAAACCTCATATTGCCCCCAGGGCCACAGCAAGCTAACTCCCACAGTACACTAAACCCTCCTTCCTTGTCCAACTCCCACTCCCGACGGAATTAAGCAACTGATTTACTCAAGGAGGAAGTCAGGGAAGATGAAACATTGCCAATTAAGTATTCAGAGAGAGAGGTCTATTTTCAGGGTTCTCCTCATCTACCACGGCTTCACCATTTACAAGAAAGAAAAGCATTGCCTTTTCACTGAGCTCTAGCTGTGAAAGTCACAATAGATCCCTTTCCATGGAATTAAGAATGTTTACTCAAATGGAAAGATTAAATGCAAACATTTGCATTTATCTATCATCATAACCTAAATCCCACCTTTCAGTGTCTTCATGTCTGAAAAGGCCCCCTGAAAAGTTCTGACACGAAGGCTCAGTGTCACTGGTCCCACAGGATCACTTGATACAGGAGCAATATGGCAGCCCACGACCGCTCTCAATCCCCTGGGATGTGGCGTGCTGCCAGGGGGGAAGGGCTGTCCCTGGTCAGAAGCTGTCACCGATGGGCACTGTCACTGACGTGTACTGTGGACTGTTAGGGGCTTGGTAGGCAGTCTATAACCAAGAACATAAACTTTGCCCTGATCTTGACCAAGAAAATGTTCCCATCCAAGAAGTTCATATGAGAAGCTCCCCTAAAACTAAGCATTGAGTCTGAAATTATTCTGATGTAATAAGACCAAGGATGAACTTACTATGAAATTGAAGTAAAATTCCAAATTTAAAAAAAAAAAATAACTTTAGTCATGATCTCTTTATACCTCCCCTATGGCCTCTCCAGATCCTTATAATTATTTTTTCATTCTACCTACTCGACCAATTCTTCACAAACTTTGTCTGGCACAAAAATTATAGGAGATCTTACTAAAATGCAGAGTCTGATTCAAGTTTGTTATAGGGTCTGAAATTGCAAATTCCCAAAGCACTCAGGTAGGGCCCTCAAACATCTTTGAGTTAGCACAATACTAGATGATAATGCTCCCTGAGCTCTTTCCTGGTGGCTCAGTGGTAAAGAATCTGCCTGCAATGTGGGAGATCCAGGTTCGATCCCTGTGTCAAGAAGATCTTCTGGAGTAGGAAATGGCAACTCACTCCAGTATTCTTGCCCAGAAATCTCGTGGACAGAGAGGCCTGGCAGGCTAAAGGCAGGGATCTCATCTCTTTCCCTCCAGATCCCCTACAGCACCTAACACACAGCCAGCACTAACCAACCCTGGTCACAAGAGTGAACAGCAGAACCGTCTACTCATTCCCATGCTACCTCTTGCTTCTGATCTTAGCATGTTTCAGGCCAAAGAGATAATTTGACCTTTATAACTAAATTCCATTCTTTTATTACTGAATTCTAAAAGGCAAAAGTGAAATGTGTAAACTGACACATATATGTATATAATCTGAATTCAAGAGTTAATAATAAACTTCTATTATCCATAGACAATGCTTCACTTTGAGAAGAAAGACAGTCATTAGCTGCTAGGCTATATACTATTCTTAATTTGTAAGGACATGTACACTGCTTCCATCCACCAGAACTCCAGTACTCAATGGCCCTACCCAAAACCTAGTGTAATCAACGGCAAGTCAAAATCGGAAAAATAGCTCACACTCTACCTGATAATCCATGCAGACAGGCTGGGACCTTCTCGGTTCCACGATGTAAATTTAGTTGCTTTGTGGCAGTGGAAAATTTTTTTTCATCAGTTTTTCCTGGTACATGTTTAAGACAAAGAGTTTTTCAGTCAACCTTAAGTGACCTTCCAAAATGTTTATTGTATTTGGTTCTATCTTTAAAGAATATTCACTATGACTCTATGAAGCACACTGGATATGTGTTTTTTTTTAATTAAGCATTTACCAGTTCATCTATATCCTTTATTATACTACCACTCCATGCTAAACATGTATTAAATATTGTTGATATCTCCAGAGATTTCATTGAACCAGATAAATGTGTGAGAAATAAATGAGAAATTCAAACATCTTAAAACAAAACAGGTGGGAAAGCTCGCAAAGCAATTATACTTCAGAAAAAAAAAAAGTGGGAGAAAGAAAAGTTTGAAAAGTTCTGAAACTAGTGAGCCGACAGGAGCAATGGCCATCTTGCTTTCAGGCACACTGTTTTAACTGATCTGCCAGCTTGATAGGTAAGTAGAGAGTCAGAATGAAGAAATTACAGACTTTCCTGGTAATTTCTTCCCTCTGACAGAAACCCTGTGAAATGTGCATCATCATACATGTTTTATAGACGTGGATACCAAGGATAAAGGTGATAAAGTAACTTGCCTAAGTGTCCCTCTATCCTCAACCACAACTACCAAGTTAGCAGGAAGCTTGAAATGTGAGCCAAGGATGGTCCTGCTCCCTACCCTGGCCTTCCCCCCAACCATACGACGGTACGAAAGCCACAGCCCTAGAGTGTCTCCCTGGGCTACTGCAATACCCTGGGAAAGGGGCCACCATGCTTTCAGCTGCACCCCGTCTCCTAAAGTTTACCCTCCACGAGCCAGCTCACACCGTAGTCTAGGTCCCTGGGTCCTTGATGCTTACGTGCCCTCATGTGCCAAAACACTTCTCATCTTTTTCACCTGCTCAACTTTTTAAGTGAAGAAGTCACTCAGTCATGTCCGACTCTTTGAGACCCCATGGACTGTAGCCTACCAGGCTCCTCTGCCCATGGGATTTTCCAGGCACGAGTACTGGAGTGGGTTGCCATTTCCTTCTCCAGAGGATCTTCCTGACCCAGGGATCAAACCCAGGTCTCCCGCACTGTAGGCAGACGCTTTACCGTCTGAGCCACCAGGGAAGTCCTTCAAATTTTCTGCCCAGAGCTGTCTCAGTTGAAATAAGCAGATGTCTATTGGGCACTATATCTCTTAACAACTGCTTCATAACAAGGCACCCCGGAACTCAATGGCCTAAAGAAGCAATCATTTAGAACTTCTCATCAATCTGTGGTCATCTGGAGGCCAGCTAATCCAGGCTGGACTCGACTCTGGGTGGCTCCACTCTAGTATGTGAGACTGAGAAATTTCATGGAACTTATTTTAAAATGGGGGCAGCCCCAGGCACACCGAGAAAGCAAGCCACCCAGCGGACAACCTGTAGTGTCTCTCCTGCTCCTAGGACCAGCAGTCCAGCTCAAGCTTACCTTTGTCATGGCAACAGCACCAAAGACCAAAGTTAAACTGCACCAGCTTCTGCATCACGGTTGCTAACATTCATTAGCCAAAGCAAGCCAACTTGGGCGTGGGAGGTGCAATAACACTCCTGAGCAACCAACAGGATACACGCATGCTCAGTTCAGTTCAGTTGCTCAGTCGTATCTGACTGCAACCCCATGAATCACAGCATGCCAGGCCTCCCTGTCCATCACCAACTCCCGAAGTTCACTCAGACTCACGTCCATCGAGTCAGTGATGCCATCCAGCCATCTCATCCTCTGTCGTCCCCTTCTCCTCCTGCCCCTAATCCCTCCCAGCATCAGTGTCTTTTCCAATGAGTCAACTCTTCCCATGAGGTGGCCAAAGTACTGGAATTTCAGCTTTAGCATCATTCCTTCCAAAGAAATCCCAGGGCCGATCTCTTTCAGAATGGACTGGTTGGATCTCCTTGCAATCCAAGGGACTCTCAAGAGTCTTCTCCAACACCACAGTTCAAAAGCGTCAATTCTTTGGTGCTCAGCCTTCTTCACAGTCCAGCTCTCACATCCATACATGACTACTGGAAAAACCATAGCCTTGACTAGATGGACCTTAGTCGACAAAGTAATGTCTCTGCTTTTGAATATGCTATCTAGGTTGCTCATAACTTTTCTTCCAAGGAGTAAGCATCTATTACTTTCATGGCTGCAATCACCATCTGCAGTGATTTTGGAGCCCAGAAATATAAAGTCTGACACTGTTTCCACTCTTTCCCCATCTATTTCCCATGAAGTGATGGGACTGGATGCCATGATCTTCGTTTTCTGAATGTAGAGCCTTAAGCCAACTTTTTCACTCTCCTCTTTCACTTTCATCAAGAGGCTCTTTAGTTCCTCTTCACTTTCTGCCATAAGGGTGGTGTCATCTGCATATCTGAGGTTATTGATATTTCTCCCAGCAATCTTGATTCCAGCTTGTGCTTCTTCCAGCCCAGCATTTCTCATGATGTACTCTGCATAGAAGTTAAATAAGCAGGGTGACAATATACAGCCCTGACGTACTCCTTTTCCTATTTGGAACCAGTCTGTTGTTCCACATCCAGTTCTAACTGTTGCTTCCTGGCCTGCATACAGATTTCTCAAGAAGCAGGTCAGGTGGTCTGGTATTTCTATCTCTTTCAGAATTTTCCACAGTTTATTGTGATCCACACAGTCAAAGGCTTTGGCATAGTCAATAAAGCAGAAATAGATAGTTTTCTGGAACTCTCTTGCTTTTTCCATGGTCCAGCGGATGTTGGCAATTTGATCTCTGGTTCTTCTGCATGCTCAGTCATGTCCAACTCTTCGCAATCTGATGGACTGTAGCCCACCAGGCCCCTCTGTCATGGGATTTTTCAAGCAAGAGTACTGGAGTGGGTTGCCATTTCCTCCTCCAAGGGCTCTTTTCAAACCAGGGATCAAATCCACATCTTCTGTGTCTTCTGCACTAGCAGGCAGATGCTTTACCACTGATCCTCATGGGAAGCCAAGTGAGGGGGAGGGAATGCTTATTTCTGATCTCCTCTACCACAAGCATCTGCCGGCACTTTACTAAGGGTGAAAGACTCCTAGGACATCATTTCTGACCTCAGGGATTAGACTGAGTTATTGTCTCTGCCACGTTCCCATCGGATCCCATGAAGACAGATGCTGTTCTTCCCCCATCACATCTGAAATCATGAATTTGCCATGGAAAACTGTAGTTGCCCAAGCAGGAAGACCAACATGTGTACGGTACCTGACATAAAGTAAGGGCTAAAGCAATGCTTGTTAAACTGAACTGGTCATTATATGCCCTTTGTCACCACATTCAACTCTTTCTTATTAAATATATGCCAGTTTACCAGTCCATCCTAAAGGAGATCAGTTCTGGGTGTTCATTGGAAGGACTGATGTTGAAGCTGAAACTCCCAATACTTTGGCCATCTGATGAGAAGAGCTGCCTCACTGGAAAAGACCCTGATGCTGGGAAAGATTGAGGGCAGGAGAAGAACGGGACAGCAGAGGATGAGATGGTTGGATGGCATCACCAACTCAATGGACATGGGTTTGGGTGGACCTCGGGAGTTGGTGATGGACAGGGAGACCTGTGTGCTGTGGTTCATGGTGTCGCAAAGAATCAGAAATGACTGAGCGACTAAACTAACTAAGTTTCTTTACTGGACTGTCTTTGATATTCTCCCACACAAAATGTAGTGGTCAGCAAGCTTTTTCGGTAAAGAGCCAGAGAGTAAATATTTTACGTTTTTCCAGCTCTTTTCCAACTACTCTGCCACTGTGGCATAAAAAGTAACCAGACAATATGTAAACAAATCAGGCTGGTTGAGTTTCAATAAAACTTTATTTATAAAAACAGGTGGTGGGTTGTATCTGGCCCCTAGACAATAGCTTGCTGATCCTGGATTTTTTTTTTTTTTTTTTAAAGTAGGAATGGCATTCAAGCACTGATAGTTCAAACCAGTGTTTTCCAAAATATTCCTGTCAGTATTACTTTGGTATCAGAATCAACTTTGATTGGGTGGGGGAAGTTAGGAGGCCAGGAGGGCTTGTTAAAATGCACACTGCTGGATCTTGTTTAGTTCATATCTCTGGAGAGGAAACTAGGAATCCACATTTAAATGAGTCTCACACATGTTACAGTTTAGAAATCACTAGTTTCAACACCATTACACCACAATTCAAGTAAATAAGCAGAATTCACATCTCTACTCATGATTTCACTAAAAATGCACAAACATTATACTACAAATAGAGTTACAATACCAAATGAATACAAAACAGACTAGGATGATAAGAAGGAAGAATTATCAGTGGATATTACAAGCAGGATATAGTATAACAAATTTGTAATTTTTTTACTTTGCCGTTTCTATTTTTCCATAATTTGTATGCCAAACATAGGCTATAAAATTTTTAATCACATAATGTTTAATACTCATGCAGAAATATTTTAGATTTTGAGAAAAGGAGAGAAATCAACACAGATTTAATACTTCACATATGGCTATGTGTGTTTTTAAAAAATAGAGTGGTACAGATAAATTTTGACCCTTTCCCCATCTTACAGTGGTAATATCATTCTAAATTTGGTGTGTATCATTCACAGACATATTTTCCACATTTTTTCCTACATACTGCTGCTGCTGCTGCTATTGCTGCTAAGTCGCTTCAGTCGTGTCCGACTCTGTGTGACCCCATAGACGGCAGCCCACCAGGCTCCCCGTCCCTGGGATTCTCCAGGCAAGAACACTGGAGTGGGTTGCCATTTCCTTCTCCAGTGCAGGAAAGTGAAAAGTGAAAGGGAAGTCACTCAGTCATGTCTGACTCTCAGCGACCCCATGGACTGCAGCCCACCAGGCTCCTCCACCCATGGAATTTTCCAGGCAAGAATATTGGAGTGGGGTGCCATCGCCTTCTCCATTCCTACATACTAGCAAAGTCATTAACAAGATAGTACTGTTTTGTGTGTTAACTTTTATAAATTATATTGCAAATCATTCTTATTTTTAAGAAAACAGTTAATATTTAAAATTTTCCACTCACTCTGCAACCAAAAGCATGGCAGGTTAAAGATATATGGACCTGGCACGGCTCATGAACCAGTCCACCTGATTATTTTCCTACAATCTTGTTTAGATCATTAAAGGAACACTTCATAGCAGGGTATGTCTAAAAATCAATCTCCAAGCTTCCACACTAGATCTATTAAAATTTTATTCATTGCTTTTTTTTTTTTTTTAAAGCTTAACAAACTTAAGCCTTCTGGAACACATGAACACATAACAAAGCATATAATGACTTCATAAGATTTTCTCTTCATTCAGCTCAACAGTTTTTATAGTCATCAAAATATCCAAGTAAAAAGGCTTCTTGGAGAAGGACAATTCAATCTGATGACGAAGACTTTGGCCATCCCTATATAAGCACATTTGTCAGGGTCTTAAGTAATAAACTCATTTTGATAAGGAGAAATTCAGAAAACAAATGGCCTAAAAGACACTTAAGACATTGAGAAATTTTTGGTTGAAACATCTGTTTCCCAGGGTCAAAGCGGATGTGTTAAATCAAGAGAAGTTTTGTTTCTACAATATACTTCTCCAGCATAACGCCATTCAACGAACTTCAATAAAGGATGAAGGACTTCTACAAAATAAACACTAGACCCTTGCCACTGATGGCAGACTGGAGTGGGTGGATAGAGACTGGCCTGCACAAACGAAGGTGTTAGTTATAGACTTCCTCTTCTAATCTCCCCCCTCCCAACCCAGCCACTCTGCTGTGTCCTTGAAACACACAGACACCTACGACAGGGCTTCCTCAAAAGGCCCCTAAGTGAGTGACGCCCTCAGTTCTCATTCAGGCTTAACCCCCTGCAAGACAAAGACACCACGGAGCCTGAAAACTGACCGGCATCATTAGTGAAAAGTGAAAGTGTCAGTCCCTCAGTCGTGCCCAACTCTTTGTGACTGCATGGACTGTAGCCTGGCAGACTCTTCTGTCCATGGGATTCTCCAGGCAAGAACACGAGTGGGTAGCCATTCCCTTCTCCAGGGAATCCTCCTGACCCAGGAATCAAACCCTGGTCTCCCACATCGCAGGTTCCTGCATTATAGGCAGATTCTTTACCATCTGAGCCACCAAAAAGCCCAACATTAGCCCTTGATAATTGGTAGGTTATTTTCATCTGCAGCAGCAGCAAAGAGGTAACTGCCGATCTTGTGGGACCTAAAGTAGAGGTGGCCAGCACTCAAGTGGAGATGCCTGGTAAGTCCAGAAGCAAGAGATGAAGATTGTGGCTGTATATTGAGGGAGGAGATGGTGAGCTGCAACAGAGGGCCACATTGCCATGAGAGAGACAGTTCACTCAACATCAAGCATGCCAGCTTCACCTACAGACCAAATTCTCAAGGAACTGCACCCTAGTCACTTTCATGGTTCAGTTCAGTCATTCAGTCGTGTCCGACTCTTTGTGACCCCATGGACTGCAGCACACCAGGCTTCCCTGTCCTTCACCAACTCCTGGAGCTTACTCTCATGGTTGCTAGGCTCATTTCTCTTCCCAAATGATATGAGACAATAAATGGCTTGAAGAAAAGCGTGAAATCCTTACAGGTTAAAAGGAAACGCTATAAAAATAGCACAGGTGTAGCTACCTTACCTCATAAGTAATAACAGTTGTCTAAAATAGCTAAAAAGTAATCGAATTTCATTATCACATATGCACATGAATGCACACACTCAAAATGTGTTCCAGCATTTTCTAAAGTTTAGTTTGTTGCCAGGGCAGGGGAATGAATACAGAAAAAAAGTACCAGTTACTGTATGGTTCCATAAAATACACATTATTGGTTATAGGTGATAAGAAAGTGCTAAAAGCAATTACAATTCCAAATACGGAAAAAAAAAAAAAGTTAACAGTGTCACATAACCTTTAATTAATCACATAGTGCAATACTGGTTAGCCAGACCCTAGGAAATTATAGTTCCTGAAAGATGATGCTGTGAAAGTGNACTGAGTGACTGAACTGAACTGAACTGACAGCTTGTATACAAGATCAGATCAAATGGTGTCACTTAAGGAAGTGATTATCATTCAAAAATTACCTAAGTCACTTAAGAGTTAGGTAAGGCTATGCTCAGCCATTCCCAGAAAAAAAATACCCTTTACAAAATGAGATTACAATGAAGTGTGAGCAAAGTTTAAAATATAATTGACCATCTAAGTCATAGTCTCATACTAAGTATACTTAAGGAATCAATAGCCTAGTGAGATGTTTTGCCACCGGCCTAGTAACGGTGGAAGCGGGTGAGGACAGAGGGAATGACTGGTAAGCGTCTGTGGGTGTCCAGGGTCCAGAGTTGAGCACAGTGTCTGGGACCCTAAATGTCCCGGAATGTCTGATGGCCTAGCATTGCTCAAAGAAACACAGGGTGGATCAGGCTCAGGTGAAACTGAATTCACTTTTTAAAAACATAAGTGCCAAACAAAAAGCCCTAGATCCAACCTACAGGTGACCTACTGTATAAGAATCTTTTATAAAAAGATGATTTTGATACTCCCCCACAGTAGAGAATCAAGGCACTAATACATTTTCGATGGGCCTAACCCATCCTGTGTCTCTCTGAGCAGGGCTAGGCCGTCAAACATTTTGGTATATGTAAAATATGCCCCCTACCTCGAATTAAGAAACACCCATCTTTGAGAAGGTTTACCTTTGGTTCACAGATAGAGCTAAGTGAAATGCCAATTCTGTGTTTCAACTGATAATATTTAAAGGAATAAAATGAAGAAGCCTGTCATTTTTCCAATTCGCCCTTTTTTTAATGTTTAAAAGAGCATCAGAAGCAAAGCATAAACTAGCCTCCTGCAAAGCTCCTAGACAGCATCAGTGTTAACAGGGCCTGGGGGCTGTGGTGGGGAGGGGGAACCCATCTGAAGGATGAAGAGCAGACATTGCCTTCCAGTCACTAGGAAAGCTAAGTCCTACTCATGCAGATTGAGTTACAAGAGTCTGGGACCAAAGGAGATCTCACAGATTATTCTGTCACACAATTTCACCTTCTAGATGAGGAAACAAAGAATCTGGAGAGCCTGTGTGCAACACTGTAACATTAGCTGAGATACTCCAGAACATTTTCAGAAAGTAACTATCAGGTAATTGGCAAAGACGGGACCCAGAGTCAGGCACAGTTTAAAGCAGTGATCATGATGACGATGCAACTGCCCTGAAAACAAACTGCTCTTAAGAGAGGTAAAGAAATTTTCCAAGATCATACCCTTCCAACACTCAGGAGCCTGAATCCCATCTGTCTTCATCGCGGTTTTGAATTGCCGGAATCATATGTCCATAAAACAGACATGAGGCATAAAAGACTATTCTTTCTGAGATTAACACAGGTGAACTGATCTCTCAGAATGTGCTATTGTTATGTCTTTTAACACCTGGGCTGGAAAAAAGGCTCCAGTGAGAAGAGGAAATTAACTTTGTCAGATTTGCAACATTAAGTGTACAAGATTCAATTCAGAGCAGATGGCCTTATTAGAAGACTTTTTGCTTCAACTATGCTCTACTGAAAATCATGTTTGAAATCTTGAGGCTGGAGCCACCCTCAAAACCCGATAGGGTTTGCATGTGGTTGACCAGCAGGTGGCAGAAGAGAATAATCCATCTTCCGCAAAGCCCCAAGAAGTAGATGTGTGCGTGCTGTATCGCGTCCAACTCAGGACATGCCAGGCTTCTGTCCATGGGGTTTNCTTGAGGCTGGAGCCACCCTCAAAACCCGATAGGGTTTGCATGTGGTTGACCAGCAGGTGGCAGAAGAGAATAATCCATCTTCCGCAAAGCCCCAAGAAGTAGATGTGTGCGTGCTGTATCGCGTCCAACTCAGGACATGCCAGGCTTCTGTCCATGGGGTTTTCCAGGCAAGAATACTGGAGTGGGTTGCCATTTCCTTCTCCAGGAGATCTTTCTGACTCAGTGACTGAACCCTCGTCTCCTGTATCTCCTGCACTGCAGGCGGATTCTTTACCATGAGTCATCCAGGAAGCCCCAGGCTCGGGTAAATTCAAGGACGGAGTACTTGTAGTATTCAGACACTGGTCAAAGCTTTTAGGAACAAAGAATCTTGCATAAAACTCAAAAACCTTTGGGAATTTTATAAGATGGAAACAGTCAAATATCCATTCACTTCAATAACCTACAGGTTAAAATTCTGAAGTGTCTTTGTACCTACACAAGCCATGGTTTGTGGAGCTCAAGAAGAAATATCACAAAGGACACTGTCCAGCCTTTAGGACACCCCAGAATCCATGTCAGTGTTTCCCAAACTCACCTGCCCATTGGCATGGCCTGCAGGATGTTTATTAAAATACAGACCCCAGGGCCCCATCCCAGACACACAGAAACCTCGCAAGAAATAGCCAGGGAAGCACCTGGGGGCTTATCAGACAAGTTTGGGGGTCACTGGCTGTGTACTAACTCACTCCCTGGAGGGGAGCTACAGGTCAGGGTGGGCAACACCTGGCTGGGTAAGGCTGATGAACCCCCCTGCTCAGCACAGGGTGGGGTCCCCACAGCTGCCCAGCAAGCCTCCCCTTCAGTAGGGGACCTGTCAGACTCCTCATCCCCAGCTCCCCACCTCCCTTTTTTCTCCTTTTCACCGCAAAATCTCCTTCACATAACCCATCTTCCCTCTCCTGGTTCACTCCTGCCTCCTGGACCACCGTCTCCAGCATGAATGCATTTGCTACCTGGCACTTCCAATCTCTTTTTCTAGAGCCTGCTTTTCTCTCCCTCAAATGGACAAACAATAAAATGCCTCCCCCCTCCCCATGTTCTGCTCCTCAGCACAGAGTCTGTCCAGAGTCAGGACGGTCCTCTCCTCCTCCACCCCCAAGCCCTCCCTCCTCCTTGGCCCCCTGTAACTTGGTGCTCAATCTCATCCTGTTAGTCCCTAATACCTCGTAAAAGGGGGAAACAGCCTGACCACAAATTGGACTGCCCACCTCCGCTGGGCCCTCATCTTTCTACAGAGTTTCTGCACTTACTCTCCACATTGCCCCTGTTGTTCCAAACCCATTAGGTTTTCCTTTAAACCTCACTCTTTCCTACCTTCATACCCAGACTCAAAGATAACCTCTTTTTAAATAAAGCAAGAGCCAGACCTCCTTGATGGTCCAGAGGCTAATCTGCTTTGCAATGCAAGGGACACAGGTTCAATCGCTGGTCTGGGAAGATTCCACATGCCATGGGGCAACTAAACTCCTTGGCCACAACTACTGCAGAGCCTGTGCTCTGCAACGAGAAGCTACTGCAATGAGAAGCCCAGGCGCCACAATTAGAGAGTGGCCCCAGACTGCCGTAATTAGAGAAAGCTGGTGAGCAGCAACGAAGACCCAGCACTGTCATATATCAATAATTTTAAAAATAAAATAAAGCAACAGTCAAGGTCCCTCTTCCCTTCTCCCTTTTGCCCTAAGGAAAATTCTCGCAGCTTCCAGCTTAGTTCGATCCATTTGAGTTGGTCAGTCTGGCCTCCACGTCCCGCCACGTCAGCCTTGAACCACAGCCCTCATCACTCAGGAGCCACCACGGCTAATCCTACCCAGACTTCTCAGTCTACTTTAGGCCCCCTAGCAGAGTCCAACCTGATACCTTCTAGATTCATCTCAGTGCCCCTTCCTCGGTGGCATCATTTCTGACCAATCCCCCCTCCCCTCCGCAAAGCAGATATTTTGTTTATTTACACTTCCCACCAAGAACTCACAAGCACCATGAAACTGATATGGGATTTCTTAATTTGCCACAGGTAACTGAGGTCTAACCAGCCACACTGCCCCTTCTCCAGTACACCAATGATCCAATGATGGTTCCTTGAAAAGAAAAAAACGTTAAGTCTGTGGGTGTTCAGTAGAAATCTACTGAATAGATCATGTACGAAGCAAGGTTTTACCACTTTCCTGCCCTCCATCCCAAGACATGCTGGTACGGCACAGAGAGGGGGACAGCACAAATATCTGAATTAGGCAGAGACAGATTCTGATCTTGATTTCAACACATACTTATTGACAAGTTGATCTTGGGCAAGCCTCTCTGAACCCAGCCACACACAGAAAACAAAGAATAATAATAGCGCCACCTAGTGGGGTTATGAATCAAGCACATAGCCCTTGAGGACACTGTCAATACATAAAGGGAAATGATTACTGTCAGGTGTACCTTTCTGAACAGAACAATTTGCAAAATATAATTAGAAAAGAAGAGGTAAGAGACTATTGGTACCACTTTATCAAAACAAAATCCACTGCAGTAAAATATTACACTGTGGTTTAAGCTGCTGGGGGGAAAAAGGGATAAAATTACAGAAGCTTGAAGATATGAATTAACTTTGAAAGTTATCATTTGAAAATATAAGCTTTTTCCACAATTCACTCAGTTCAGTTCAGTTGTTCAGTCGTATCTGACTCTTTGACCCCGTGGACTGCAGCATGCCAGGTTTCCCCGTCCATCACCAACTCCCAGAGCTTGCTCAATCTCAATTATTCCATGACAGTAATTATTTCCAGTTATTCCATGACAACTGATGTATTCGAATAGCCGAAATTAAAGATAAGTAATTAGAAACCTCAGAATATTTTGCTATCCCCACTCTCCAAAACATTAGATAAGTCAGATTATCACTTTTAAAGAATACACAGCTAGTTTCTAACACACATAGTGCTGGTATTTCAATGTACCTATCAATCTAGCCTGCATGAAAGTCATTCAATGAAAATAGTAGGACATAAGATTATTTTTATACACTAGTAACTGCAAAAACTATGTTGCTAAAGATCAGACTGCTGTTCTTAATCAAAAATGTCTGTGGATATATTTCAGTAGGGTGATCTTCAGTATTTTTTAAAACATAGTGAGGCACATTGAACATGGTGGCAAGGTGCTATTTTACAGCTTTTGAAAAGAAATCCTGACAGCAAAACTTCTGCCTGTAGACAATAATGAACCCTCCTCTGACAGTATCACAGATGCGTCATTCTATATACAAAATACCACAGCCACAAGAGATCTGATGCCCACAGCCTTACACATCAAAGCTTGCTTGCTTCCTCATTCTCTTTCGTGGACTCCCCTGACCATGCTCTGTCACAGCAATTCACTTCAAATTTTAAAAATAAAGATTTGTTCCATGGAGTTTTGATGAATCCCATCTGAAGGCCATTAAAACATACACACCCACTTCCACACAAACCAGAAAATCTGTAGAACTCAAAGAATCATTAAGCCTTGAGGCTGGCAGTTATCCTAGCAACAGATAATTCCTGCTTCCCCTTACGGACAGAATGAAGGCCAAGAAGTTTGGAAATTCGGCCACTGCCACCAGCCAGTCAGAGGCACTGCTGGGACTGGAACCCTGGTTTCCTCGCCCCATCCAGGTTCCCCCTGCTTTAAAACCATGCCTCAGCGCTGGCTCTGAAGTTAGCAAGCCCCCTAGATACTCTTCAAATCCACCAGTGAGTCACGTTTCCGTTTCCTCACACTGTTCCAAGTCGTCTTTGGTAGCACAGAGTTCATTCATTCACAATAATGCTAACTCATACAGAGTTCCAACACACTCAGGAGTTATGAATTACACACCACCTTCAAATCAGTGAGGCCAATGGCTAACTAAATCTAAAAATAAAAATTAAAAAAAAATCTAACCCGTAGCACTTAAAATACTTCCTTTCAATCTACTGTAAAACAACAGCCTATTTAGGAGATGAAAAGTAAGTCATTGCTTTCATCAAGCAGAAGGGTTCCCCAGGCACAAACTCACACACATTATACTTCATGGGCCTTTTAAATATTTACTTGTTAGCAGTATTCTTCCTTTCAGGTCAAAGATTATAGTACTTAGCAACACAAAGAAAGCAGAGGGATATAGTTATGAATTAGTAAACTGCTTTGGCAAGGCTTCCATTCGTTAATTCAGTCCAACTTCAAAGGGGATTTTAAAAAGAGGTTCAGCTGTCAGAAATTAACCCTCGGTAAATTACTGAATCAAAAAGTGACTTGGCCAGTCTTTCTCAAACTGGTGTTAAGGGGGGTAAAAAAGCTCAGTTGTAGGCAGAGGAGCAAAAATTCTCTTCCAATGCAAATAAGTTTATTTAACTCTAAGTTTTAAAAAGTTTTTTTGTTGTTGTGTTAACCACAGGACTTTCCCAGCCTTTGATATGCTAATGATACTGGAAATTTCCAAGGACGGGGTGAGAGGGGATTTCAGTTTATTTGATCATATTTATTGTCTGGAAGGAGGGTGGATGGGAATAAAGCATGAGAAACACACTACTCTGGCTGCTCCAGGTTCCAGGCAATAGAACGGAGAAAAAGCTTTCCTAAGACATCATGTCGGAGGAGGCAATGGCACCCCACTCCAGGACTCTTGCCTGGAAAATCCCATGGACAGAGGAGCCTGGTAGGCTGCAGTCCATGGGGTCGCTAAGTCGGACATGACTGAGCGACTTCACTTTCACCTTTCGTTTTCATGCATTGGAGAAGGAAATGGCAACCCACTCCAGTGTTCTTGCCTGGAGAATCTCAGGGACAGGAGAGCCTGGTGGGCTGCAGTCTATGGGGTCTCACAGAGTCGGACACAACTGAAGTGACTTAGCAATAGCAAGACACCATGTATACTTGTTCTTTGGTAGCAGAGAATGGACTCCCATTCACAACTATTCCACGATAAAGTGAGCATCAAATGTGAACTGGGAGAAGGAGCCTAAACAGAGCTCAATCCCTAAAAACTTAACTTCTGGTGGCCCCTGAGACTGCTGGTTCAGCTGGGCTTCTCAAATCACTCCCTGGCTCTTGGGGGCGGGATGGGAGATGCCCTTTGGCCTCCTTACCTGTTCCTGCAGAATGACTTTTCTGAGTAGGGTTTTACTTCCCCTGAACTTTTTGAAGTGCATGCTCTAGTCTATTTCAACGAGTTTTAATCATAGCTGAACATCAGAATCACCAAGGGAGCTTTTAACTCTACAGATATGTGGGCCCAAGGCCAGATCTACAGAATCCAACACGATTTCCAAGGAGCAGCAGCCAGAGCTGAAAAGCACTGTTTTGCTTCCCAGGAAGACAAAGCCAATAGACAAAGAATTGATCATGCGTGGACCATGTATTGAGCACATTGACATTAATAAGGGAAAGGCTACATAGCAAGATTTTAATGAGTCCCTAAGTTTACCAACAAATCACGGGTGGCTTTTTTTTTTTTTTTTTTCTGGGCCACTCTCACAAACAAAAACATAATACTTGAGGGGAGTCGGCGCTTAGAACAAAGCATGCTCTCCAAAGCCCGTTCGTTCAGGTGCAGAGGGCTGAGGGTGGGTGTCGGCTGGTTCATAGGCACTAAGTCCCCACTCCCCCACCCCACCCACCCAGCACATGACCGTAATTTGGGACTCATTTCAATACATGTCTTGAGTCTTTGGAAGTCATCTGAAAGAGTCAAAACCAGCAGTGTCCACTGTATTAAAGGCAAGACTGCTATATGCTACACAGCATAGGGTAAACACCTCCAAGGGGGATCTTCATAAGGAGCTCAATCACATACATGAAATCAAAAGCAATTTATCCAAATTATATTCACTCAGCCTTTCTTATACATATAGTCTCTAGGCAGAGTATGTCAGAAAAGGGAACAGACATGAGGAAGAGGGAGAGAGGTAAAATTAAAGATATAGAGGGATTTCCTTGACAGTCCAGTGGATAACTGCCTTCCAATGCAGAGTATGCAGGTGAGAGCCCTGTTTGGGGAGCTAAGATCCCGTGTGAAAGTGAAAGTGTTAAGTCACTCAGTCGTGTCCCCACTCATGGCGACTCCATGGACTATAGCCCGCCAGGCTCCTCTGTTCATGGGATTCTCCAGGCAAGAACACTGGAGTGGGTAGCCACTCCTTCTTCCAGGGAATCTTCCCAACCCAGGAATCAAACCCTGGTCTCCTGCATTGCAGGCAGATTCTTTACTGTCTGAGCCACTAGGGCAACCATAAGATTCCACATGCCCAAAAAAACCCAGAAGCAATATTGTAATAAATTCAACAAAGACTTTAAAAATGGCCCACATCCAAAGAAATACTAAAAATATTTAAAAATCAAAGATATATAAATATAGATAAATATATAAAAGAACCAACTTTAATAGGGGACTCTGGAATAGAATATCAAAATATTTCTCTCTTTCCTTTCTGAACTTCTTTAATCAGCAGAAAAGGTACCTATGCACACTGAATGTGTAAGAACAGTCCAGCATAAAGACAAGGTTGAGAACTGGCGAGGAAGCAAAGCCATGAGTCCTGATGGAGAAGACGATAAGAGAAAGTGAGGGTCCACAGGCTGCCCAGGTCCTGGGGGCCACATCACCATCTGTACAGGAACCTGCTGCAGGATCTGTTGTAATTGACAAAGGTAGCGCCAATAGAGCCCACCTTTCTCCACATTTTAAGTAGCATAGAGGCATTTGGGGGGCTTTCCGGGTGGCTCAGTGGTAAGGAATCTGCAGGAGATGCAAGTTCTATCCCTAGGTTGGAAAGATCCCCTGGAGAAGGAAATGGCAATCCACTCCAGTATTCTTGCCTGGAGAATCCCCATGGGTAGAGGAGCCTGGTGGGCTACAGTCCATAGTGTCACAAGAGAGTCAGACACAACTGAGTGATTAAACAACAGTATTTCTGAGTCTCTCTCTTCCCTTCAACAGTGCCTTCTTCCCAACCCCAAAGAGAAAAAAAGGCCACAAATGTCACTTTGAAAGCTTAAACCAAACACATTAGGGACAAAGGTACCTCTTCCTTTGTAGCTTTCCTGCAAAGCAACTTGAAAGGCATTTCTTTGGCAAAGATCTCAGTCTCTTCAGGAATTCAAGTGTCAGTCTGATGGAGGCAAAGAACAGGGCCTAGGAGTCAGAATATACATTGTCTGACCAGTGGAATCAGCTGGGAAAAGTTGCTGCAACTCTCTGGGCAGCACTGACAATAAAATGAAGAGGTTAAATTACCACCCAGAGACGCTCCCAGCTCTAAAGCTAGGGTGCCAGCACTGACTCCACTTTGCATTTTCAAACAAACAATGCAACATCTAAACTACTGTTAAACTACAATGGGAGGCCTCCAGGGTCATGTGGAAACAATTTCTTAAATAAAAGCTTTTTTATCAACTATGCGAAAAGCTCGTAATAAATCTAAAAATAGACTAAAAGGATTATGTGGACAAGTCAAAATAGAATTTTGATGACTAAGTGGATTGCCAAACTATCATGACATACCTCAAAGCAAGTGAAGAAATCGCACAGCGTTTCACTTGTTAATATGTTTAAGATTACAAAGACATGATAAATTGGTAAAATAGCCAAGGTTCATGGAAGCATCAGCATCACCACAAAAGGACACCCCCAAGAGTGCACTGCAATTAATTCAGCAGAACTGCTCCAAAGGGGTAAACAGGTTGAGTATGTTTTTAAGCTCACATCCACTTCTCACCTAGATTCAATGGAGGTTGAGGCGGGGAAGAAGGGCATCTATGGACAGACTCTCAAAGCTTCACTGAGATAACTCTTTAAAAACAGTTTCTAGAAGCAGATGCAGCCTCTTAATCAAAAAGTTAAGACTTTCAAACACTGAGTGGAACACAAAAACCTAATATACAATACTCCCAGCAGGTCCTATGTAAATGACATTCTTCTTTCATTTTATTTTAGTATTTGCTTTGCCCTTTTTGCGTTCTTTAGCAGATACATATTAGGAGGACCCAGAAATGAACATTATCATCTATTAAGGAGTAAGAAGCAGGACAAACCAACTCTCCATGAACCTGTTCAATAAGCAGAAGATATTTGCTTATTAAAAAGCAGTATATACACTTCCCTGTACGCATGTTATCTTTCAATTAAAGTTTCAAAAAATCAACACTGTTCGCTTGGGTAACAAAAGTCTGGCATCACTTTGATAAAGTTAACTCGAAAGTAACTGTTAGGTTTTCCAACAGGTCATCTTGGGTTAAAAATAAGATAATGAATAGAAGTACAGATGTGTAATCAAAAGCCAAGTGATAACAGACATTTCTGATAATGTGAAAAATCTAATGCAACTGAATTATATCAACTTATTCCCCATTTCTTAATTTTCCAACCTCAGGTATAGAAACAAAATAGTATTTATTTTACTGAGCTAGTGAATCATTGATCAAGTACCTAAAATCCTCTTACATGACCTTCAACTCTTAATTTTCCTGCATCAAATGGAAATCAGAAAACACTTAGAAACAACAGGTATCTATTGAGGATCACTGCGTACCAGGGGATGCTACTAAGGATACCGGATGAGTAAGAGGTGGCGGGGTGTTCCAGGGGGTGCAGAGTCAGGAAGGCAGGGGAATGCGAGTTAGTAGACAGCACTACAATATATGATACATAACTTCTCAATTTGTGAACTGCGTGGCTATGTTTTACACATACCCTTTTATATATGCAAGAAAAGGTGTGTCATGAATTAATATCAAACTTACATTTTGACTTAACCAGTGGAGAACAACTTAGGTTCATTAATTTCTTCTTTCATCTCTTGATAGTCATCCCTTCTTTTGAAGGGGAGTTCTCTTTCACTCTACCCTTCCTACTTAATTTTTCTGCAATAAACTTTGACTTTCTCATCTCCTAGTTTCAAACTTAGGCCTTTATGGCTTCCTGACACTCTATCTAAGTTGGTTAACTGTTTTTAGAAGTGACCTTTATTATACTCCTGACCTTTATTGAAAGTGCTTGTCTGGTTTTCCATTAACTGGTATTTTTTTCCTAATTGCCACCCAAATGAATCTGCAATCCCTATTCCTATTATTTCATTTACACAATTAACCCTGGAACAATTTCTTTCCAAACCAAACAGGAACTCTGTGCCCCTTACTGCCATATACAATTTTATTTTTTTAACCTATTATTGTTCATTTAATTTGGTAATGTGGTATGCCTGCCAAATCCTGTCTTAAAATTCCAGGAGAGGACCTGAATTCCTTTTCTGTATTTTGTTGTATTTAACTAACACTTTGAGTTCATCTTCTGGGCAGGGGGGAGGTATGGGGTGGCTATGGATTCAGACCGACCTGGGCTCCCTTACTGACTCAATTCCATATGCATTGTATGAATTTAAGGTGTACAGATTTAACCTAACTTCTCTTTCTAAAGTCAAAGAGGTTTGTGGAAGGGGTAAATTGGGTGACATATACAGAGCATTCAGCCAGACACTGCACGCCTCACTGAATAATGGGTATTTCAAGTAGCACATCTCTGGAGGAACTTGGATTTCCCCCTTCACGTGGAAACATTTCTTCTGTCTTGCCTTCCTCTTGGACACTCATTTTCTTCCCTTTTTGCTTTTGTGAAGAACAATCTATGTTGTTGCCTCCACTTTTTCAATGCACAGTTCTTGCCTCAACATACAGCAACAGAACTTCACAACTTTTGTACCCGCTATGCTGATAATACTGATAAATGTTTACTGAGTTGGTTTAAAGCCAATCACTGTATCAGATGGCCACTTCTCTACTGTGCCCTTCTTTGTTGACCCTCATCCTCTGGTTGCCCCTAAACCGGTGATGTTCATTCACGGCCCTTTCTGGGATTATCTCTGGTGATATCTTCCAGTCAAGACGCCTTCAAACAACATAACTAACATATTACAAGGACTCTGCAATGATGGTTCCAGCACTCACACTGCAGTTACCATGTCCAGCTGCTTTCCTGGCAATCCTCATCTGATTAAGCTGAAGACCCTCAATCTCTGTACTTTCAAATCACAGCTTAAAGTCCTTCCTCAAACAGAAAGTTAACACCATCTAACTGGTTAATACCAAACCTACTAGCCCCACAGCTTAAAACAGAAAATTCCGAGTCAACGTTGATTTCTTACTTTCCGTCTTTCTTTGAATCTCTTTACTCCATGCCCTTAATTCAGACCTTAATTAAATGAAAGGGTTTACACAGTGTCTTAATCAGCTTAGGCTGTGTGTGTGTTAGTCACACTCAGTTGTGTCTGACTCTTTGTGATCTCATGGATTGTAGCCCACCAAGCTCCTCTGTCCATGGAATTCTCCAGACAAGAATACTGGAGTGGATTGCCATTCCTTTCTCCAAGAGATCTTCCCAACCCAGGGGTCAAACCTGTGTTGCCTGTACTGTGGGCAGATTCTTTACCATCTAAGCCACAAGGGCTGCTATAACACAAATATCATAGGCGGGATGGCTGAAACAGGCAGATCTGGTGTCTGGTGAGAGCCTGCTTCCTGGTTTGCAGATGGTGGTCTTTTTGCTGAATCTTCACATGACAGAGAACTGAGAGAAAACAAGCTCTCATGTCTCTTCTTAAAATGGCACTAATTCCCTTCATGAGGGCTCCATTCCTATGACCTAACCACTCCATGGCTCCACATCTTAAAACCATCACACTAGGGGGTTAGGCTTCCAACATAGAAATGGGGGTGGGGATGGGGTGAAGCCATGAACAAGCAATTCAATCCAAAGCATACAAAAAAAGATATCCTGAAAGGGCTGATATCTACTTGCTCTTTTTCACCTTTCCCTTGATTACCTGACTCCATTACAGCGGGCTTCTAGTGTTTCTTCCAGCTTCGTTTTTCTAGTCCATCTAACTGGCAAAGTCATATCCAGTTCCTTAGAGTAGTACACTACAATGCCTGTCTCAGTTTGGTCCTCCGCTAGTTAGCATCCCTTGACTAAAAACAACAGCAACAAGCTTAAATAAGTTTAAGCAAGGGGAATGTATTAGAAAGCCAAAATGGCAACTCATAGAAACCAACATTAAGAATACAACTGGCTGCCAGGGAAAACTGGAAATGACCTGTCAGGAATCCATGAAGTTACTTCTTACCAATCCTGTTTGTGCTTTATTCTCTCTGCAAATCAACTTCCTGTGCTCCCCAGTTCACTCAGTAGGACACTGGTTTCGAGCACTTCTTATGGGTTGAATTGAGTCTGCCCTAAAAAGATATGTTAGTATTCTAATCCTGTAGCTCAGAATGTGACTTTATTTCAGGATGTGGTCTTTATGAAGGTAATCAAGTTAAAATGAGCTCACTGTGCTGGGCTCTAATGCAATATAGTTGATGTCCTCATACAAGGGGGAAATTTGGACACAGAGACACAAATGGAAGAGAGACAATGTGAAGAGACACAAGGAGAAGACGGCCATCTACAAGCCAAGGAGAGAGGCCTCGTACAGATCCTTCCTCAGCCCTCAGAAAGCACAAAACATGCCAGCGCCTTGATGTGAGCCCTAGCACTCAACCCTACTACACAGAGTAATTCTCTCTCTCTCTCTCTCCATTCTCTTCTTACATTCTCTCTGGCTCAGTACTCAAGAGGAGCCCCTGTGTAGCCAGCTTGGGATTGATGGCCAACCTAGTCCAGTGTACTGGGTCAGGCTCCCCAGACAAATGTGGCTCTGAGGATCAGGGGTGGTATTTGGGCATCAGAGAACCACATCTTCCTGAGGTTCCAAAATGCATCCAAGCATCCAAAATGCAATGCAATTAACAGAAATTTGGGACAGTATTATAACAAAGAACTATTATTATGTTACGGCACGTTCTGTTTCTACTTTATCAGGTGACTGCTGGTACACACTAGTCAAAAACAGCAACCCTCGGTATGTTTACACAGTCACACTCAGGTGTCAGAGATAGGTTCTGGTGTGACAACCTACAGAAGGTGGTTTGAGGATTTGAAATTATACAGTTAATAATATTGATTAGTTCAATTGTTCCTAAAAAAAATTCTAACAATCCTTTTTCACAATAGTTTTTAACATACTCTCCAGCATAACTGTGGAGGAGATGAGGTCAGGCAAATGATATTTTCTGGGGTAAAAAGCATTATTAAAGGTAGAGACCCATCACCCCTCAAGAATTAAAGTCAAATACTCTGCATTATGACAAACTACAGTCTTCTCCCAGCTCCCCATCCTCAAGAATACCGAATGAGAAGATAGGAGACGGTGTAACAGAGTGCCTTCTTCTAAAAAGCAGGCAAATCGTCAAAAGCAGCAGGAAATGAATGCTGGGAGTGGGTGCAGCACCACTCCCTAGCAGGCATCGTGGGACTGGGTGGAGCATTTCAAGCTGGCACACTGACTGGGTCACTTCACTGGCTTTTCGTGGGCACACTGGACCGTCCTACAATGTGTGGGACGTATGTGGTCCCACATCCTTCACCGATTTCAGAAGTTCCAGAATTATGTCAGTTAAAAAGGTCTTCTTCATATCATGTGAGCTTAGAAACTCAATTCTATTTTACATAAAAATGCAACATTTGTGCTTGATTTTACTGTACGCTAAATCTTCCAGAAATGCAGATATTGTTAAATCAAAAGATCAATTCAGTTTGCTTAGTTTGGAATTTTATCAAGAAGTGTTTATCATTTCTGAAAACTGCATCACTGACAGCACCCCGCTCACAGAGTTTGGTGTCTCCAACACATGGTCATTGCACACACGTGGAGGCACCTAATTGCTTCGTTACGTCTTCTAGTACAGTTTTGCCTGAGCAATGACTATGAAATTACTTTCCTTTTAGTTCTCCTTACATTATAGCTAGGGCAGTATATTGACTTTAGAGGGGTGAGATGGGAGGGAGGTTCAAAAGGGAGGGGATATACGTATACCTATGGCTGATTCATGTTGAGGTTTGACAGAAAACAACAAGATTCTATAAAGCAATTCAATAAAAAAATAAATTAAAAAAATAAAATGGAGCATATAAATGGATTACATTGCCTGAGAAATTCCCATTTTACTACAGGAAAGGCTATCACAAAGTATTTGTTAGATCATTGAATCACTTTAAAAATACCTGAGCGTGGACCTTTTCTCCACTGTACTCAGATTCAGATTTGTCCAAACAGACTAAAATGCAGGCAGCTCGTCTGTGTACTGTGTACATACGATTCTATTAATACCCAGTACTGAATCCTGCCTCTGTTCCTTATAGGACGACTGCGTTCTCACATCTTAGGCACTATAATGAAGATGAAATTCCAGCAAGTGACCTTCTGCATACTTCTTTTCAATTCAGGTCACTCTTGTATTTTCAGTCATTAGGTTGCGAAAGTACACAAGTCAAAGTTCAGAGCACAGAATCCTATTTCCCAGCAGATCCCTTGTTTGACCATCAGCAAATCTCCTATTCTGTGTTCAAGTTTATCCTGCTGTAAAATCAGAAGACTTGTTTGTTACCTCCCAGCACAGGGACATTTTATAACCTAAGAAGACATGCTGAGCTACCTAAATGTTTCAAATTCTGGTATGTTTCTCTTCAAAACAAATTCTGTATGATAAGAATAGTTTTATAGTAGTTCTATATGAAAGAGATTTGGAAGGCTGTAGTCTTTCCCCCCCCCCTTGTAAATATATGCAGAAATAATGGTGTTAATGAAATTAGAATTGGCTTATCAAACCAAGTGTGTAACCCAAGATACTCTAGAAACCTCCNAGAGGGGGGGGGTGGGGGGGGGGGGGACTGAGTCTTGTTCTGACAAGCAATCAGGCAATCAGCACTACAAAAACTCAGGAAGTCATTTATTTTAATGACAAAAGTAAAATGGAGGATAAAAAGGAAGGAAATGTATATGCTTTCAATTTTTCCTAAGATGACCTATACATCCCTATAGCACAGTAAGTGTATCAATACTCTTCAGGACTATGAGACAGCACTACAATGAGAAGTGATTATTTAGTTGAATTTTTTTTTTTACAATGTGAAGGTGAAACATCAGGGTTTACTACTGAAAATTTGTTATTTTGAAATCATTTTTCATTGACAAGAAGGTACAAAGATATGCACAGTGACGTCCCCATGCACCCCTCTGCCAAAATTAACATCTTACATAACTACAGTACAATATCAAAAGCAGGAAACTGGCAGTGGTCCACTCCATACATTCTTACCCAGATCTCACCTGTTATACGTGGACTCGTGTGTATGTGTACAGTTCTACGTGATTTTACCACATGTTACTTTGAAGAACTACCACATCAATATCCCATCACCACAGACTCCAGCACACTACCCCTTTACCCCTGACAACCACGAATCTGTTCTATATCTCTAAATTATGTTATTTCATGAATACCATACAAATGGAATTGTGCAGAGTATTTCCTCTTGTGATTGCCTTTTTTCCCTTCACTCAAGCATAATTTCCTTGAGGTTTATTCCTCTGTATTACTGAGTATTATTCCATGGCTTAGGTATATCACAGTTTGTTCATCCACTGAAGGACATTTGAGTATTTGTAGTTTGGGGCTATTACGAATAAAGCCGCTACTAACATTCATATATGCATTTTAACCTTTCTGGCTTATATGCCTAAGAGTCCAACTGTTAGGTCATATAGCAGGTCCAAGGCCACTTTTAGTTTTAAATAAAAGTGCCAAATTATTTTCCAGAGTTTCTACACCAGTAATATAGGAATGATCTAGTTTCTACCTGTCCTCACTAGTACTTGGTATTACTTTCTTTATTTGAGCCATTCTAAATAGTAGGTAGTGACATCTCATCATGGTTTTAATTTGTATTTCTCCAATGGCTCATGATGTTGGCTATCTTTTCATATGCTTATTTGGCATGTGTATCTCCTAGTCAGTGAAAGTTCTGTGCACATCTTTGCCTAGTACTAGTCCTAAAGATTTTTCCTTTGTTTTTTACCTAGAAATTTTGTAGGTTTATGTTTTACAGTTAAGCCCATGACCCATTTTGAGTCAATTTTTGAGTAAAGTGTACAGTGTCTTAGGTCAAGATTAAATTTTTGCTTATGGATATCCAGTTGCTCCAGCATCACTTATTAAGCATATTTCTGCAGACCTATTTCAGAATTCTCTATTCTGTTCTACTGATCTACTGCTTACCCAATCCCAGTACCACAATGTTCTGACTACTAAAGCCACACAGTAGGCCTTAACATCAGGAAGTGATTATGGCCATTTTTTCTTTTCCAAAGTCGTTTTGGATACTCTATGGCCTTTCCCTTTCCATATGAAATTTCAGAATAAGTTTGTCTATTTCTTAAAAAAAAAAAATTACTGAAACTTTAATTACAGTAAACCTAAGATCAATNACAATGTTCTGACTACTAAAGCCACACAGTAGGCCTTAACATCAGGAAGTGATTATGGCCATTTTTTCTTTTCCAAAGTCGTTTTGGATACTCTATGGCCTTTCCCTTTCCATATGAAATTTCAGAATAAGTTTGTCTATTTCTTAAAAAAAAAAATTACTGAAACTTTAATTACAGTAAACCTAAGATCAATTCTGAACTGTGGTGTTGGAGAAGACTCTTGAGAGTCCCTTGGAGTGCAAGGAGATCCAACCAGTCCATTCTAAAGGAGATCAACCATGGGATTTCTTTGGAAGGAATGATGCTAAAGCTGAAACTCCAGTACTTTGGCCACCTCATGCAAAGAGCTGACTCATTGGAAAAGACACTGATGCTGGGAGGGATTGGAGGCAGGAGGAGAAGGGGACGGCCGAGGATGAGATGGCTGGATGGCATCACTGACTCGATGGACGTGAGTCTGAGTGAACTCCGGGAGTTGGTGATGGACAGGGAGGCCTGGCGTGCTGCGATTCATGGGGTCGCAGAGTCGGACATGACTAAGTGACTGAACTGAACTGAAGACTAATTTGGATGATAACTGACATCTTTAAAATGGTGAATATTCCAATCACAAATATGGTATGTCTCTCTAAGTATTTGGGTCTTCTTTGATTTCTTTCATTAGCTTTTTATAATTTGCAGCATGCGGAATTTGTACAGATTTATAGTTATTATTTCATTTTCTTCAACGCAAATAAGGATGCTGCATTTTTAATTTTCATTCCTATAGAAAATAATTTTTGCACGTTAATAGAATTATTTTTTAAAGTTTACTCAATCTAATTTTGGATTATTACCAACAATTGGGGGCATTTATCATTTTCCATGGGTAACACAGCAAAGAGAATGCACCTGGACCTGCATATGACAGGCTTTGTGTTCTTTTCATCATCAGTACACATGTTTAGAGCTACTTCCTTGTCATCAGATGCATTAAGAATCCATGTACTCAAGGCACTGTTGTGCTCTAAAAAATTAAAGCAGAATTTCTTCCTAGGTAGTTCATAAGTCAACAATGGACATTATCATGGCTAAGCATGTGAGGAAATCCACAGAGAAAGCCCTGAAACAAGCCCTTAAACAAGCAAAGAAATTGCCAACATGTACAAAAATTAATTCAGCTCACAATATTATTTGCTGGCTTCAGTCTCCATTTAGGAAAAGAAAAAAGATGGCTTCCAGTCCCCAAATTAGCTACTTAAACAACTGGCCAAAATGTAACTATTAAACAAATAGTTAAGCTTTTAAAATGAAATAACTTGCTGAGAAAAGAATAACATTTTATCCACTTCTAGGGGAAACCTTTTTGAGGATTTCCAGCATTTTAAAAACAAAACACCACTCAGTGCTCTATACCCCAATATCCGGAGATCAGTGTAAAGGTTTCCCATGCGTTCCTCGGTGTGCACTATGACGTTTGGTGGTTCCGCACAGCACAACAGTGCTTATGTGAGAATGCTTTCACCAAACAATTACTGACAACTACTGTGGGCGGACCCCACACTAGGGGTTAAAGGCAAATGGCCATGGCCCTTGTCCTCAAGCAGCCCACAATCTAGACAGGAGACTGACTTAAAAGTTATCATTACAAATTCTTACAGGCATAACCAGACCTATTTTAGACCAAAATTATCTTCTCTTATTTTGAATCTCTCATTCTAAGAATATCTCACCTTTTTCAAGTGGAAACACGTCATGTACCCTAAATGTTACCAAGAAGTATAGCTATAATTGCAGGGCAATATGGTTCAATATAAATTCCAAATCAATTTTGATTTTTCTTTTTAGAGAAAAATCACACACTTGTACCAACTACATATAGAAGAGAGAACTTGTAAACTACATTGTGAATTTTAAGCTTACCTGGAACTAATTTAAAAGACCACATAGATTCTGAATAGTAGAGCTGTGTGGGCAAGTTGGCCACTTGGGATGAAGAAGCTGGAGCTTTTTAAAGATAGTTGAGCAGGAGCTAACTATATTCAGGATTCTTCTAGATATTGAAATTTCTTTCCTCTGCAAGAGAAGGAATTTTCCAAAGAGCAGTCATTAACCTCTGAAAATCACATGAAAACGAAAGATACTTTCTGCAGAAAGCACATATGCACGCAAATGTTACCTGTGAAATCCACAGGCCTCAGGTTAATAATCTCAGCTGCACAGCACAGAAACAAGGCTGAGACTCTTTCCAGCCAACCCTTTGCAGAAAGGCATATCGCCATTATTCTACATCTAGGATAATGCCTGGCACAAAGTAAAGAACCCCGTAAATATCTGGTGAATTAATGAATTATGAGTATGTCATTTGTACTATGACAAAGTCATAGCAAACTGTTTCAAACCTAAGGAAAATACCTTATTTCCATAATATTAACTACTGACAAATCTTCTTTATCTTTTTATCAATTAAAAAAATTTTTAATTATAGATTCATAAGAAGCTACAAAAATAGTAGAGAGATTGGTATACCAATCACCCAGCCTCCCTCAACAGCGACATCTTACATAATAACGGTACATCATCATAAGCAAGAAACTGATTGGCACAGCACAGTTAAAGGAGCAGCAGACCTAACTTGGATTTCACCATTTTTACCTTTCTATATTAACAAATAAAAATATGCATGCTCACATTCTCATCTCTAAAGAGTTTGCCAGAATTAAAATACTGCAGCAGTCAAAAATGGAACAGATTTCTCTCAGCTATAGGTACATGAAAACGAACTACCGAGCAGAAAAGAGACAAGGGTGTTAATTCTCTCAGCACTATTCACTGACCAGCTTCCAGCTTCACTCACCCTATCTCCCCACCTTGACGTTATTATTTGATTAACGGGTATTTTTAATGACATTAGGCACAACCATAAAAGCATAATTGATTGTCATCAAAGTGAAGCATCATATAACCAAAATGATTTTGTTTACAGACAGTAAGCCCAACACCATCTGACTGAGGTGTATATACTGTTAAGGGTCTGTTAACACAGTGACTTCTCTGCTGAAGGAAGCTGCTTGCAATGCTGGGAGGAAAAGGGCCAAGATCCTTGAACAGCGAGCAATATGGAAAGAACCTAAGTTCTGGAGTTAGAAATTCAACAAGTTTTACCACATCTTTCAATTCTTAATTGCATATTCTTGAACATCTTACTTAATCCCTCTGAACGTCAATTGTAACTGGATGGGAATTACTGTTCTGCTTCTTTTCTGTTGCTGTTCTGCTTCTTAAATAGAGATTTTTATGAGCTCAAAATTAATTATATAGGTGAAGGGGTTTCCCAACCAGCAAAGAGCTTCACGAAGGCAGGTCTTTACTGCATTCTTAACGCCCTCAGCTGTGACCACCCCCATCCACAAATCACAGCCTACATGGGCTGCTTCACTCCCCTCCCTCCCTCCAGCCTGGAGACTAAACTGTCTTCACCTCCTCCCTCTTCCTCCTCCTCCTTCCACCACAACTTCCCCACTTGCAATCAAAACTCTTCATTCTCCACAAAGCAGGACCCATTATTACTGTCTCATTCCCATCTCCAACAGGCTATAATTAATTAATTCACCAACTACCATCACAAAAGTTCAAAGCAATAAAATGATACAAAGTCCCACAAGGCCCCTCAGGTGTGCCTGCACACTGTCACATCCGACTCTGCAGCCCCATGAACTGTAGCCCACCAGGCTCCGTATTCCCTGTGCACCAGCCTGAAGGCTCCACACTGTTGAATAACTTTATTTCCTCTTCTTTATCTCTCTCTTCCTTCTCATTAGTACCTTATTAAACTTTGTGTCTCCAGAAGCTAGCACCATGCCTGACACTGTGTTCAAGGAGTAAATGCATCCATTCACTGAATGTAAGCCTCAATGCTAACACTGTGAATAGAAGAATGAGTCAGCTACCGTCTCTCTCTTACAAACATCTGACATCCCTGCAAATTTCTAAGTACACTGTCATCTGATAAACCAACCAAAAGAAAAAGAATGCATTCACACAGTCAGCCCTGAAACCGATCGGAAAACAAAAGTACTCCATCTGGCCCATAAGCAAAAAAGCAAAGAACCTTATAGCAATGTGGTTTTTCAGTTTACACAGGACACCATAAAATTCTACGAGTTTCTTTGAAGTTGAACTGGGGAGTGAGGAGGTATATTACTAGGTTTAAAATTCTGAAGCTCTGATTCTTTCTTCAGTGTACGAAAGCCTGGGGAACTCAAGAAAAACAAGTTGCTTTGCACAGAACGAAAGCAGTGACGAATGGCTCATAAATGGGAGACCGTCAGTGGTCATAACCGCAGAGTGGAGTTGCTTGTCTGCCTCCCTCCCTTCCCCCAGGGCCTCCAAGTTAAATGCTGAGTTCTGTTTCAGAAGGACAACTGCACAAAGGGAACAGAGTTGGGAGACCAAATGGATGCTCCATAATGTCTTTAAACTCACACCTACCATGAAACAAAATCCCACAATCTAGGCTCCAACAACTGGTGCCTGTGAGAGGAGACAGGATGCCCCTTTGGGACCCCAGAGGCACAGCTCCCTTTGAGATCCTCTCAGGAGATGCAGCAGTATTACCAGAGCATCCTCAGCGAGGAGCCTCAGCCTCCCCAGATACCTCCACCCGCCTCCATGCTGACCTTCAACCCTGCCAGGCTCACTCACTGTCCAGCCACAGAGAAAGCTGGGAAATCTGTTCTACAAGAGTGAGCCCCAACAAAAGAATTCTAGACGAAGACACGGCTTTGTCCAAGCACATACTTTAGTTCACAGGAGCAGAAATCGTATTAGAGGAAGGCTTTAGTTTGTTTGAAAGGCGCTAACATGTCTGTCTGTCAGAAAATCATGAAAACTACTTTGAATGACATGTTTTGCATACCAAGTCATTTCTGAAATAAAGGAGGTCAGTTTGCAACAACAAAAGGGTCTCAGGGCTTTTAAATCTGAGTAGCAGTAATCCAAACACAAACGCTGTAATACACACATGCAACAGAATTTTAACAGTTGGTCTTAAAAAAAAAAAAATTAGCTCATTTTCAGTCTCCATATGGGCAAGTCAAGTTACAGTGGGAAGAGGAGAATTGAAAATTTTATACATGTTTCAATATACTATGTACCCAAGAATTCTTGCTGTCTCTATAAAACAGGCATTGTTACAAAGTAATAGGCCTGTAGCCCAAATTCATTTCTTGAGCCTAATAGGTTTGAAAAGACAATGTTACCTGCACTGAAGCTTTTAATCTACTAACTTGCCATATTATTTCAGTTAACCGTTCCATGAAGAGAATTCCTGATCCATTACTAAGGATAAGAAACTGAAGTTACTATTTGGAACAAGGATGATTTGGCAAAACAAAACAAAACAAAACTAGCAATATCTCCTTCAACTGCAGCTATGAGCAAAACTATAATTTATAAGGCAAATAACTGCTAGTTACATTATGATACACAAATAAATTCAGTATAAGATTGAGGCTATCCCTTTCTTTTGGGGAACTAGGAAAAAAAACCTTGAATACAGGAAAGCCATTGACATAATAGGAGCATTTCCTTCATACCCACTGTATTATACATCTACTCCGTTAGCCTGGAAGATAAAGAAACACTGCTTTTCAGGATACTAATGAGCCCAAGAAACTGTAGGCAAACTAACACATATATACAAAATTTTCTGTAGGGAGAATAATGCTTATCCAAAGAGTGCACAGTACCCAAAAGATGAAGAACTGCTGATAAGAAAATACATGCTGGAGAGTTCCTGAGAAAGATGTTACTTCCAAATAAAGTGACCAAGAAGAGTGGATTTTCCATAGGCCGCAAATAGGGCAGTTTCACAGGCCAAAGTCAATAGAAGTGGGGCTCAGGATGGAGGTAGAGAGTGCTGGGAATCAAAATGGTAGCAGAGCATCATGCCAGGAAGAACAGAGGACCCAGCAGAGGCTTCTCAGGCAAGCGGGAGACATCACCAAGGGGACCACATGGTCCAAGAATCAGCCTGCCTGGACTCAAGTCCCACCACTGCCACTAAGCGTGACCTTGACCAAGCTTAACTTCATTTTCCTCTATAAAACAATGACATCATCTACTTCAGACGTTGTTATGAACCTCAAATGAGATAATGAATGGAAAACGCTGAGCACAGCCCCTGGCATCCAGAAATGCTCAACAGCCATCACTGGAATGATGACGACCATTACCGCTACCCCTCCACTGGAACACCCTCAGGAATGTCCACCTGAATGAGAGATGTGCTCAGGTGCAGGGGGTATCACAGGCTCATGGTGTCATACCACACTTCTCCCTTCTATCTGGACTGAGGATTCAGCAGGACACTCTCAGCTTTCAGCCCCTTATCACCCCATCTTCTTGATGGTGGCTCACAAGAGAGGGGCTATTTGTCCCCACAGGACTCTACCAAGCCCTCCTCTCAAAGTGCCCCGGACACATTTTTGAGCCACTTAAGACTTGAGAAGAAAGACAAGTTAGGTCTGGAGGCTATGTTGGCTAGGCATTCAGTAGCAAATGCTAGAAACACAACTTAGAAGACATGAGCAAACAGTGATGTGTCCAAGGACAGACAGTATGAAAGCTGAGAGCACAAAAGTCTCCTCTCAGCTTCACTTTCCTCTGTGTTCATTCCATCCTGTCTCTTGATAGCTCCAGACTAAGACCCATGGCTGCTTATCACTGGCTCCGGGCACCCAAGATGGCAACTCTTTCCAAGGCTGGGACGAGTGCCCACACTTAACTCAGCTGCCCCCAAGGTCACAGAAACCAAGAATGGGGGAGGCAGTCTCCCAAAAGAAAATTAAATTGTTATTTAGAGAAAATATAGGGAATATACACTAGAAAGGCACAAATGACACACGTCTGTCAAAGGGACACACGACTCGATTCACGCCTTGTGTTACCGTGTTAGTCGCTCAGTCGTGTCTGAGCCTTTGCACCCCATGGATTGTAGTCTGCCAGGCTCCTCTGTCCATGGGATTTCCCAGCAAGAATCCTGGAGTGGGTTGCCATTCCCTTCTCCAGGGGATCTTCCTGACTCGGGGATAGAACTGGCTCTCCGGCACTGTAGGCAGATTCTTTACCATCTAAGCCACCAAGAAATCACAATGATTCTTGGCATGATATTCTCATCTGTTTATCTGAATCTGTTAGAACTATTTTGGCTAAAAGTGGCACCAAAAAACAAAACAAAACAAAATGTCTCAATTAAGAAGACAATTTGTTATATGGCTGCAAAGATTGCGTCAGAAGATAAATCATGAAAATCATTTCCCATGCCTATTATCTGACTTCCAGTTAGCCTTGGGTGTGAAGACAGCCATGTGCCCCAATGCCAGGCATGAAGTGAGAGACTCAATCTGCTGAGTGGTATCTACTATCTGCTACATGGGAACTCCTTCTGTCCAGAGTTTTTTGAGAAGCCAGGAAGCATAAAGGAGAAAAGTCAGCATATAGAAAGTAGATAAATCTGAGCCTAGACAACATCACTGGGAAGCTGAGCCAAGAAAAATAAACCCTTCTTCAAGCCACTTCAGTTAAATTTGTTACTTGCAGCTGAGAGCAATCCCCGCAGATCTGGCAGACCAAGGACCCAATCTCTTTCCACCTTCCCTTAGCATGTTCTTGAAGACAGAGACAACTGTAGGTGTCACCATGAGAAATAATACATGCAGAATAAAAGGAAATTGTTCGCCCAAGCCCTCCAGCTGCTGTCTTGCCATGTCTCGTGAGACTGAAATACATATCACGTTTATACCTCAACTCCAGTGGCCAGGAAAACAGTATCTCAATGATTTATGCCTAAAATGAAGTCACTTTCTGAAGGAAAATAAGGAAATTCTGCTAACAAGTATAGGGTGTATGGATTCTTAGTAAGCAACTCACAATGCCAGTTCTACATAGCAATCAATAGACAGCATTTTAATCATGCTTTTCACACATACGTACCTCACTAAGGAGAGAGTTAAGGGTGACACAATTTCTCAGTGTACTTTTTCTGCTTCAGTGGGATGAAAGTGATTTATTACCCATCATTGTTTCAAATTTAAAGCATTATTAAATACATGAGAGTACTAAGTGTAGCCCCCAAGCACATCATATAATGAAAATGTATACAAAAGTTCACCATTAAAGGCTGTTAAAAAAAAAAAACACACAGAAAAGAAATGCCATATTAAAAGTATGCTGAGGAAATTCCTTGGTGGTCCAATAGTAGGACTCCATACTTTCACTGCCAAGGTGTGAATTCAGTCCCTGATTGGGGAATTAAGATCCTGCAAGCCACTCAGAGCAGCCAAAAATAAAAAAATTATTGCAACTTTCATACACTGTTGCTAGGAAGGTACATTAGTACAGCCCCTTTAAAGGCAATTTGAAAGTATCCATTAAATTTTTAAATGCCACATACGCTATGCCTCAAATATTTTGCTTCTCCATATCGATCCTGGAGAAACACTCACAAATGTGCACAGAAAGACAAATGCAAACCTGCACCATAGTCTGTAATACCCAAGACACAAGGCCCCAAACAAAGGCAATGGCAATAACCTAAATGCCCAACCACAAGGGAATGGCTAAAACTATGGTGTAGCCATAATATAGAATACTATGCAGCAATGAGTAAGTAACCATGTACCCATGTGCAATAATAATATTTAAGATGTGCTAATCTGATCATTAAACTTGCTAAGAGACTACAACTTAATTATTCCAACCACTAAAAAAGCAATGATAATTATGTCATATACTAGAGGTCTAATTATTGCTAAAGTGGCAATAATGTCACTATATAAAAGCATCAAACATGTTGTACACCTTAAATTCACACAATGTTATATGTCGAATATATTTCAATTTAAAAAGGATACATTCTGTTAACAGCAGAAAGTTGTATAATGCAAATTATAATACTACATGCAATTTTAAGGATAATTTCTATAAGTAAATAGAAATGCATAGAAAAAAGCCAAGAAATATAAATAACAGAAAACATCAATTACCTCTGAGGAGGGGACTAGAATAAGTGGTCAAAGAGAACTGTAACATTTGGACGTTTTACTGTGAGAACATTTCCACATACAAAAAATACATATCTATAATTGAATTGACACGCCAACCTTTCGACCATCTTCCTTTTCAACTTGTCTGACACAGCTGTTGTTGTTCAGCCAATAAGTCATGTCTGACTGTTTGCAGCCCCACAGACTGCATCACAGAAAGAACTTCCCAGGTGGCCCTAGCGGTAAAGAACCTGCCTGCCAATGCAGGAGACATAAGAGACACGGGTTTGATCCCTGAGTCGGGAAGATCCCCTGGAGGACATGGAAACCCCTCTAGTGTGTTCTTTTCTAGAGAATCCCAGGGGCAGAGGAGCCTGGAAGGCTGCAGCCCATAGGGCTGCAAAGAGTCGGACAGGACTGAAGTGACTTGGCACACATCACAGACTGCAGCACACCAGGCTCCCTGTCCTTCACTGTCTCCCCAAGTTTGCTCAAGTTCACGTCCACTGTGTCAGTGATGCCACCCAACCATGTCATCCCCTGCTGCACTCTTCTCCTATCGCCTGAGCAGCATCCACCTTTGACTCCTGAACTTTGAATATATCATCCCTCTAGTAAATGAGCTGGTTTGTGGAATTTATATAGCACTAAACAAATTAAATATAGACTTAAAAAAATTTACTTCCCTTGTTTAGCCACTGCTTTTATAAACCACTTGACTGAGGGGGAAAAAAATACCTTTTTTAAAAGAGAGGGCACTGGACATACCACCTTGAGTTTCAGCCAGACTATAGAGTGTTTATGCCTTCCTAACAAGCTGTCCATAATGGTGTTTGCATTGGCCCTCTATGGAGAGCCAGTGGAATTAGAAGTAGATTTAAAGCAAATCCTGAGAAACCACCACACCAGGCCACCCTTTTTTTCTTCTAATGGAAAGTTCACTGACTCTGGAGGGAAAGTAAGACTGCTGCAAACAGGTATGGAAAGCTGCTTAAATGTTGGCTGGTATTGTGCTTTTAATGAAATGCAAGCCAAAATACTGGCTATTAATAAAACAGCCTATAACAAAACCCGAGCCTGAGTTCTAAGTAGCTGGTCCCATGCGGTGACAAGCCTTTCATTATTTCTGATTGAGATGGAGTTTTAGGCGATGACACCTGGCCTCTTGGCTTTTCCCAAATTCAGAGCCACTGATAGATATGTGCCGTGAGCCAGTCACTTTGGTGATGTTCACTGCAGAGGGGCAATGCCATGCCAGGGTCCAAGAGCTTGAGCCAGGCTTTCCCCTGCTGACACATCCAGGCAGAGGCTCTTTTTCCATTTCATCAACACTCACCGTGGGGATGGAGTGCCAATAAAGCTGAGGAAGTATGTATAACTAAGAATTCGATTAGTGAAGGAGAAACGACAGCAAGCAGGGGAGCTGGACCCTGGGAAACTCCCCAAAGGCACGCTACCTGCACAGTCCTCACCCCATGGGAGTAACCAGGCTGCAAGCATCCTGTTCTCAGTGCTGATGGGGCCACCAGACTGCCACTGCCTCCAAGTGCTCCCCCAAAGCACCCTGGAGTTTGTGAGCAACAGAATAGAAGGAAAGTATCTATTAAGGACATTTAAGTCCCCAGAAAGGCATAGGGGTGGGGAGGTGGGCAAGGCTGAGAAAGCAGGAGAAAGATGGCAACAGGTCAGTGCTAAGCTCACAGTCACTCTGGGATGGCTGGGAAATGGATGCTTCATTCTAGAAATCACTCTCCAGAAGTTCTGCATATTTCCAAACCTCATCAGGATCCTGAAACCTCCTCCTTCCAAATGGTTCCCCATCTGCAGGGACATCGACATTCAAGACCCTTCCAACAGTAATCCTGACTGTGGTGCAGACACTGCCGGTTTGCCCACCCAATATCCATTTCCTACTTCCTCCTTCCTACCAGTAACAACAGCCTTGGTGCCGGTGAGGACGATAACATGACTAATTAAAAAAAAAAACTACACTTCCTTTCCTCCCTTATAGATAAGGCCATGTGCTATCATTTTGGCCAACAGGATGTAAGGAGAAATTGATGGATAGGGCTTCTGGGAAATCTCTTTATAAGATGAGGCAGTTCAGCCATTGCTCACCCTTTGCCCTTCCTCTTCTTCCTACCTGGAACCTAAGACAGATGCTGGAGATCAGGCAGCCATTTTATGACTATGAGGTGACAAAGACCCACACTAAAGATAGCAGAGTAGAAATACTTGAGTCTGACGATAGCCTCATGAAACCACCATATCAGCCCTGCGATATCTACTGCTCATTCCAGGAGGAAAAGAAACATTCACATGTACTAAATCACCACTATTTGGGACATGTAGCTGAATGATGACAAATGAAGCAAGTGCTTGCTATAGAGCAAGACTTTGTCGTGAAGCAAGTCCCTCACTCAGTCCTCTCAGTAACCTTCAAAGTAGCTACTATCCACAGCACTGTTTCAGCTAAAGAAATGGAGACGTAGCAAATTTAAATAATATACCCTAGGATCACAGCATCAGGAAATGGCAGACTGGGACCTGAGTTCAGACAGAATAGCTCCAGGGCTCTGGGAAGAGCAAGAAAGCCCTTTCCCTCCCCAGGTCTCAGCCTCCAATGTTCACGGAAACCTCAGGTCCACAGGCTATAGCAGAGGAAGCTAGATCAGTCCCATCCTTCCACACCTTCTGCACCCGGGAAGAGAGCCTGCCAGCCCAAGCTGCCCTCCAGGGAGCAACCAAACAACAACTGTGTGGTTGCTTGTTTCATGGTCCTCTCACGGTAATATTTCTAGTGATGCTTTCCAGCCCCTCCTTGGCAATGCAGCTATCTTGTTGGTGAAGACAATGATCCTAGTCTCAGATATACTCCTAATCTCCTTTAGCTACAAAGAGACACTCACATTTTATATAAGTGGAAGCACTTCATTTAAGGCACCATTCTTTGACATGAAAATGATCCAAGCCAGCAAGTCAGGTAAGTAAGTAAATAAATAAATATTTAAGAGGAACAGGAGGAGGGAAGAGGAATATGCAAATTCAAACTGATGTTTACTGACTTAAAGCATGATGCCCAAGTTTATGCAAGTACCCATGACTTCTGGTTATGGCTCTACTGACATGGAAGTGCTTAGGACTCTATTTCAAAATATCTTCTCTAATGAAATTTACCAAAGTCCCAGAAGAAATAGTGTCTAATTTGCTATATTTTTTTGAAACAAAACAAATACAAATTCATACACAAGCTTTATTTCTCATTGATGCTATGTCTGAAATACTTGCTGAAGGGACCATGAGCAGACTGCGTTGCAGCACAGCTATGCTTCAGTGGGACAGTTGCTACCTAAGGCCCAAAAATTTCAAGTGGGACTTCATAAACAGCAGACACTTGGCTCCAACTCTGCATACACCCATCGATCCACAGCAGTGAACTCAAGGGGAATGTGCACTCCGCTGAGCAGCAAAACTAGCAGGAACAGGACAGCCAGTTCATGCTATTACAACTGCTCCAGTGAGAGAGACTGTGGGTGGGAGTTAGGGATGGAGAGAGAATGAAAGGGAAGAAGACACAGAGAGAGGGAGAGAGAAAGCGGAGGGCAGGAGAAAGTCCCTTCCTCGTACCCTGCCACTCTAAGTATTTGGGTCAAAGTTTAGCAAATGCTGGTGTGCCTGGCAAGTCAGGATAAACCAGACCAGAGGGCCCACTCAACAACATGAAACTGAGGGGAGAGGCCCAGAACAGGTCTTGCTAGATATCTGGAATTTGTGAAACCAGTCTACATTCCCCTCTCCTCCCACCAAGACTATAGCAAGAGGAGGAAATGCTCCAGGAAAACTGCCCTGTCAGCTAGAACCAGGTCAGAGAAACACAGTGAGCTCCAGCCACACACGTCGCTGGTCTTAGGGTTGATCCTGTCTGGGGAGCAGAGGTGTCTCTCTCCATCACTCATCAAGCCACAGGCCAAAAGGAAGCAGTCCTCTTGAGTCCTGTGGGCGGGTCAAGGCAGGACCGGGAAGCACCGGCACTGCTCTCTAAGGGCCACAGGGGTGCCAAAGCGAGCTGAAAACCAGTGCTGCTCTTCATGAGGTTCCCATCCGGCCGGAGATCAATCATTTCACTCACAGAAAGCAAGAAGCAAACCAAGAGACTGCAATGAAGTGCACAAGCGGGAAGGGGAACTCAAATACTACTGTAACTCCGAGGAGAGGAAGAAGGCTGGAGACTGCAGAGGAAGGAGGGGGCACCACTGGGCCGAGGCGAGGCTCACACTCATCAGAAAATGCTGGCTACTCAGAGCAGAGAGAGACCTTTCCAGGTTGTGGGAAGAGGCAGAGGTAAAATGTACACAAAGTCAGGCTGGTGTCCTGGCTTGTTGCAAGAAGCACTTCACAGGAAACAAGATAAACTGCAAGCCCCTAATCTAATGAAATTGCGTTTACCTCCCAGACTCACCGGAAAGGTTAATCAGCCAATACCCCCCCACCCCCCCGCTCTCTTTTTCTCCCTTTCTCCCACTCCCTCCCACCTACAAGCCACCCTCTCCAAGTTCACCTTCTGCCACCCGTCCATCTGTGAGTCGACTCCTCCCTCCCTCCCTCCACTATCTGTTTGTAGAGGGAGCACTGTTCTCCACGTGAGTCTACTGTGTTGAGAGCGGTTGGGAAGAGAAAATCACGCTTGCAAAAATAAACAGAGAGTGAAAAATAGAACAACAACAAAACAAAAACTCAAACAACAACAACAAAAAAACGGAAGATACCAGATAGCTATCAGCTAAAGTTGACAGCGCTTCTGAGCACGCCAGAAACACCAGAGAACGGCAGGTACCACGCCCACATCACCCCTGAAGGACAGGAGAGTAATGCAGAAAGGTATATACCCGGCTCCCTGTCTGAGCCCAACACAGTCCCTTGCTGTTCAAACTGCCGTGAGCTGAGCGGAGCACACACGGTGGCCCACGAGGTGATGATAGCCGCACACTCACATCGGAGGCTGTCACTGCTGCAGCCGTGACCCTGAGCACCGAGCATGTCTAAGGAAGCTTTGTTTGTGCCTCTGGGCACAAACACTCTGTAGATACTCTTGCGTTTTGACTAACACTCTGTAGATACACAGAGGCATGAGAAGTTTCAAAAATAGAAAACATCTATTAGCAAATTCACTAGGGAATATGAACACTTTCATATGGATATGATTTTCTATGCATTAATTTATAAAAACTTGGAGAATTCTTCCTGAAGGGCAAAGCCATGCGAGTATTCTTGGGAACGCTGGTAGATCACGGCTTCCCTATCAAGGATGTGTACTGGCCACCCAAGGAGATTTTGCTGCATGCCCAGGGCCCCGACCCATGCTCCTGATTCACTGGGGTGGAAATGATGTTCAGACATATCTACTTGGAAAACTCCTCAAACTGGTTCCAACACACAGTTAAAACCTGGTGTAGGGACTTCCCTGGCGGTCCAGTGGTTAAGATTCTGCACTCCCAATATAGGGGGCATTAGTTCCATTCCTGCATAAATCCCTCCCACCCAAAAAAACTTCACATATACCACAGTCTTGAATGACTTAGAACGTTCTGTGGGACCTACATTAGCAGTTATGTTCAAGTCTCATCCTATTCAAAAGAGGAAGAACTTTTCAAATAGCAACCGTATGTAGCTGAGAGTAAATGCTAATTAAAAACATCGTTTTCTAACTAGCTGTTTAGATCACTTCAGGAAAACTATATTAATCATCTGATTAATATAGCCAGAGGATTAATACACGATACAGCCATCTGATTAACACAGGACATCTCAACAACCAGTTATGAAATCAATTTTTTAACATTTTAATTATCGTACAGTTGAAACTAATATTGCAAATCAACTATACCTCAATAATAAACGAAGGAAGAAGGAGGGAAAGCAGGAGAGAGACACAAGAGACCACATATTGTGCTTAGATGAAGTACACAGGAAAGGCAAATGCACGGAGACAAAAGGCGGATTAGACATGGAGTAAGAATCAACTGTAAATGGCATGAGGGATCCAACTGTGGTGATGAAAATGTCCTAAAACATGATGATAGCTTTACCCCTCAGTAAAGCTACTTAAAATTACTGAATTTCACACTGGAAATGCGTGTGAGGATTCTCAGTCATGTTCAACTCTTTGTGATCCCATGGGCTGTAGGTCACCAGGCTCCTCTGTCCATGGAATTTTTCAGACAAGAATACTAGAGTGGGTTTTCCATTTCCTTCTCCAGGGGGGTCTTCCCAACCCAGGGATCAAATCCACATCTCCTGCATCAGTGGGAAGACTCTTTACCATTACACCACATGGGAAGCCCCTACTGGAAATGGGTGATACGTTTCATCACCTATGGGTGATGGGTGATGAAATGGGTGATAAGTACTTCATCAAAGTTTGTTTAAAACAAATTTACCTATAGTATCCAGAAGAGGCAGGTATAAAGGGAACTGCAGAGATTCCACTATGGGAGGAAAGAATACTTTCCCACCTTTTTTCTGCCTCTCCAGAATTTTATCCTCTTCTGACTCACTTTTGTGTGAAAAAAATGCACAGAGAGCTCTGATGGTAAGAGGTCCCATTCCAGCCATGTGTAAACGACACAGGAGGCCCGCATGGCACCTAACAAGAGAATCGAGCAATATATGTTTGCTAAATTGAGTTTGTGATGCTTGATATTTAAAATGAACAGGCACAATGTCACATGTCAATTAAACCTCAGTAAAGCTGAGGAGACATTTTTAAAAATAAATTATCTTAAAAACACACAAATCATCACCTAAGCGTGTTCACATGTCATGACCCTCTTGTTCCGTGGGTCACTGGCCTCACCCCTTGGGCCTGGGTATCACAGGGCCCCTGTCTCCCCTTCCACAAGGTCCACTTCTAGGAGAGTGAGAAAGAGGAGGCTGTAGGTTACTTAAAATAATGCAAGTGAAAAATGTGTAAATACCAAATGGACCGTTGAAATTTCCTGAAGGTCTGCGCCCATTTATAAAGGAAGAACATAATACTAAACATGATTATTAAAAGCTAGTGCAATTAGAAGGAGAATAAAATTTACTAACTCCAGCAGTTATGGGAGGGACTGATGGGCTGCTGCTTTTCATTCTCATCATTGCCAGCCAATTAAAGGACCAGCTAAAGACATCCACAACGTGTGTTTAAGTGAAAGAGTAAGTTCAAGAAGTGCATACTCAGCATATTCTCCATGGAGTTTTTTAAAAGGAGGGAAGAGTCATATAGAAACTTAAAATCCATTAAACTCTGAAATTATGCATCTGCCTTTTTATGAGCCACAGTTTTTCTACAGGACACTCATCAGTAGTTGTGTTCAAGCCCAGAAGAGTCCAAAAAGTTCATGGACTATTTCTTCAGAAAGAAACTGAAGGCATAAATGAGCTAACAAAAATCAAAACCATATCCCACTCCTGGTGATGCACAGGGAAGCCAGGGATGCTGCAGTCCATGGAGTCGTAAAGAATCAGACACAATTGAGCAATTGAACTGATATCCCACTCCAGAGAAATAACTTATTTGAAAATATACTAGTACAATGTACCCAGGGCTTCCCACCAGCTCCATGGCAGAGGATCCACCTGCCAAGCAGGAGACGTGAGTTTGATCCCTGGGTCAGGAAGATTCTCTGGAAGAGGAAATAGCAACCCACTCCAATATTCTTGCCTGGAGAATCCCATGGACAGAGGAGGCTTGCAGGCTATAAAAGAGTCACAAAAGAGTCAGACACAACTTAGCAAAACAACAACAGTGTACCCAAATGTATGATGACAAGGCAAGATAAATTCATGGGCCAAAAAAATCAGAGGGCATAAAGATTTGAGAAACTGAACAATATGAACCAAAATCACAGAAAAAATTTGTTTTAATTTATAAGAACTGGAGACTAGTATGTAAATTATTAAGAAGTAATCTTCAAGTTAAACCCACCCAAATGAACAAAACAACAAAATAACCATAGCTAATGGTCAAGTTTTCAAAGTGTGCTAAAAAAAAACCCAAAAAACAAGATACTCTGTAATATCTGCCAGGAAAGATGATGAGATAACATTTAAGATGCTAAGAAAAGAAACCTTCAGATTTAGGTGAGGAGAAAGAAGAGCTTGAAAGAAAATATGCACAAAGGAAATTGCCACCACAGGCCCAGAATTGAGGCAAAACTCTAGGTTTGTTTGAAGACAGAAAGTATTTCATGACCCTAAATGACCTGAAACAATCTGTCAACAAGACCAACATCCAAGAAGGTCACAATAAAAGCAACAGGAAGAGTTTATGCAAGAGACTCATGACCCACTCCCCCCAAATAATTTAATGCTAGCAAAATACTACAATTGTTTATAACATTAGTCAGTTAAGAAGAGCAAGGGATAACAATGAAATTTCACAAAGGAGTCCATTACTATAATGATAGAGTATGACTTATTCAAAAAGCTAAACTCAGGACTTCCTTGGAAGTACAGTGGTTGAGACTTCGCCTTCCAACTCAGGGAGTACAGGTTTGATCCCTGGTCAGGGAACTAAGATCCCACATGACTCAGGGCCAAAAAACCAAAACATAAAAACAGAAGCAATGTTGTCACAAATTCAGTGAAGTCTTTTTAAGTGGCACATATCTTAAAAAAAAAAAAAAAGAAAGAAAGAAAGAAAGCTAAACTCTACATACATCAATTTTAGGAAAGAGGTCAAGATGGTGGTCACTAGCATAAAAAAAAAGCAAGAAATTAATTAAAACAGTTTTACTACAAATGCTAATATAAATGAAAATAGAAGCATTTCTTTATTGTCTATAATGCTATTCAAAAAGCATGCTGAAACACAAACCTCTGACATTAGAACAGGTATGCTTTTAATTGTGAGGGCAAAGGATTCTAGAATTTAAAAAATAAAAAAAGCAAAACATTTCATAATATTCCCAACTATTGCTCCAGCAAATACAGTCTTGTTCAAGCCCAGTAGTCCATGGCAGTGCTCACTAGGGTCTAAGGTGGAAATCCCCTTCAGAGGCCTGAGACAAGTTGGTATACCCATCTCCCAAGTTGCCCCACTTATGACCCTGAGAGCCAATCTCTATTTTTCAAATATCTGATGTGCTGGGTATTCAGGGCAGAAGTAGGGATTAGAGACATGAGATTTGAGGACAGTTCCTCCTGACTCCATACCTGAGCCACACATCTCGGGGGGAAGATACAGTAAGCAAGGCTTACTGCACTGTTGGAGCAGCTCTTACTGACTTTCCAAGTCTTGGGGGGATAGAACAGAGAGGGGGGAGGTGTTGGACAGATCAGGGTACAGTAGCACCAATGTGAGCAGCCTCTGTTTTTCCCTTGAGTAACGGCTGTTCTATTAACCTCAGAGCTAAGAAATCTGAAGACTGAATCCTGAATAAAGAGGCTGTTGAGAAGGTTTAATTACACTACCAATGGTACACAGATGACATATAGGAAGGTTCAAAGCTGCCTATACAGCATAAGCACATATCACTATCTTCCAATTTAGCTCCATAGAAACTCAAAGTTTAAGCTTATCCCAGAAGGGTGAAAGCAAGAAAACGCAAAGATCATCAGGATAATGATGAATAATGCAAATTTACATCTCATTTACATCCTACTTACATCTCATGGTTTATCTTGTGAAATATCTCAAATGTGAAAGAAAACATAAATAGAATAAACTTCCTATCTTTTTTTAGTGTAATTGATTACCTATCAAAAATGCATGCAGACTAAAATCTAGGGGATATTCCCAGGTGGACCCAATGTGAACAAAACCCACTGTCACAGCAAGTCATGCTTCAGAGCTGGACTCAGCATGGAGACAGCCCTCAGACTGCTGATCCTTCTCCTCCAAGGCATGTGACTTGGGGAACTGTGTCCAGCATCTGAATACCTCAGCTTCTTCCTAGAGTCAAATGAGAACAACGCGACCTAACTTGTAGGGATCCTGTGAAGAATAAACAAGAGAAAATATGAGGTTGTGGGAACCCCGAACATGATAGCTATTAGCGAATCAGGCAAAGAGCCTCAAGGTGCATTAAAGCAAATCCACTTTAAAATGTTCTGGTCCAGCCAACAAATAAGTAAACATAAATGAAAATCTAGCAGCAGTGTAAACAAAAGGGAGAAGATGGGGATAATATGGCCAGAGAGAATTACAGAAGTAGCTAAGACTTGAAAGGGCCCTTCCAGAACAGGCCAGCTTAAGCAGACAATGAAATACGCTTGGAATAACTTAATTGTCATGTATGGGTGAATGAAAAAACACAACAGAACACAACTGATTTCCAATTCTAACCTAATGACTTATAAAAATGGATCAGGTACTAAGGTCCGAACTTTGGCCTACATTAGTTGTTATCATGACAAAATTCGATTTTAAAAAATCAGTACCAAAGTATCCTAAAGACTGAACCTGGGAAGAAATTCAGAATATAATATTTTTTGGTAGATGAGATAACAAAATGCATGGAAAGCTGCTAGGGAGTATGAAGAAGTTCACTGCTCTTCAACTAAGTGATTATATTGGTAACAAAATTAAAAAAAGAAAAACATAATAAATCAAGCCTCTTGAGTTGGAACTTACAGAACAAATGAACAAGCCAAAATAAAGAAAAGGCAAACTTGATAAAGAAACAAATAGAAAAGGAAAATGAAACGAAATTGACAACCAAAAATTGTAGACGACTCTTTTGAAAATGACCAATCAATGTATAAAGTTAAAAGATTTTTAACTGGGAAGAATGGACAAAACCCTAAATATATGTGAGCAGGAAATACATCAATACATTTGATAAATGTATTGTGAAGTCGCTCAGCTGTGTGATTCTTTGCAACCCCATGGACTGTAGCCTATCAGGCTTCTCCGTCCATGGGATTTTCCAGAAAATCTCTAATAAAAAAGGAAAAATTTCAAAATATAACAAAATTCCATTCCTCAAGAAAGATTCGAGTGAATTAAAAAAATCTGACAATCTTTCAAAAAAATCATTCTTATAATTAACATGACCATACAGTACGATGTCTAAAAGTTCTAATTTCAGTCAGTCCTAGTATTAACCAGTACACTTCAGCAAAACCTGTTCTACATTTAACTCATAAATACTCATATAATCACTCTATCTATAAAAAAATTATAAAATATATTTAGAGCCAAAATATTTATTTGAAAAGAAAATATTTTGATCCCAAATAATGAGAGAAGAACGAGCCATACTCAACTCAAACAAGAACCAGAAACTCAGTAGGATTTTTATAGAAGGAAAAACATTATGATTTCTCATATTTCCAGGTAAGCTCCATATCAAACAGATTTATCTTAATAGATAGCAAGAAGGCCAAAAACATCAGCCTTTCGAAATACAAACCTTATTGAAGGAAAACAGTGCTGCAGGGAAGCAAGGGTCTAAGAGTGCTAGGAGCATACACTTGAAACCAAGGACTAACCCCATGCCTACTGAAGAAATACTGTGAGCCGATTTAAGCAGTCAACAATCAGGTGAGGATGCATGTGCCACCACTCCTAATTAAGATGATAGTAACTACTGCCTTCCAATCACGTCAATGGAGAAAAGAGGGACTTTACTGTATTGCTTGCTTTGTGGGGTTGTTTGGAGGATTCACTAAACTAATAAAGAACTTGCTCATCAGCATGCCTGGCACAGAAGAAATGGCCAAGGGAATCCAAGAATAAGCTGTCAAAGATGGAAGGCAGGAGAGAGAAGGCAGCAGGGAAGCAGGGGACTATACAAAGGAGATGTGTGTGGATGAAAAGATGAAAAATAATGTACTGGTTCTCACATTGAGGAGGAAGAGGTTTTAGGAGTGCACATTAATCTTCTACTAAATAAATCAAGGGAGGCAAGCTCAGATCAACGATAATCTATCATAAACCAGGAACTATGATTGATCCAATTATGCCTACCCGAGTTCCAGAAGAGAGGAAAAAGATTAACTATTTTAATAACTCTAGGCTAACAAAATTTCCTAGTCAGTGTAACAAATTCAAGTCAAGAAACAACTGCTGATTACTCCCTATTGTTATCAGCCATTACACTCACCCACAAAATATCAGAGACAAACAAAAACACAGTGCTGCTCACAAGGAGGGAACCCTGCTGTGTGGGAGAGCACAGACACCCAGGAACCTGCCTCTGGGTGGTGCTCTCCTGGCTGTGGAGGATAGGATGGGCAGGGGGAGCGGTCAAGAGCAGACGGCGTAGGCGACACTACAGTGAGGTCCAAGGGCTGAGCAGGAAGGAAGAGTTGGGGGGGCGGGCAGGGAGCGAAGGACAAAACAGAGGATGGAAACACTCAGGTGTGTTCAAGGAGTTACTTCTAAAAAAGAGCGCTGAGTCATGAGAAGCCACTGAGGAATTCCAGCAGGTGTGGAATCTGGATTTATAGGCAGATGGATCTGAGGGTGAGCGGATGAAAACGAGGTTTCAGTGACTCGGTCCAGAGAAAATAAAGGCCTGGCCTAGTGAAGTGAAGGTAGCCAGGGACAGGTGCTCGCAAACTGATGATTTCAGGGACAGGCAGGTAAGGTACTCTGAGAGCTTTAGTCCCTCATCAGTGTGCTTCTCAACAGCTACAAGCCCAACCCACTCTCCTGATTACTGAGATTACTGAGGAGAGACAACCCTTTTGACATTAGTAATTGACTGATTGGATGTGAGAGGAACAGCAGAGTTTAAGACAGTATGTCTGAAACTTTAATGTGCGCAGAATTCCCCAGACAGCTTGTCAAAATGCAGATTCAAATTCAGTAGGCCTGGGGCTGGAACCTCGGCATTTCCAACAAGCCAGGTGGCACTGATGCTGCTGGTCAGTGGACACACTTAGAGAAGTGAGACTCTGAAATCACGGGGAGACAAAGTATGGAGAAGAGAGGGAGGGGCAGCTGTTAAGTGTTCACAGTGTGACACAAGGTGACTCGGGTCGCTGAAGTTGCATGTATGAGTCTGGAGTTAGAAGGCTAAGAGCAATTCCCCCAAGTACAGAAAACAGAATGGATGAAATGAGATTACCCAGGGAAATTATGTAATGTCAAAGTAGAACAACAGATGCCCCATTTAGCCTGAGTGGGCAATTAGTATCATTCGGAAACTGTACTCATGACACTCAGATCAGTAAGGCTCCCCTCTGCCCCTTCTCACATCTCTTCCACCTGGATTAAACACAATCGAACGCCCTCTAACATTTCTTCCCCATACAAATGAGCTTTCATATTTCCAAAGGACCTAAATGACAGCAGAAGGGCATCGGCAAAAACTTTAATGGCTCCTTGGAAAAATCCCTCATGAGCACCAAATTTCTTAAATATCTGTACCTATCTCTACTACTTTGAATTACAGGTTCTCCTCAAGTTCTGTCAGGGAAGTGTGGGATAAATAACCAGAGAAACAAACCGTTAACTCTCTAAATAAAATTCCAGGTAAACACGTGTCCTGATTACGTCCAGACATTGCTTTTCCAGAGTTCATGTCTATTTCACACTTCAGGTTTCAGCAATCGCCCCTCACCACTCAGTGCATAACTGCTTTGTATCCCTGCAGGAGTCCTTTCCTTTCTCTCTTTGGACTCTATAAGAGCAAGACAGTGCCATGAATACAGTGTAAGCTCAAAAACGTCTGATGAATAAATGCTGTTTCCTTGTCCCAGCATTTCTCTGTGGAAAATTACTGTTGAGGGGTGTTTCTCTCCTGCCTTCAGCATCGGTCAGTTTCGTGACCCTACATGAAGGCACTAGAGGCTACAACAATCCACTGTTAGAATCAAGAACAGGCAGAAGGCTGTCTCCAGACAGTCGGGTTTTAAGTGATCAAATGATCCCTGGCTCTGAGGTGTCCAAATCATTCCATGTACCTTCTCAGCCAACAAATTAATGTTGATCTGGGAAAGAAACATCTGGAAATAACCATCCAGACCTGCCTGATCGGTCCACTTAATTTAAAGACTGTTATTCAACTTTTAGAACTAACTCTTTTAGGTTGGATGTTAATGTAAGAATCTCTTTCCTCTTAAGGCAAAAATCCTGAAACAGCTGCTGTCATTTTCTCACAGTTGATGTCCTTCGATGGGCTGATTCTATAGTCTGTAAGTTTTGTTCTATCACCAGACATACCAGACATACCTGTGAAGTGCCCTTGGGATTGAGGGCACAATAAGCCAGTAAACTGGGTCCTTTTTCGCAATAAGCTGTTCACTGGGGTTTCAGTATCAGCGTCTCTTCTCTGTGATCCCAGCAGGGAGGAATCTCATAAGGAAAATACTCGTTTCCCTAGTGCATTTGACAGGCCTGGGGGGAAGAGGGGTAGCCAGGGACTGAGTACACCAGAATGTGTGTGTGTGTGAGAGACAGAAGAGAACAAAAGTCAGTGACGGGTGTGTGTGTGTGTGTCACAGGAGACAGTGAAGAGTGTGTGTGTGTGTGTGTGTGTGTGTGTGTGAGAGAGA
>SJYA01001512.1:1862145-1872619 GCA_006410615.1 Neotragus moschatus
AAAAAAATTCACAAAGATCAACTGAATTCTTATGCACTAATGATACAGTCCGGGGTGGTGCGAGGAGTTGACTTTAAAAATCATCACACAGAATTCATGTCCAAAATATGTTTAAATAATTTGAGATGTAAGAGGTTTAAAAACAACTTTTGTATCCTGAGGTTCCACATGCATGGATTCAAGCAACCAGATATATTCAGGTGAAAAAATTCCCAAAAGTTCCAAAAAACTATTTTGAATTTGCCACCCTGGCAACTATTTACATAGCATTTACACTGTATTAGGCAGTATAAGTAATTCAGAGATGATTTAAAGTGTGGATGTGCACAGGTTATATGTGACTACTACAGGCACTTTCTACAAAGGACTTGAGCATCCAAGGATTGTGGTCTCCTTGAAGATCCTGAAAGCAGTCCCCTCACAGTCATCCTAAGGGATAAATAAAGACAAGAATAAAACAGCAGCTTGCTCCTGCCAGAAAATTTAAAACAGGGCTAAGTCTTCAACATACGAATTGAATGCTGCATTAAAGACTTTGTGTTATTACTTCATTAACTGGCACACAATTTCAATATTCAAATCAAATTTATGCCTCCATCAAGTTAAAGAATTTCTAAACAGTGGAATGAAAACACAAAGGACACACTCCCCCAGTTCCCAGGTTATCAGACAGCATTTCCTACTGTTATATTCTTATTATGAAACTTACATCCTCAATACTCTCCTTATCCAATACTCTCAGTTTTACTTTCAGCAACTCGTTTAGAGAGTCCCATTGACTGCAAGGAGATCCAACCAGTCCATTCTAAAGGAAATCAGCCCTGGGTGTTCTTTGGAAGGAATAAGGCTAAAGCTGAAACTCCAGTACTTTGGCCACCTCAAGCGAAGAGTTGACTCATTGGAAAAGACTCTGATGCTGGGAGGGATTGGGAGCAAGAGGAAAAGGGACAATAGAGGATGAGATGGCTGGATGGCATCATGGACTCGATGGACATGAGTTTGAGTGAACTCCGGGAGTTGGTGATGGAAAGGGAGGCCTGGCATGCTGGGATTCATGGAGTTGCAAAGAGTTTGACACGACTGAGCGACTGAACTGAACTGATTGACTGATACCTTTCTTCTCTTTTATGAAAAAGATGACAATGATCACATCTAAGGCTACACACAAAAAGTAAAATAATTAAACGTAACAGCATAAAAACATTTCCTAATCAGTCTTCACTCTACTCAAAGTAGCATTTCTTTCTGAATGTCAGAATTTCAAACAAAAATAGCAATATATTTGTGTGTGTACATATTCATATTAAATTTTCACTTAAATAATGAGTCATACACATATTTCATGTATAAGCTATAATATTAGACATGACAAAAGTGCTCTTATCAAGAATCAAGCAATTGGGCCTATTAAGGATTATGACAAACTATAGTAAGCTAACAGTAAAAATATAAATTAGAAAACCTAAATGTTCAAAAAATAGGGAAATGGTTGAATTATGGTACATACATAGGATGGAATATTCTGTTTTCACTAACAATTACAATTTTAAAAAAAGAGGAAATGTTCATAATAGATGAAAAAACAGAATATCACACTATAATAGTCTATATATGAACGCATATGCACATATAAATCTCAGCTACACGTCAGGATCTAAATTAATATTAGAAAAAAGTCAAAATGTAGCAGCATATACCAACTCCACATGGCAGGTTGCTAAACTTTCTAATTTTTCAGCATTAGCAAATGTTGCTTATCTAATCAATAAACATTTTTATAAGTGACTATCTCATTTAATAATTAAGACTAAACAAAACATTACTGTATATCATATACACATTCTTATTCCATCAGCATATTTCTGAATATCAAAATTTCTGCTGCACACACACACATATATATAATACCTAAAATAATGTGAAATTTATTTTCTAAACTTTCCCCATAGAGGAATGTGGAACCCTTGTTATTCTTTCCCTTCTAAGGGGAGTATTATGATTAATGAAATGTTGATGGGAAAGCCTTCTCTACTCAACATTTCTTGATGTAAAAATACCAACCTAATGCCAAACCTGTTCCCCAAAAGAATAGGACCATAAAATTAGACACCCAGAATATTCAGTTCCCAAACTGCTCCCTATGCAGTTTATCAGTTCTGTTGGTCAATACAACCCAGGACATTATCTTTCTTTTACTCTATATTTTAGGCATATACCAAAGGCTGAGCTGATGAACAACAACAAATTTTATCATATGGAAAGTTCCTGAATCTATTCTCCCGTGTACCTAAAAAGTAGGTCTAGAATAGCAGTTTCCCTGTTTGGTTTCTCTGGGTTCTTTATACAAGAGATACAAAAACTAATAGCCCACTGTATATTATCTTAGATTACAATATGGTACTGGCTTGACTATCATTTGATTTTATCAGGCCACAGTATCTCTCACATACATACACACACACAAATACACTATGCACACACACACACACACACACACACACATATATATATTTATAAATTGAATGAGCTTTTCATTCAGAGAAGAAAATCTTAATTTTCATAATACTCATCAGAATATATCAGTAACATACTATATATAAGAAATTCATTTATGAGTTCTATAAGTTATTTAAATATTTCATCAACATAATCTGGAAAAACACACACACACACACACATATACACAATTTATACATCTAGATAATCACTCATTGTGATCAAAGTCTTAATTCCCTATCCTCATCTTCAATATGTTTATCTAGGAAAGGATTATACTATTTGGCAACATGAACAGCAAGGTCAATTTGGTCTATGGGTCAGTGACTTATAGCTTTACCTTCACATTTCATAACATTACACCCTACGCTAGTTAAGTTAATTCCCCTATTTCAATATTTTAATTTACCCTGAGTATCCCCAAAAGAATCATTCACCGGATAACTCAAAATACTGATTCTAGATTACTTTGAAATATTTTAAAACATTATTTTGAATTATTTACATTAAAATTATTTATTTATATGTAATGAAAGCATGCTCCTCCAATCTTTTCCCACAGTAGCCACTGGCCAAGACTAACAAGGATTTGAAGCCCCACTGATTAACAGAAACTGCTAATGCAAAAACTCAATTACATAGAGTAATTGAGTATTTAGTAAATATTTACACAGTTACATAATCACTTCATGGCAAATGGATGAAGAAAGAGTGGAAACAGTAACAGATTTTATTTTCTTGGGTTCCAAAATCACTGCAGACGGTGACTGCAGCCACAAATTAAAAGATGCTCGATCCTTGGAAGAAAGGCTGCGACAAACCTAGACAGCATATTAAAAAGCAGAAGCATTACTTTGCCAACAAACTTCCATCTAGTCAAAGCTATGGTTTTTCCAGTAGTCATGTATGGATGTGAGAGTTGGAGCATACAGAAGGCTGAGCGCCAAAGAATTGATGCTTTTAAACTGTGGTGCTAGAGAAGACTCTTGAGAGTCTCTTACACAGCAAGAAGATCCAACCAGTCCATCCTAAAAGAAATCACTCCTGAATGTTCATTGGAAGGACTGATGCTGAAGCTCCAATACTTTGACCACCTGATACAAAGAGCCAGCTCACTGGAAAAGGCCCTGATGCTGGGAAAGGTTGAGAGCAGAAGAGGAGAGGGTGACACAGGATGAGACAGTTGGATGGCATCACAGACTCAGTGGACATGAGTGTGAGCAAACTCCGGGAGATAGTGAAAGACATGGCCTGCTTCAGTCCACAGGTCTGCAAAGAGCTGGTCGGACACGACTTAGCAACTAAACATTTATGGGATAAACAGATGCCCAAAAAAAGCATTTTTATTCGACACTGACAGGTCTGAAAAGAAAACATCAGACATGTCGTTATGGAGCTCAACCACTTCCAGTCAGCCTCCACCACCATATCAGCCTCAGAGAGGCCCTCTCAGAATTCTGATGATAAAACACAGTCGTCCTCCACGGCTGCAACTTCAAAAAACAAAGCATGTTCAATACTGAAATCATCTTGAGAAGCTCTATTGCCTGTACAGATAAGAATATTCTGTTCATAAAACTGACTGACGTTAGTGTCCAAGGAGGAAGGAATGGTTTCTACCTCCAACCTATCAGCCCTGCCCAGAAGCTACTACAGTGTGAACAACAGATGGAGTAGCAAGGAATAGCCATCACTATTTCAATGAAGGCCAAATCCCACTACGACTTAAAAATATCAAATTTTTTTGCTGCCCAGTAATTTTTATATCAATATTATACTGAATTTAAAAAAATTTAATACACAAATTTAGTTGTGGAGGCATTTCTGGTAACAAAATTCACCTAAATTACATTATAAAAGCATTTGTGGTAATAGGATTTCCTTCTAATCTTATAGGAAGCCTCAAACCTTCATAAGCAAATAGGATTTAGAAATTGATTTCTATGAAAACAAGCTTCATAAAAAAGTAGTACAGTCTAAAAATATAATGACCGCACTCTTTATGTATTTTTCACATTTTCTTGAACAGAACACAATCACTTTCTCATGAAGGAAAAAAAAAACCAAAATTTCTATTAGAAGATTCTACAGTGTAAAACCTTGGAAATTATATATGGAGATTACTCTTTTCAAAGCTGTCTTATAAGAAATAATTGTATCCTTGGATGAAGACCTAAATATGTTTTTCAGTATGCTGAAAAGGAAACAACTAATTCTGAAGTTACAGTTTCCACTTTTATAATCAATTTCATCTCAGCTGCATGGCTGACAGTAATTCTTAAACAATTTAATATTTGTCAATCAAGGTAAGTATCCCTGAGCTAAGTAATGTGTTATGTTTATCTTAATCTGATTCATTATTTTATTGTCAACAAGAAAAGTATATTTACTGTAAAGGAGGCAGAAAAGCTAAATCCTAGTTGAATTCACATCAAAAGGAAAAGGAAAAAAAAACCTTCCTATTTAAATGGGTTGAAAGCCTTAAGCACTGAACTGACTTAAGAAAATGAAACTTGGGTACACTATTCCTGGGGACATTCGCATCTTTCCTCAGAAAGCCCTGGTAGGATCTTTCACTGCACTGTTTCCAGCCTTTTGCTGCCTTCTCAGTCACTATGGATCAGCCTGAATATTAATGAGTAAAAACAGCCAGAATATGGGAAGCTCAGCCAAGAACACTGGGACAGACAAGAAAAGGGTTCACTATTTTCAAGAAAACATCTCTTAAGAGTTCTGGGCTCCCAGAAGTCAGGCCAAAACAGAGAGAAACTGCTTTGGATGAGGATAAATAAGTTTGAGCCTTGCCCATAGGGGATGGTAAAAGACTTTTCTTCTCCTTTTGTACCATCTGTTTTAATAAAGTTAAATCTGGGTTACAGCAGAGTAATACTCACATCAGGATTACTTGGTTTGTCTGGAGAGGAAATACAACAAAATGCATAGTTTGTAATTAGGAACTTTAAGGAAATTTAGTACTCTTTAATGGCCATCTGGAGACTGTCAAATTATTTCTCCTCTCCATCTTCTCCAGGGAGCAATTAAGGATATTACCTGAAACTATCTTCAGGATAAAACTTGACAACCTTGGATAAGTATATTTCATTCACACAAAATAATAGCCACATAATAAATTTTACTCTTCAACTGCCTGAAATATCAAAGTATACACCCTTCTGATCCTTATAGAGAAACCAGTTTTTAAATTCTAGCTACTTATTCTTTTGAAGCCAAGTAACCTAGTTCTTGTTAATAATACATAGAAATCTTCTGCGAGGTCATGGGCAAGGCTTTTCTAGGAAAGCAAGCTCAACTACTTAAGAAAAACATGTTTCTTCTTCTAGAAAGAGAAAACATAAGATAGAGGTTCCTTCTAGCTGCCTGGCCTCTAGCCCTCCCATTCACACAGCGTGGTGAAGACAGAATGTCTAAAGCACCAGTTTTCTAGAATTGTTGCCTCTGAGCTGCTAAGAAAAAAAAGGCAATGTGAGATAATATCCCTAACCACAGAGCTGAAAAAAGGCTTATAACAAGAATACATGACAAATTACCACACAATAATCAAAAGACAAACAACCCAACAAAAACAGGCAAAGACCTGGACAAGTTCTACCCGAAAGGACATATACAAATGGCCAATAAGTAGACAAAAACAGTCAATCTCAAGGAAGTGAAAATTCAAACTACAAGGAGATATATCTTCATCCACAATTAAGAAAAAAAAAAAAAGGTTAAATTGAAAAGAATGACGACAGCAGAGGTGGACAGCAACTAGAATTCTCATATATTCCAACCACTTCAGAAAACACATGTGGTAGTTCAGAGAAGACAGTGGCACCCCACTCCAGTGCTCTGGCCTGGAAACTCCCATGGGCAGAGGAGCCTGGTGGGCCGCAGTCCACGGGGTCACTAAGAGTCGGACACGGCTGAGCGATTTCACTTTCACTTTTCACTTTCATGCATTGGAGAAGGCAGTGGCAACCCACTCCAGTGTTCTTGCCTGGAGAATCCCAGGGACGGGGGAGCCTGGTGGGCTGCCGTCTCTGGGGTCGCACAGAGTCGGACACGACTGAAGTGACTTAGCAGTAGCAGTAGTTTCTTACAAAGTTAAGCTTTTACTAATTCTTTGACCAAGCAATCCCACTCAGAGGTATTGACTCAAGAGAAATGAAACAATTTTCACTCAAAGACTCATATACAAATATTCACAGCTACATTCATAATAGTCCAGTGTTAGTCGCTCAGTCATGCCCAACTCTTTGCAACCCCACGGACTGCACCTCGCCAGGCTTCTTTGTCCACAGAATTCTCCAGGCAAGAATACTGGAGTGGGTAGCCATTCCCTTCTCTGGGGATTTTCCTGACCCAGGGATCAAACCCAGTTCTCTAAACTGGAAGTGATCCAAGTGTTCCTCAACTGGAAAATGGATAATTATACTTAGGTATCTTCAAACACTGGGACACTACTCAGCAAAAAGAAGGAATGAGAACTGGCACAGGTACATCTGAAAGATTTTACATTTAGTGAAAGAGGCCAGTTCTACAAAGAATGTATATCTCTGCTCAAGATATAAGACTAAAATGAGCAGTTAGTACTTTACAAAATACATTCTCTAACGTTTTGCTATGTCATGCATGATTTTTTTTTTTTTTTAAATCACTGAAATCGGAGTCAGGAAGAGACATTTGAAGGGAACATAGAATTTGAATACATCCTTACAAAATGGGTTTGACTTGAGGTAGAGAAGATGAGGAAGAATGTGAGCAAAAAGAACGAGACACACAAAAAGCTGCAGGTAAGGAAGTGAGTAAACTCTGGAAGATAGTAAAAAACAGGGAAGCGTGGCATGCTGCAGTCCATGGGGTTGCAGAGTAGGACGTGACTTAGCGCGTGAATAACAACAAAGGAACGGAGACAAAATACATAGGGTTGTGCATGGTCTCCACGGACTGACTTCAGGAATCATGGAAAGTTAAACTGAATAAGGAAGCGAGGGGGTTTCAGATGGTAGTGAACCATGAAGTTTAATCAAAGAACTTCGAACGCGGTAACAAAGAGCCAAGGTAAATGTTTTAAGAAAATAAAAGGAGGGGTATGGTGATGCTTCAAGAAATTTATTCTAGCAACAGTGCATAGTGTAGAACTGCGGTGGGAGAGGAGAACAGGGAGTAATTAGTGGGAAGAATCCAGAAGGAGGCCAAGCAAGGAGATAAGGGCTGTGGGCCTGCAAGGAAAAAATAATAAAAAGGAAACTCAGGAGTTCAAAGAAAGACACTATAATTAAAGGGTAATCATTCTCAAGTATTTTATGCTAAGATTCTTTTAAATACTGGATCTGCTTCATAAACATACTCATCAAACACTTAGGTGGTTATTTTCAAAAGGCTGACGAGCAGAGTAAGGAAAGGTAAGCTTAACACATTAGGCAGAAGACATGTCGAGATGAAAGCAAATCAAGCCAAAACAGCTAATAAGTGAGATGCTTTTTTTTTAAATTAACAGCAGTTACCATTTACTGAGGTCTACTGCATGTCAAGCACTAGGTTAGACATTCTGCAGGCATCATCTCATTCCTCATAATACTGAAGGTATTGTTAGTTCCATTTTTTATAAATGGGAAAACTGAATCTCACAGAATTAAGTAATTAACTGGAATGAGGGCACATCTTTAAAACTGGTAGGGCCAACATTCAAGCCCACGCTCATTTATGTATGTTTAAAAACACATGTATGTGAGATGAAGCTGTGCCTGTGTTAGCAACTAGTCAACCCCTGGCACACAGTAGGCCCTAAACAATATCAAAATTAAAAATATGAAGTCAAAATTATGGTATAATTAGGTACCATTTTAACAGAATCACATACTTCTAATAAGAGATAAAACTTATTTTTCAAGTTTGTATGTATTCATCGTTTAAAAACTGAAATCAGAACAAGAAGACAGCAAAAATTTTCTTGAAAATACTTATTTTCATATTGTAACAGTCAATAAGAAGCAGTATCTTTTAAAATGTCAGGTGGTCAGGTTAAAAATCCATCTGGACCATAAAGCTGAAAATGTGTAATATACAAATAAATCCGTGTTTTTAAAAGGGAGACACGGGCATTGTTGTGTTATTACTGTTATTAATTAAAAATCTGATTTTGATTTGGAGGAGTAGAGACCAAGAGAAGGAATAAGGTGGTATGTAAAACTAAGATGAGAAAAAAATATTATTACTTTTTAAACAAAAATTGGGCCTCCCTGGTAGCTCAGTGGTAAAGAATCTGCCTGCCAATCCAGAAGACTTGAGTTCAATCCCTGTTCCAGGAAGATCCCACTTGCCACAGAGCAACTAAGGCTATGTGCCACCACTATTAAGCCTGTGCTCTAGAGCCTGAGAACCACACTGCTGAAGCCCCCAGAGCCCCTGCTCCTCAACAAAAGAAGCTACCCCAATAAAAAGTCTGCACACCTCAACTGTAACCCCTGCTCTCTGCAACCAGAGAAAAGCCCAAGCGGCCACAAAAACCCAGCACAGCCAATAAGTAAATAAATAGTTTAAAACTGACATGTGTTTTCTATACAGGTATATAAATATTAAAATTCAACACCTAGTTAAAATCCTGATTCTAGGTTCAATTAATATCTGCAGAGTACTTAACTATACATAAGCACAGATGTAAGGAATTTTACATATTTCCACTCCTTTCATGCTAAGTATCTGATTTATATGGTTTCCAACTTGAATATAAGGTCAATAGTTTTGAACCCTAAACATCTAAATGGCCTCTGGGGCCTGATCAGGAATTCCAGAACCACAGTTATCTGTCACTAAGGCACTGTGTGATTTACACAGGGCCTCAAAACCATAAGAACAGAGAGGCTTGTAGGTCATAACTTATTACATGATTCTATTCTAGTAATTTCTTTTGGTGTTGTTTTATTTGATAATAGGATAATAAAATGATCATTTCCAATAAGGTTCATAAGCACTAACATTCTGGAGCAGCAATCTGGACCAAGCTGAACCATTGAAGTATCCCTCAGAAGCAGCAGCAGCCTGTACCCTGCTCTGGCCCTTACCCACCCCTTTCCTTCCCTCCCTATCCTTCCTTCTTCAGGAAGCCTCTCCAGGCCAGCATCTTCCTGGCGCCCTCACCTCCTCTGGCTCTGCTTAAAAGTCACCTTCTTAAGGAGGCTGGCTCAGCTCATTTAAAATTATAACCCCTTCTTCTCTATTCCCACTACCCTGCTGTACTGCTCCCACTGCACTCATCACCTTATACCTACTATAACATCTCCTTTTTGCTGTTATCATCATTGTTTGTCTGCTTTTCTATACAGCAAGGCAGACATCCCCAGAGCAGGGATCCTGGTCTTCTTGTTCACTGTTGTACCTCAAGGACTTAAGAAGTATCTGGCATAAAATAAGTGCTCAACATGTATTACTTAAATTTTTTAAAAATGAATAAAATAGAGTATGACATATTCTGGGCAAAAAGGTCAACTGAAAACCAAGATTTCTTTATATTCTTTTAGGTAAGGGGAAATTTTAAACACAAACAATTAACACAGAATCTTAGTAAAGTTCCCAAGAACCTAAAGTTTTTATCATATAATTATAGGGCCACAAAAACTTTTCTAAAGCATCTTTGTTACTCAAGCACCTTCCAAATCAGTAATTCCAGAAACATTGAAACATTCTTAACATTCCACATAAATCCCTGGTTACACAGGTTTTCAACAGGGAATTATAAGAAAATCAACAATGCCAACATTTTTAATCCTAACTCCAAATAATATCTTGTAAGCATTAGAAACTGTAAGGTGAAAAGACTCAGCACATGACACATACTTGAATTAAAAATTATTATCAATGCTTTATGAAACTGGAGGAGAAAAAAAAAATCAGTGACTAACCAATGAGAAAGAAGCATGAAAATGTGACTGCTTCAACATAAGCTGCCCATCTGGAGTGGTCAGCCTTCTACCTAGAC